>SJYV01052903.1:39327-52687 GCA_006410875.1 Neotragus pygmaeus | reverse complement strand
CTATCTAAAGCAGAGAGATTCCATCCAGCTTCAGCCAACTGATATTATAAAAGAATATGTACCCAGTGGTATCAGATTCTCTAATTTTCCAAGAGGAGTTTTAAAATAAGATTTTGTGTGAAACTACCCAACATTAAAATATTAACAAGTGATTTGGGCAAGCCAAATACAATGTGTCTACTACTGGAATCTAGTACAAAGTTTGTAGCTTCTAATCTGTCTCATGAGAACTATTGGTTCAAAACAAAACATAGAGGGAAGATGGCACAAAACAGTATAGCACATTTCAAAAATAAGGAAAAATAAAGAGATTGCACTCCTCACCACCACTACAACCAAAAATGTTACTCTCCACCCTAAAAAGAAATCTCACATAAGCTGTGACAGCTTCTCAAACTACAACCCTATTGGCACGTGCCATTTCACTTGACACATTCTGAAAATCTTGAGTTATTATAAAAGTTACTTTATAAAATTCTAGGTAGATACCGTAACTCAAAACTCTGCATTCTTCTCTGACACATTTTATTAGAACTATAGGGATCCCAAGTGGAAGTAATACCAAAAGAGTAGGATAGAGTTACAGCATTAATGTTCAACATTGTACTGGTGACATAGAAAGCTTTTTCTATGTCGATTTTGTTTGACTTCTCTGCCTCAAAGTGTAAAATGAAAGATGAAGTTGTAAATCTCTACATTAATTTTCTGAACAGATCCAAAATGTCCAAATATTCCCTTCTTCCTGTTATTCCTCAAAGTTCATTTCCTTTTACAATATTATTGATTAATTATGAATGACTACAAAACAAAAGGTTGTAAAGCTGAAAAGTAACTTTGTACTGAGCAAAAAAGGCAACAAAAATGGCTTTACAAAGTTGTACTCTAGAATTTCCCAACACTGAAAATTCTTTAGAAACTTTGCTTTGTCAAAGTAGACGTAATTTATGTTTATCTATTAAAAAAAAATAAAATGGTATATGTAAGGCATGAAGTTTTTAATTTAAACATAGTTATCTACTTGGTGGATAAAAAATAACACTATAAAGGTAAAGTATTTCTTATTGTTTTCATTATCAAAATTATTACAATAGTCATATAGACTATAAATTTTTTAAATAAGATATAATATCAAAGAAATGTAAATAATAAAAATGGTTAATTTGTAGCTAGGGGCTTTTTGCCATATGCTGTATCATGCTGTGCTTAGTCACTAAGTTGTGTCCAACTCTTTTTGATCCCATGGACTGTAGCTTGCCAGTCTCCTCTGTCTGTAGGACTTCCCTGGCAAGAATACCGGGGTGGGTAGCAATTTCCTTCTCCAGGGGATCTTCCCAACCCAGGGATCGAGCCCGGATCTCCTGCATTGCAGGCAGATTCTTCACCATCTGAGCCACCAAGGAAGCCCATGATGTATCATATGTCATGCTAATCATCAGTCATGCTGATTAAGACAAAATAGCTTCCGATTTTCAAAACATCTGATAANGATCGAGCCCGGATCTCCTGCATTGCAGGCAGATTCTTCACCATCTGAGCCACCAAGGAAGCCCATGATGTATCATATGTCATGCTAATCATCAGTCATGCTGATTAAGACAAAATAGCTTCCGATTTTCAAAACATCTGATAAAACTATACTAATGATTTACAATTTTTCCAATGTTTACCTTCTCAAAGAATAGTTCTTCAGAATAAAAATAAATTAAAAGTAAGGAAGAGCCAAGACTGAAAATTATAAGGTGCTTCCATAACTTATGTTAAACACAAGGAACATGTTAGAGTCCATTCTGGAAAATTTTGATGTCCTCAATCATTAAGAAATATAAAGAAATAAGGTAGCTAAGAAACAGCCTGAAGAACTAAGGACAGAGTTTAGTAACGTACAGAAGATGGTGATCAAAACCAGCCCCAAGAAAAAGAAATGCAAAAAGGCAAAATGGTTGTCTGAGGAGGCCTTACAAATANATGGATGTGAGTCTGAGTGAACTCCGGGAGTTGGTGATGGACAGGGAGGCCTGGCGAGCTGCGATTCATGTGATTGCAGAGTCAGACATGACTGAGCGACTGAACTGAACTGAACTGAATACAATTTCAGGCACCTTTGTAAGCACCATATATGTCCACTGAATGAAATTAATGAAGTCAGTGTTTATCTTCACTCGGTTTTCTCAAAACATAAAACACAGATTTTAATACTTTCTAGAGTAAGAGTTACCACCACATAAAGCAATTTTCCCAAAAAATTATCTAATATGCTAATACCAAACCTATACCACCAGAGTTTCTGCTATTTCTGTAATTAAAGTTAGGAAAGGAGGGGCAACTTCTTTTAGTTAATTTAAAACAGAGAAGGATTCATTCACTATTTGGCATGTATTTCTCACACACCCCTTTTCATCTACTTATCTTTATAACACCTTTGCTGGCCTTTATCTTAACAAACTAGATATAGCTCTTCAGGTTAAGTTTACCTTTGTCCTATAATATGGTATTCTGGTGGGAAATAAGTTAGCTAACCTTCTCTTTATCCAGTATAAATGACTTCCCACATTCCCGTTGTCACTCATGTTTTGTCCTTTTTTGTCCTCCATATTTACAGTTGAAAATTATATTACTTACTAGAAAGAATAGGCATAACAAAATTGCAAGTTCATCAAATTAATTGTTTCAATGTATCTCAAAAGATAGTTACTTTATTAAAAACAATTTAAGATAACTGTGTGGGCATTTTACAAGTAAGAAAATACTGCCTTCATGAAAGTAGAATTGGTGCCCAAAACAACTTCTGGAACTACAAGAGAGAGAACTGGAAGATTCAGATTAGTAACTTTACTATGTCATGTCTCAAGAATGGGTAATTCTTTATTAATCTTTCCACAAACATTCTAATGGTTTTACAGCTGCTGGCAAATTATTCTTGCTGGAGCCTAAGACAATATAAAAGGAACTTCATCAAAAGATGCAGAGCCTTGTCACTCCTATTGTAAAGATTATAGTATCCTATTTATACAGACTTTAAAATTCTATACTTAAATTCTGGGGTCAGAATGCAAAGATTCGAAAAATCTTCCTCATAATTCAGCCTGTGACCACTCTCATCCTAATTGCTGCTGCCCCTTACTTAGACCATGATGACACTGAGATGCAGAAGGCAAAATGTATTCATTATAAATAAAAATGTTTTCTGAGCCTTTTTATTTTCAATTATAAATAGAATTATAGCTGCACTGGGAGGAAAATCTCTGATTACCAAGAAGATGGAAAAGTCATCAATGTCTTCTTTGCATTGGCATATAAAATAATTGTTTCTTTTTTAATTAGGCATTTCAGTACAAATACAAATTGCCGGCTCCTAATGCCATTGACAAGAAAGTTAGTAAGATACAGAAAAGAAAAAAAGACAGTGGACCTGAGAATCTACCACCTGTGGAAAAAAGGGGGGTGGGCAGGTGTAGAGTCTGAATGGAATTACGTCATTGGCATAATGCCTACCACCAAACTGACATGCTATCTTTACCTCTTTTTTTGAGAGACAAGGGTGTGAAGATGACTTTTCACCATACATCTCTTTATACTATTTGTGTCTTTAAGCATGTGAATGCATTATGTAATTAAAAGTTAAATATATCTTTAACTTAAAAAGGGATTCTTCTGAAATAAATTTTATAACAATTTCAGAAACAATAATTTCTCATATTAATTTCCTTGTAGTTAGTTTCTCCTTCATATTAATGGATAAGACTGGTGAATTTAACTAAAAAGATATATTCTTTATAAAACAGTCTTTTCCTTTGGAATGCAATGAGGCAACAATTCAGATACTAAAATATGCCCAACCACAACCTCTTATACTTATGTAAAAGATTACATATTATGTCCTTAGACTTCCCAGGTGGCACTAGTCGTAAAGAACCTGTCTGCCAATTCAAGAGACACAGGAGAGGTGAGTTTGATCCCTGGGTTGGGAAGATACCCTGAAGGAGGGCACAACAACCCACTCCAGTATTCTTGCCTGGAGAATCCCATGGACAGATGAGCCTGGCGACCTACAATCCATAGGGTCTCAAAGAGTTGGGCACAACTGAAGTGACCTTAGCACGCGCACACACGCATTATGTCCTTATGCTTATGTCAGAAGCGACAAACAGTAAATCTGACCTCTGAGATAGATCCAACCAAAATCACTTTTAAAAGAAACAAACAAACAAAGCCAGACCCTTAGTAGAAATGACATATCAACTTGGAATATTACATACATATGTATAGAATAATATTCTAATACAATTTAAAGCATCTCACAATCTATACATGTCACATACCTGGAGTATAACCCCAGGGTTCATAGTATGATGGAAATACTCCAAGATGACAACCTCTGACAAACTCTTCATAATCCATGGGTAGCAAGGGGCTGGTGGAGGACAGGAACTCTGGGTGCAAAATCAACTGAAAGAGGAAACAAAAATCTAATGAGAAAAAAAGAGAAAAGAAAGAAGAAATTAGAGCAAAAAATCTCCTAAAGTTTTTTTATTGCAGAATTTCGATACTATAGAATCCTTGTGTTATAGACTCAGGGGAAAGAAAGAGAGATAAGGAAAAAGGAAAAGGTCTGGGTGTTTTTTTCTCCCCTCTGTATTCTCTGTGAATATCTACTCTGAGGACTGATTTTCCTTTAAGTTCCCAGGCCTGCATTGGAGGATATAGAGTTGTGTCCATTTTTGTTCTCATGCTAAACTCATCTAACCCAACCTTTATTGACAGTAAAGATTTTATTTGCTTTTCTAACTGCTGGCCCCTGTCTGGTTTTTCAATTTATTCCCAGCAGGAATAGAAAAGAAGGGAGCTGCCCTTTCTCGCCAAGTGAAATGGAACCAAGGGCCAGTTGCAAGCTACCAATGCAATGTCCCTGAACTGGAGACAGGAAGAAGAGCAGAACATCCTGATAGGATATTTTCACCATCTAAGTACAGTGGTTAAAAATAACCTCCAGAGCAGAGGTTATAGAAAAATGCAGTAAACAACTAGGATGCAATGAGTTTGAGCATTACCTTTCCTTTTAGTATAATTGATTTTTTCTAAGTTTATGCAATCTGATTTTACACAACAATTGTGTTTAAANATCACACAGTTTAGGGGGACTGAGGGGCAGGGAGCTGAATGGCAGGAAACAGGACTCCAGAGGTGAAGTTTATTAGACCGGGGGGGGGGGTGGTACCCCTAGAGACAAGAGCAGTGCCCCAGTGGTCTGGCTTCCTGGTGCCTAGCGTTGGATTGAATTAAGGACAAAGGGAACCTGGAAGCCTAGAGAAGACAAGGTTGGGACTCAGAAGACGGAAATGCCCCAGGTGGACTCTGGACTGTGTTAGAGGTCAACAAAGTGTGTCTGAGATCCCAGGAAGCTGAAGGGTGTTCGGATTGGGTACAGGGTGCCCAGGGGAGCTGGCCAATCAAAAGAAAGAGGGCTTGTGACTAAGAGGAAAGCGCAGAGTACAGAAGCTGAAGGTGTGGGAGAACGTGGGGTCGGAGCAGGGAGGGCTGGTTGTCTCAGGCCGCAGGGTTACATGGTCCCAAGGGCACGGATTCTGAGTCAGGAGGCCCTGCTGTCGCACGGTGTCACCACTGGCCATCTGGCCAGAGGGAAGTCACCGCCTCCTGTGACCTTGGGCTTCTCTGTGAAAACATCTAGCCCTCTCCTAGAGGCCAAAGAGTGGAGAGTGGTGGTTTCTGCAGGAAAAGGCGGGCGCTCGGCCTGAGTGAGGGAAGCCAGTGGGTGGTGTCCCCGGAGCTGGGCCCCCAGGAGGGGTTGGGGGCGCTCTCAAGCCACAGTGATGCCCGCAGGGCTGCAGCCCGCCCCCATGACCCTGGTGTTCGGCTGCCGATGCTCCCAACTCGACCATCTCTACCGCGACGAGGTGCAGGACGCCCAGGAGCGCGGGGTGTTTGGCCGCGTCCTCACCGCCTTCTCCCGGGAACCTGACAGCCCCAAGGTGCGGGACCCTGAGGGTGCTGGGGTAACCCGAAGCTAGGGACGGAGGAATAACCGCTGTGTGCTCCAGCTGGGCTCTGAGACCCAGTCCGGTCCGGCCCACTCCGATCGGTTCGTTGGGCCCCCTTTGGGTTCCGCTCACCCTCACCCAAGCCCCGCCCCCGGCTCCGCTCCACCTCTCCAGACCCCAGCCCCGAGCACCTGGGCCCCACCTGGCACCCAGGGCATCTCTTCGCGTCCAGGACCCGCTCGCTCCCCAGGGGTCTGCCCTTCGCTCCGCGGGCCCCGCCGGGGTCCGCCCCTAACCTCGCCTCCCCTTCAGACCTACGTACAGGACATCCTGAGAACCGAGCTGGCTGCCGAGGTGCACCGCGTGCTGTGCCTCGAGCGGGGCCACATGTTTGTCTGCGGCGACGTCACTATGGCAACCAGCGTCCTGCAGACGGTGCAGCGCATCTTGGCGACAGAGGGCGACATGGAGCTGGACGAGGCGGGCGACGTCATCGGCGTGCTGCGGGTGCGGAGGGGCGGGGCAGGGGGCGTGGCCGGGGCCAGAACCGGACGAGGGCGGGGCCGACCTTCACTCCACACTTCCCCCGGGGTTTTGATCCTCCGCCCTCTATCCCTCCCAGGATCAGCAACGCTATCACGAGGACATTTTCGGCCTCACGCTGCGCACCCAGGAGGTGACAAGCCGCATACGTACCCAGAGCTTTTCTCTGCAGGAGCGGCATCTGCGGGGCGCGGTGCCCTGGGCCTTCGACCCGCCCGGCCCAGACACCCCCGGCCCCTGAGACCCCTCTTGCTTCCCACTGCAGTTCCAGGAAAGAGGGGCTGTCATTCCGCTATGGCTCTACCGCTGTCCTGTCGGCCTTACCGGGACCGGCCACCTCTCCCTCCCCTCCCAAGGCGACTTCCCACCGTCTGTCCAGTCGATGGAGACTGTTCAGATTTCCTGTACTATCTCATCCTCTCATCTCTAGGTCTGCTTCCCCATCCTAAGTCTATCTGGAAAGACCCCTCTCAGCAGCGGTATTCCAGAGCCTACAGTCAGCCCTTTGGTGTTTAGGTGAACTTTAGATTCCCCTCGCCTCTCTCTGGAAGTATCTTATCTTGAAACCTGATCTCTAAATCATTCAAATATTTATTATTGAAGATTTACCATAAGAGAGACTGGACCAGAAGTTAGGAGACCTACTAAGATACCTAAGCCAGCGCTGTCGATTACAGTTACAGAATAATGACAAGCTTTGTCTTTTAACTTGTGCGCAAGGTGTTGGGGTGCTAACTCTTGGATGGAGGAGTCCTGTCCCACAGGCTCCTCTCTGACTCATGCCCTGGAGAAGCCTGGCTTCCAGCCAAGAGCAGGCAGTTCTCCATGTGGCCTCCCTGATCTTGACTAGAAGCAGGGACAGCCCTGGCTGCCAGGCGTGGGGAGTCCAGGACTAAGGTCACAAAGATGAGCAGCACAGCCGTGAGCAAACTTCACTGCTGGTTCCCCACGCATGAGGAGCCACGGCCACTTTCTCAGACGTCACACCGCCGTGAACTCCAGACACATCAGGCCCCTCTCGTCTTTCCCGCTCACAGTCCCCTGCCCTGCCACCAGTCCCGTGGGAACCTAAGGGCCAGACGGACCTGAGCACCTACTGCCTTTCAGGGCCCGTCCCTCATCGCTTCCTGATATGTAGCTTGGCCTCTACGTTGGCCCTGCCCACGGGCATGAGGTCACTTGGTAACTTCTCCCCGGGCCACCACTCCAGGACCGACAGTCGTCCCTTAGCCCCTCCACATGGGGACTGTCTCCAAGACGTGTTTCCTGAGGCCTTGGGCAGCTCCTCTCCCACTGTTCTCGGCACTCTGGGCGAGTTCGTCGATGACTCCCAGGTCCCGCCCAACTAAAGTATCTGTGGGGCTCTTGAAAGAGGGCTCGGGATGCCTTTCCACTCCGCCTCGCCCGATCTCCTATGACTGGAAAAGCCAAGGAGCCTGGGGGAGGAAAAGCTCTTGGCAGGCGTCCAGGGGTTCAGGTTCCAGAGATGACCACCCCCATCACCCCAAATTCCCACCACTCTTCCCGCCCCTCCAAGTTTGACACCACCCAATATCCTACCCATTCCTCCACCCCCGTGAGACAATACTGACCCCTGAGGAGCCCACTCAGTCAGTGCTAGTAGCCTGGCCAGGCTCCTTCTGGGTGTCTGTGGGCTCCTGGAACCCTCCAGGAAACAAACTCTGGGTCCTCTGGGCTCTCCACTGCTGTCTGGGGCTGGAGGCAGGACTGGAGCCTGGTGAGAAAGGCCATGAGTTGGGCAATGCCACGATGGCCGCAGCTCCCCAGCGTCTGTCCCCTGCACACCCTGACCGCCTCACCATCACTGGACCAGCACGGCTTCTCCTCATCTGGAGAGAGGGTCTGTGGGGGGCTGGGCCAGGGCCGGGACAGTGGGGAGGCTGAGGCCTCGCCCCACAGTTCCTGCTGCTGCTGCTGTTGATGGAGCTAAGTGGAAGGGAGAAGATGAGAGGCCTCCGTCCTGTCCTGGTGTGAGGCCCAGCCCCAGGCCAGGTGCAGAGGCTGTCGACACTCCTCCCCCAGCTCCTGTTGAGTAACTCCTTACACTCCAGCCCCCTCCGCACTCTCCCCTTTGTGCAGCTGCCTCCTCCCTCACCTTCTTTTTGGCACCCCCTCTGCTCACCTGGTGCAGGTAGATGGCGTGGAGACTCATCTCAGCAGATGCAAGCTCTGGGAGCTGGGCCAGCTTCTGGCCCCCAGTGCCTCCTGGGGACACACAGCTAGAACAGAGGGCACACTTGATCATGAAGACACGCACATTCCCCCAGGGAGAGCCTGACTTCAACTCCCCTTCCACAGCACCCCCCACTCCAGTGCCCCTTCTCCTGGAGGATCAGCCCCACCCCTGGCTCCCTGCATCTTAGGCCCCTACCCCTCACCTTGAGTCCTGGGTAATTCGGGAAAGGGAAGCCAGGAGGCTGGCTGTGGCTGCGGCCGGGCAGGAGGCTGTGGGGCTGAGGTCTTGAGGCGGCCGGAGCGGCTGCACCAAGAGGTTGGCCAGGAAGGCCTCCGGCTGGGAGAGAGAGGTGAGAGGGTCAGAAGAGAGGACAGAGGGGAGGGAGGAGGTCTGGGAAGGCAGGAGAGCAGACGGCACCAGCGAGCATGTTAATAAAGGGGTGAGGCAGAGGGTGGTGGGGACGGGAGGGCAGATGGCAGGCCCGGCTCCGACTCACCAGAGGGGAGGGAGAGTTGCTGAGGATCCCGGGGGCAGGAGGACTGCGCACCGAGCTGGCGCCCCAGGCGGCTGCATCTTGCTGCACCCGGCCTCGTAGGTGCCCCAAGAACTTGGAGCTGTGGCCTGGGGGGCGCCATTGTGGGTGAACCAGGGAGAACCTCATCAAGGAGAGTTCCGTCTTTCCGTCCTCGGCGCGCTGAGACAGTGAGGCCTCGGTCTGTCCCTCGGAGAGCCACTGAAAGGAACGATGGCCCTTCATGTGCTGCCAGTATCAGGCAGCACAGCTTGCAGGATCTCAGATCCCCGACCAGGGATTGAACCGGGGGCCCTGTCAGTGAAAGCGCTAAAGCCTGACCACCAGGCCACCAGGAAACTCCAGCCAACTCCACTTGGAGAGCTGCACTGGGGGCCTCGTGGGGTAGGCAGGACAGGAAACACTAGCCCCAGGGTGAAAGGATGGAGGCCACAAGGGGACGAGTTCAAGATCAGCCAAAAAACACAGCTGGAGGGCAGGACCCGGGTCCAGATCCAGTGCTAGCGTATGACGTGGGCTCAGTGTTTTGCCGGCCTATGCACACTGGCTACCCGTGTTTTGCCGGCCTATGCACACTTCCTACCCAATGGCCTTGGTCAGGAAACCCATGCGTGCCCCAGCCCCATCCACTGACCACGCCATTTCTCTCCAGTGGTCTGGGCTCCCATTTACTGGTGTGTGACGGTGCTGGGCACCTCTCCACCTGTCATCTCACGTGATTCTCCTAAGAGCCCCAAGCACTGGCTAGTCACTGCCCACATCTGAGAAATGAGGGCTCAGGAAAGTGAAGTGGGGAGCTCAAGGTTGCAGGTGCCAAGCAGTGAAGGTGGGGGTGGAACCCAGGTCTGCTTCCAGTGAGGCAAACTAACGCCTACCCAACCTGTCTACCCCTCACCTCCGGGGACAGGCTCTCACCTGAGGGTGGCCGTGCCGTTTCACATCCATAAGGGCAAAGGAGCAGATGTCACCAACCCCGGCCACATCCACAGTAAAGTGCCGAAAGAAGTCGATGATCTCCAAGGCTCGGGGCCGAAACCAGAAGATCAGAAACAAGGGGGTGAGGACAGGGGACAGGAGCTCCTCCACCAGGGAGACCTGGAGAAAGCAGGCCCGAGGCCCAGAAGGGCTTGCTGAGGTAAACCAGACTCGCCTGGTTGGCAACCTCCCCTAGACCTCGGCGGGCAGCCAAAAGCCCCAGCAGCGCGGCTTCCGGCCTGACCCTCACCGCTCGGTATTGCAACAGCCGCGCCATCTGCCTGTAAGAGCTGGTCCTGCCGGCAGGGCCGGTCTCCTCAGGGAGGTAGTGCATGTGGGCCAAGGCCGCCTGCAGCAGGAGCTGCGGCGAACGGCCTTGGCCTTGCTCATCCGGAATGAAAGACCTAGAGGGCGGGATGGGGGTGGGGNAACACTGGAGTGGGTGGCCATTTCCTTCTCCAATTCATGAAAGTGAAAAGTGAAAGTGAAGTCGTGTCTGACTCTTCGCGACCCCATGGACTGTAGCCCACCAGGCTCCTCCGTCCATGGGATTTTCCAGGCAAGAGTACTGGAGTGGGGTGCCATTGCCTTCTCTAAGACCTGGCACAACCAAACAATTGGGGAAAAAAAAAATAAGAAAATCAGTACCAGTTTTAACAAATGACAGGTGTTCACACCAGCGTCAAGACTGGCTATCTCCCACTGCGTATTTTGTGCGAAGTCCTGAGATTCTTTAAATTTTGTTGGCCAAAGACAGGCTAACCAAGGGAATTCAGGGTCATTGACACGCGGCTGAAGAACTCTCTCGTTTCCCTGGGTGGGCAGAAAACGGTAGCCTCGGGCCCAAGCAGATCGGCTACACAGGGGCAGGAAGCCCACGGCGAGGGGAAAGCCGGTTGTTTCCAGGAAGGGAGAGGCAGAACGGGAGGAGTGCCAGCCTTAAACCTCAGAGAGCGAGTGTGTCTGCGGATGACCCAAATTCGCCACGCGGATCTTGCACTGGAAACAAGACCACACGGTATGACCCCTGAGAGCAAAGGAAAGGAAATGGGACAGACTCGTGGACATGAGGTGGGGAAGGAGCGGGAGGGACGAATGGACAGAGACGCATCGAAGCGTCTGCATGATCACGTGCAGAACGGCCAGTGGGATTTGCTGTGACTCCCCAGTGACTCAGGGAGGTCAACCCGCGGCTCTCTGACAGCCCANTGACGTCTCCCAAGTGCCAGGCAGCTGGCCTGCTAACCAGGGGAGAAGGCTGCCAACTCAGGCAGGGAGTGGGCACGCAGGCCCAGTGCCACATCCGAGCCACGGGCAGAGCTGCTGGGGAGGAAGCAGTGAGGTGCCCCCAACCCCCTCATTGCCAGAGGAGGAACTAAGGCAGAGACCATTCGCGTGACCTGCTGAAACGCCATTCGGGGAGCATGGCAGGGGCCGGCGCTGGGACCAGCACAGGGCCAGGCTCTGCCCCCACCCTCCTCCCTGACCGCCTCTCCTCGCCCCTCACAGGCATGGTCTTGGGCACCCTGTTTGTTGGGGGCTCCCTTGTGGCCGGGCAGCAGCTAACGGGGGGAGACCTCATGTCCTTCCTGGTGGCCTCCCAGACTGTGCAGAGGTGAGTGTGGGCCGTTCTCTTCCCAAGGGGCCTGGCTTGGGCAGGGGGCTCCACTCTGCTGCGGGTATGGTGACCAGCACCCCCAGCAAAGTGCAGGGCTGGGGAGGGGACCCCCTGCCTCCCAGCAGTGCCCACTCAGGGCTCCCCACAACCTCATTCACTGTACCCTCAGAAACGCAGCTGTCAGCTTCAATTTCCCAGCAACTCAAAAGTTTCCTTGATAAGCCGTTTNCAAAGTGCAGGGCTGGGGAGGGGACCCCCTGCCTCCCAGCAGTGCCCACTCAGGGCTCCCCACAACCTCATTCACTGTACCCTCAGAAACGCAGCTGTCAGCTTCAATTTCCCAGCAACTCAAAAGTTTCCTTGATAAGCCGTTTTTGTTTAATGTTGATAAAATGCTCGTAACAAAATTTACCATCTTAATGTACTTAAGTACAGTTCATTAGCGTCACATAACGCTCATGACTGTCACCAACATCCGTCCTCGGAACATCTTCACTTTGGAAAACCAAAATGCTGTCCCTAGACGACCCCCTCCCCAGCCCCCGGCGGCCCCGTCCTGCTGTCTGTTTCTGTGAGTCTGTCCACTTCAGGTCCTCATGTAGTTGGGCTCATGCGGTGTCTGNTGACTGTCACCAACATCCGTCCTCGGAACATCTTCACTTTGGAAAACCAAAATGCTGTCCCTAGACGACCCCCTCCCCAGCCCCCGGCGGCCCCGTCCTGCTGTCTGTTTCTGTGAGTCTGTCCACTTCAGGTCCTCATGTAGTTGGGCTCATGCGGTGTCTGTCCCTGGTGAGGGCGTCTTTCTGTGAGCATGACTTCCAGGTTCATCCACGTCGGGGCAGGTTTCAGAATTGCCTTCCCTTTTAAGGCTGAGTAAGACTCCGTGCCGTGTGGGCTATGGCTCAGACGGTAAAGAGTCTGCCTGCAGTGCGGAAGACCTGAGTTCGAGCCCTGGGTGGGGAAGATCCCTTAGCGGAGGAAATGGCAACCCCCTCCAGTATCCTTGCCTGGGAAATTCCATGGACAGAGGAGCCTGGCGGGCTACAGTCCATGGGGTCTCCAAAGAGCTGGACGTGAGTGAGCGACTTCACTTTCTTTCTTTAAGAGTCCCTGTACGGTAGGCCATCTTTGATGGTGCTAAGAGCTGGCCTCCCGCCCTCTGCCTGACCTTCCCCTGTATGTCCCACCCGGCTGGCTCACCAGGTCCGTGGCTCCACCGGCCCCGTGTGCCCACCGGCTCTGCCATGAGAGGACCCGGAGCGGGTGGCCTCCTCCCCTCCCCCGCCCCTTCCAAGCTGAATTCCTGGCAGCTCCTCCCACTGATGCCATTTCTCCCCGCTTTGTCCTCTTCCCCCATGTACCATAGACACCAAAACACATATGATGTAAGTAGACGCTAGATAAATAGAGCAAATATGAAATAACAAGGAACCGGAGAGTGAAGACCCGTGTTACCACCAACAGTGTGGAGAAACCAGCATCAGCCCCGATGCCCC
>SJYV01052903.1:7916-24016 GCA_006410875.1 Neotragus pygmaeus | reverse complement strand
TGGAGTGGGGGAAGCAGGGCCCACTGGCAGCCCGTGCACCTGTCCCTGCAGACCATCGCCAGTCTTCCCATCACATCCACCACCCGCTGTCCACCCACCTGCCTCCTGACACCCGGCGCCGAAAGACACCCCAGGGCCCAGGGCGGAAGCCCCGCAGGCGCCCCGGAGCCTCTCCGACCGGGGAGACCCCCACCATCGAGGAGGGCGAGGAAGAGGAGGATGAGGCCAGTGAGGCCGAGGGGTCCCGGGCCCTCAGCCAGCCGTCGCCTGCCTCCACACCCTCTTCCGTGCAGGTGAGCGGGGCAGGGCTCCCCAGGGGTGGGGGCACCATCTGCAGGATCTCTGGCCTGGCCTTCCCTGCTCACACAGCTTCTCTGTTCTAGTTCTTCCTCCAGGAGGATGAAGGTGCCGACCGGAAGGCAGAAACCACCAGTCCCTCTCCGCCTCCGTCCCAGCCCCACCAGGAGGCAGCTCCCCGGGCCACCAAAGCGGCCCAGACTGGGTAAGGGTCCCCACACAGAGACCCCCCTACACCAGCATTGGTCAGGTGGGGTGGGGAGACAAAGCAGAGCCTTGAGAGGCTCAGCTTGGCGTTCAAACCCAGTCATGCTGCTAGGATTTGACTCTGGACAAGAACTGATGTCTCTGAGTCCGTTTCCCTGTCTGTAAACCAAGCGTAATAAGACTTTTCCCACAAGGTGGTGGCAGGTTTGAAGGGTGGTGTGGATGAAAGTTTTAAATGTGGTTTAGCCACCTCCTCCCACACCTGCCATCTCCCCCTGGCCGTGGCTTCAGGGGAGCAACGTCAAACACAGATCAGGGACTGGACAGCTGACCTCCTCACACCCCCAGGACCCCAAGGGGGTGAGAGGAATAGGAGGCCCCCATCTTGCTTTTGGGGAGCTGCCAGTCCACCCTGGCTGTGGTCTCGTGAAGTGGCAGTCAGTAAAAGTTACTGCGCGAGACGACTAGGTTCAGGCGGAACATCGGTACCAACAGGTGATTATGGAGTTTGGGGACGTCAGCCAGGGAAGGCTTCCTGGAGGAAACCACTTTGAACGAGGTCTCAAGGTCACTACTATCGCCTCCCTGTTGTTTTCCGGGTGCCAGGCAGTGTGAAGGGGCGGGGGGAAGTGAAGGGCAAGTTGCCCCTTCGGGGCGGCACAGACTCACTGGGGAGACAGGCCGTGTGGATGGAGCCGGATTCACCTCGGCCATCCGCACGGGGCATGCAGGCCTGTGGGCTGCCAGACGGCCAGGAGGCGGGGGAGCCTGAGAGAGAGCATGGCGTCAGACAGGGGGGTCAGATTTGTGGGCAGGAGTCCAAACAGAACCTCGGGCATGGAAGGTGGGTGCAGGCCGAGAGAGCCTGGCTCAGGGGGCGCTGGTCACGGCGCGGGACAAGGGCTTGGAGCCGTGGTGGTGCCGGTCACCAGGGGAACGGTGTACAGAGGTGTGGCAGGGACAGGGCCCTCTGGGGGAGATGGGGAGAAGGGAAACCCCCACCCCTCAGTTTGGGAGCTAAGAGCAGAAGCCAGAATCCTAAGGGACAGGTGCTCATACCCTCCTCACAGCTGTGGGGTGGGGGCAGGCATCTCCAGCTCCAAAGGCCCATTTCCACGTCCTTTACTCCATTAGATTAGAAACACGGGCCCCTGTGAGCCCTGAGTCCATTGCTGGCGGTCCCAACCTGGGCACTTTCCCGACGTCACTGGCCCGCCCCAGGCCCCGGGGAAGGCTGGCCTCAGCCTCCCTTTGGTGGCTTGAGTTTCTGTCCCAGGGGGATTGCTGGGGAGGAAGGAGCTGGGTTTAAACACTGCCCTCTGCTTCCAGAACCCTTGCTTCGCTTCCACATCCCCACCTACCGAGGCGTGTGGGGAGGGAGGCAGGGTTGGGGCCGGCGAGAGTCCCCTATCTCAGGGGTCTCCCATGTGGCCTCTGGCCGAGCAGGAGGGGCCAGCCTTCCCAGGCTCGCTCACGGCCGCCCTGTCTGTGCAGGGCCCAGGTGGAGGAGGTGGTGGCCGTGGCCAGCGGCACAGCGGGAGGTGATGACGGGGGTGCCTCCGGGCGTCTCCTGACCAAGGCGCAGCCCGGGCACCGCAGCTACAACCTGCAGGAGAGGAGACGCATCGGAAGCATGACGGGGGCTGAGCAGGCACTGCTGCCCCGGGTACCCACGGACGAGAGCGAGGCGCAGACGCTGGCCACGGCCGACCTGGACCTCATGAAGAGTGCGTGCCGGGCCTGGGCGAGCCCAGAGGTGGTAGCGCGGGGGGTGGGGGTAAGAGAAAGGGACCTTTGACCCACTTCCCCCCACCACCGCAGGTCACCGGTTTGAGGACGTTCCTGGGGTACGGCGACACTTGGTGCGGAAGAACGCCAAGGCATCTGCGCAGAGTGGCCGGGAAGGGAGAGAGCCTGGCCCCACGCCTCGGGCCCGGCCCCGGGCCGCCCACAAGCCCCACGAGGTAAGTTCGCCGCTCCACGGTCTTCCGTCGTCTGGCTGTGGACCTGCTGTCCGCAGCCACCACTGCTTCTCAGCCCAGCGGTGATCGCCAGCCCCAGGGTGGCCATGGATGGTTTCCAAGGTTGCGTACTGCACAAGAGTGCAATCTTCAACAGTCTTGATTTTTTTTTAATTGACATATAGTTGATAACACAATATTATGTTAACCTCAGGTGCCCCACATAACCAATCAACATTTAAGCAACATCATAGAATATTCACTACGGTTAAGTCCAGTGCCGTCTGTCCCCAAACCGTTATCATGGTGTTACTGAGCTGCTGCTATTCGTGTGGCTGTTAGAGTTCTGGTCCACGTTCTAGACACGTTGGCTTCTCTCACGGCCGTTTTCTGGCAGCTGGCAGTGAGGTGTCTGAGGGTGGCTTCACGCAGCAGCACGCTTCATGTCTCAAAGTTTGGTCACCTCCCCACTCGAGTCCTCCCACATCCTGTCAGGGTGACAGAGACAGTGACCGGCCAAGGCCGCTCGGGTACTTACTGAAAGTGAAAGTCGCTCAGTCGTGTCCAACTCTTTGCGACCCCATGAACTATACAGTCCATGGAATTCTCCAGGCCAGAGTACTGGTGTGGGTCGCCGTTTCCTTCTCCAGGGGATCTTCCTAACCCAGGGATTGAACCTAGGTCTCCCNTTGGTCACCTCCCCACTCGAGTCCTCCCACATCCTGTCAGGGTGACAGAGACAGTGACCGGCCAAGGCCGCTCGGGTACTTACTGAAAGTGAAAGTCGCTCAGTCGTGTCCAACTCTTTGCGACCCCATGAACTATACAGTCCATGGAATTCTCCAGGCCAGAGTACTGGTGTGGGTCGCCGTTTCCTTCTCCAGGGGATCTTCCTAACCCAGGGATTGAACCTAGGTCTCCCGCAATGCATGCAGATGCTTTACCAGCTGAGCCCCCAGGGGAGCCTGGTCCTTAGGGACATTGCCTATCTAAGATTCCAGTGCTCTGGTCTTGAGCCCTAACCCTGCCAGTGGGTTTTTCTGGGTAACCTTTTGACTGCAGTCAGACACAGTAAAAGCACGCTCAGGTTAAGTGCACAGCTCTGTGATGCTTTGCACGTGTAAACCCGAGCCCAGCCTACCTCGATACAGGACAGCCCCACACCCAGAGTCCCTTCAGGCCTCTGCCTCCTCGGCACCCTCAGAAGTGACCGCTGTGGCCCTCTTCAGTTTTGCCAGCTCTAGCAATGCGTGCAAATGCATCCTGCCAAGTTCCTGTGTGTGTTCAGTGACCGTTCATCAAACACTTCCTCTGAGTCATGTACCATGCTAAGTGTTCTGTGTCCTTTTTCTTTTATCCCCCACTATGCCCCCCATTTTTTTAAATTATAGTTGATTTATAATGTGGTGCTCGTTTCAGGTGTATGGCAAAGTGGTTCACTTATACATACCTATACATACCTGTGTTTCCAGATTCTTTTCCCTTATAGATTGTTACAGACTATGGAGTATTTAGCTCTTTGTACTGCACAGTAAATGGGTCCTTCTTGGCCCACTAGAGGCCTTTGAGGTGGGTGGCGTCGCTCTTATTTCACAGACAAGGGGGAACCGCAAGGTGGGTCAGTAACTTGCCTGGGCTCCGGGCCTGCACCCTGTGCCCCCAAGGGTCACAGCCTCCATCACACCATGCCTTCTCCTGTCACCCCAAGGTGTTTGTGGAGCTGAATGAGCTGCTGCTGGACAAAAACCAGGAGCCTCAGTGGCGGGAGACAGCACGCTGGATCAAATTCGAGGAGGATGTGGAAGAGGAGACGGAGCGCTGGGGGAAGCCCCACGTGGCCTCCCTGTCGTTCCGCAGCCTCCTGGAGCTGCGCCGGACCCTGGCCCACGGTAACGCGCGCCCGCCCGTCCTCAGCCCGGGAATTGCCTTTGCCCGAGCCCGTTCTCCGAGGACCAAACGGTCCCACACATTTGTCTTGAGCAACAGGGTGTGTAAACCAGAGCCCAGAAGGGAGCATCTCTTGTCATGACGTCACCTCTCACGAGTCCTGCCGTTCCTCAGGCTCTGTCGCTGGGTGACTGCAGGGCAGGCCTGACCCTCTTCTCTGGTCTGGCATCTTCAGCAAGCAGCTACTCTAAGTGATATTTTCAGATAAACTGAAGCTGGTATGTTTTGGATGCTGCAGTGTTGTTAAACGGTTTTGGTGGAATGCTTTCTGAGATCCTAGACGTTCTGGGCAGCGTGGCCTAAGCTGTAGGGAGGTGTGGGCTCCCAGCAGCGTGGCCTAACCTGTAGGGCGGTGTGGCCTCTGCTGCATGAGCACAGGTGCCCACGTCTGATGTTCTGCTCTTGGCTTGATTCCTCCTTCCTGGTGGGGAACTGCTCCCACTTGCTGTCAGCGGCCGAGGACTCAGAAGCCTGCTGTCAGGACTGTTTCCCAGCTAGGAGTTACTGGGCTCTGAGTGAGGCTTGAGGGCTTCGGGTGAGATGCCAGGACGCAGGGCTTGATCACCAGGCTGTGCTGTCTGGCTTTTGGCTGCTCGGGGGGCCTTCGGTTTTGTTTGTTCCGTGTCCCCGTGAGTTGACCTTGGCGGGAAAACAACCTGGTGACTTTTGAGAGGACCTTCATTTCTCCAGGAAATGGCAGCTCAGAGCAGGGACAGGCCGAGTGTCGAGCAGCTGCTGGACTTGGGGACGCTGAGGAGTCCAGGGTTCGGGGGGGACTCTTCGGATAGTTCTGGGGCTGTGACGACTGGCTGGGTCATGCTCCAGAGAGCAGAACTGGGCCCTCAAGTGGACAGCAGAGGCAGCAGGTCAGTCCAAAAGAAGTTACCGGCAGTCCAGCCACATGGGTGGCCTGGGACGCTTCCTGCTGCGTGCTTCCCAGAAGGGGTGTCTGGGCAAGGTCTAGCCAGGTGGCCTCTCTGAGAGCTGCGGTTTCCTGGCCTCTGCTGAGCGTCACAACATTTCTGAAGGGAGAGAGGGCTTGGGGACTTGGGCCTCAGGCCGAGCTGGGCCCCGCTCACCGGTTTCCGGGCTGCACGATGCCTCCCTGGCCGTCCCCGTGTTTCCAGACCTAACCCCCCATTTCTTGGCTGGGGACGAAGCCCCTCTGTGTCGTCCTCGTTCCAGGGGCTGTGCTCTTGGACCTGGATCAGCAGACCCTGCCTGGCGTGGCCCACCAGGTGGTAGAGCAGATGGTCATCTCAGACCAGATCAAGGCCGAGGACAGAGCCAACGTGCTGAGGGCCCTGCTGCTAAAGCACAGGTGAGGCCCCGCGTGCCGCCCCCTGCCCACCAGGCNTAATCCAGGATAAGTTTTCATTGCAAGATCCTTAATCACACTTTGAAAGCTTTAGTCGCTCAGGCATGTCCAACTCTTTGCAACCCCATGGACTGTAGCCTGCCAGGCTCCTCTGTCCATGGAATTCCCCAGGTAAGAATACTGGAATGGGTTGCCATTTCCTTCTTTAGGGAATCTTTCCTGACCCAGGGATCAAACTTGGGTCTCCTATATTGCATGCGGATTCTTTGCCATCTGAGCCACAAGGCAAGGCTAATCACACCTTTGGTCATATGATATTCACTCTGTTGCTCTTTAAGGTAATTCAGAAGTTCCAGGCACTAAGATGTGAATATCTTTATTCAACCCACTACTTCCCTCTTGCAGACTCAATCTATTTTGTGACAGAATTGGAACTGGAAGTTAGGTCACCAAAGGTCAGAGCTAGATCCCCGGCTGCCCCAGGCTGCCTTCCAGTTAGTTCAAACTAAACACCTCTTGCTTGAGTTCATGCTGTGGGAGCAGGAAATTGCAGGGATCCCCTTCCTGCACCCCATCGCCCTAGCCCAGCCAGTGTGGCCCCATGGGCTGCACCACACACCCTGCCATCTCCCCTTTACCAGACCCACATTTCCTTAGCAAATCAGGCCCTCTTCATCACTGCATGGAGTGCTAAGTCAATTCATTTGTGTTCGATTCTCTGCGACCCCATGGACTGCAGCCCACCAGGCTCCTCTGTCCATAAGATTCTTCGGGCAAGAATACTGGAGTGGATTGCCATTCCCTTCCCTAGGAGATCTTCCTGACCCAGGGATCAAACCCACATCTCATTATGTTTCCTGCATCGGCAGGCAGGTTCTTTACCACTAGCACCACCTGGGGAGCCCTCTTTATCACCATCCTTCCTTACTCTCCTATCCCTTCCATAAATTTTCTTTCCTGTTTCAAATTATTTTAAAAATAATATAATCTATGTGGATGCCTGCACATCATATTTTAAAAATCAGATGAAAAAGGGATACACTGTCAGAAGCATAGAGCATTAGCTCTTGCCCTTGGCACACAGTTTGTAAATCCACCAGATCAATACAGGGGTGAAGCAGTGGGTATAGAGGAAACACACAGGCTTTGGGGCAGAAAGAGCTGAGCTCAAATCCAGACTGTTCCATTGGCTGATGGGTGACTTTGAACAAATGACTTCGCGTCTCAGAGGCTTCATTTCCTTCTCTATAAAAAGCAGGAAAGAACGCCCACCTTCGATGGGGCTGCAAGGAGTAAATGAGCTCACAGAAGGAAAACGTCTGCCATGGAGGAGAGAGTCGGTAAATAGCAGCCGTTATTGTCAACACGGGCCATTACGATAAAAGCTAAAAGCCGCTCCTCGGAAGCTGGAGTCAGTCTCCCTACCACTCCACCTTCTGTTTTCCTCCACCTCCCCTCCCTTCCTTTGGGCCTCGGGGCCTGCTGTTCCTGAGTACCTGTGAATTGCCCTTGGCCTTCAAGAGAATTTTGAATAGAACAATTTCTTGCCTTACGTAAAAGTCAGATTTGTCCTTATTGCCTAACTTCAAAGAAAACCCTGAGCCCTGCTTGAGTTGCCTGGAAGTGCAGTGGGCGAGGGGCTGGATTGGGGCAGGATGGGCGTGCCAGGTGGGACAGGGGCTGGCACATGTGCCCTGGTGCCCAACACCCGCAGAGCCAGGAGCTCTGCCACAAGGGTCTCTCTCCTCCCGCTGGAGAAGGGTCCTCATGACTTATGCATACTTTCTTTTCATTAGCGGCAGCCGAGTAAACACAAGGGCCAGCGGGTCTGTGAGGGACATCTGATTGGGGTGAGGGTGTGAGGCTGAGTGACACCATTGAGAGATGCAACAGGGCGGGGAGAGGTAAGCGGGCAAAACCTGCAGGCTCCCTGGGAAACTGGACATTCATTTTCTCTCTGCCTGCAGTTCATTCTGCCTTGAGGAAGCCCCTTCCCTCTGAGCTAGGTGGGATGGTCGATGCTTGAACGGAAGCTTGGTGTTCTTATTGAGTTGCTAAGTCATGTCTGGCTCTTTGAGACCCCGTGGACTTGTAGCCCGCCAGGCTCCTCTGTCCATGGGATTCTCCAGACAAGGATATTGGAGTGGGTTGCCATTTCCTCCTTCAGGGGATCTTCCTGACCGAGGGATGGTAACTGAGTCTCCTGCATTGGCAGGCTGAGCCACCAGCCACCACTGGCAAGCTGATTTACCACTGAGCCACCTGTTGCCCCTGAAATCAAGGGAGAGAGAGGCTCTGGCCTTTCTAAGCCAAGAAAGAATTTCCTGGATCCTATCATCAGGCAAGTCTATAAAAAGCACCAAGAAAGGCCACAGGGTTGGGCTCTTCCTTACTCCACCTGAGTTTCTACACACACACACACACACACAAACACACACACACGCACACGCGCACACACACACACACAGAGGGTCCATGGCAATTCTGAGATGCCAACCTTTTTGGACCCTGAGTGGTTTCTGAATAGCAGTGCAAGATCAGAGGGTATAAAGCCCAGTAGATGGGGTCCCCAGCACCACCGTGGAGGAAAGAATGGATCTTTCTTCCCCACCCAAACTGTCACTGACCTCTAGTCTCAGAAAAGAGGTAAATGGAGAGATGGAAGAGGAACAGTCTAGCTGAGGCCGTGGAGTACAGGCTTTGGACTCAGACCTAGCTGGGCTTGGATCCAGTGATGTCAGTTCCCTTGAGTAACCTTTTTGACCTCCCAGAACCTGCATTTCCTCAACTATTAAAATGCCTATTATGAAGGTGAAATATAATGTAGATAAACNATGGCATCACTGACTTGATGGACGTGAGTCTGAGTTAACTCCAGGAGTTGGTGATGGACAGGGAGGCCTGGCGTGCTGTGATTCATGGAGTCACAAAGAATTGGACACGACTGAGCGACTGAATGAAATGAAATGTTTGGGATGGAAACCCGTGCGACCCTGAAGGACGTAGGATGTGGCGGAAGGAGACGCTGGGCTGTGATGTGTCACAATGAGGCCACAGCCATCACCTGGCACTGGAGCTCAGAAGTCGGGGCAGACTTGTCCCAAACTGGGGTCCTTGTGCCTCTGCAGGGACCAGTCCTAAAATGTGAGTGCCCTGGGAGTAGGAGGACCATCTCAGAAGAGAGGAATCTCTTCAGCTGAGAATAACCCTGAGGGGATGCCTTAAGGCTGTGGGATGGTGTCACCCCAGCCCATAAGAAAAAGACTCAGATTGCCCCACAGTCAGTCTCTCCCATCAGGGAGTTTCCACAAGCCTCCTATCCTCATCCATCAGAGGGCAGACAGAATGAAAAGCACAATCACAGAAAACTAACCAAACTCATCACACGAATCACAGCCTTGTCTAACTCAATGAAACTATGAGCCTCACTGTGCAGGGCCACCCAAGAAGACCTGGTCATGTTGGAGAGTTCTGACAAAACATAGTCCACTGGAGAAGGGAATGGCAAACCACTTCAATATTCTTGACTTGAGAATCCCGTGAACAGTATGCAAAGGCAAAGAGCGACTGAACACTCCTGTCAGCGGGGAGACTGGGGGCTTCAGTCCTAAAACTGTGGTGGAGGTGGATCTCAGTGGCAGATCATAGCAGATACTATACTGAGCAAAATTTAAGCCATTTCACCATCTCCAAAAATGCAAATACCAGAGAGGGTGTGGAACAAGGGGACCCCTTCTACACTGTTGGTGGGAATGTAAATTGGTACAGCCACAATGGAAAACACTATGGAGGTTCTTTAAAAAACTAGAAATAGGGTTGCCATATAATCCTGTAATCCCAGTCCTGGACATCTATTTGGAAAAAACAAAAACCCAAATTTGAAAACATTCATGCATCCAGTGTTTATTGCAGCACTAGTTACAATAGCAAAGACATGTAAGCAACCTAAATGTTCATTATATACATACATACAATTGACTGCTGGCCATAGAAAAGAATAACATAATGTCATTTTCAGGAACATGGATGGAGCTAGAGGTTATCATAGTAAGTGAAGTAAGTCAGAGAAAGAAAAATACTTTATAATATTACTTACATGTGGACTCTAAAATACAAATGAACTTATTTGCAAAACAGAAATAGACTCACAGACATATAAAACAGAGTTACCACAGGGGATGGTGGGGAGGGATAAATTAGAGGTTTGAGATCAGCAGATACAAACTACTGTATATAAAATAGATAAACAAGGACCTACTGTATTGCACAGGGAACTATATATAATATCTTAACCTGTAATGATTATTATATGTAATCTTAACCTATGGAGAAGGCAATGGCAACCCACTCTGGTACTCTTGCCTTGAAAATCCCATGGATGGAGGAGTCTAGTGGGCTGCAGTCCATGGGGTCGCTAAGAGTCAGGGATGACTGAGTGACTTCACTTTAACTTTTCACTTTCATGCATTGGAGAAGGAAATGGCAACCCACTCCAGTGTTCTTGCCTGGAGAATCCCAGGGATGGGGGAGCCTGGTGGGCTGCCATCTATGGGGTCGCACAGAGTTGGACACGACTGAAGCGACTTAGCAGCAGCAGCATAATCTTAACCGATATATAACCATATATATATAAAGTGAAAGGGTTAGTCACTCAGTCATATCTGACTTTTTGCAACCCCATGGACTGTAGCCCACCAGACTCCGCTGTTCATGGGATTTTCCAGGCAAAAATACTGGAGTGGGATGCCATGCCTTGCTCCAGGGGATCTTCCTGATCCACGGATCAAACCTGGGTCTCCTGCATATGCAGGAAGACTCTTTACTGTCTGAGCCACGAGGGAAGCACTATATATATCGATTTCTTGTACACCTGAAACAAAACATTATGAAGCAAGTTTAGTTGTCTTTTTGAAAACCGGGGCCACTACAATGGGTTTTCTGAAGCCTACACTATAATCCAAAGCAATGATTTAGATTTTGGAATCTTGGTAGTTTAGCAGGTACATGGAAGTAAAGGTCCCTGCGAGGCAACACTGAAGCACCAATCACATTAGTGGGAAATGCTTTCTCTTTCTATATGAGTACATCTTCATCACCCCACCCAACCTCAGCTTCCTGTTGTCAGAGACTGCAGAGAGAATGAACACACTTCTCTTCAAATGAAAGCAAATACCAGTTTGGGTAGCTTTCGTGGAGAGGAGCTGAGATCTCACCAGTTCTGCAAGAGAAGGTGAGACTGGCCAAAACGAGGGCAATGGAGCTTGTGAGAGGGCTATGGGAGAGGGCTACAGGAGGAGGCAGAGGGAAGAGGAATAGATGGGGGCCCACATGGGAGTGGAAAGGTTATAGGAGGGGAAGCTGAAGGATTTATTCACGTGATGTCCACACATCTCATATTTAACCAAACAGGTGTTTTGTTTTTGTTTTTGTTTGTTTGCTTGCTTACAAAAGTTTTAGTTGTTCTCAAAAGTCTTCATGATATAATGTTAGGTATAAGTATCATGATATAAAATCATTAATGTGTTACCTTTGAAAAACAAGACATACAAAAAGAAGGAAAGATGTTCATATGAAATAGCCTCTAATTTGGGAGTAGAACTATATATAATTTTTATTTTTATTCTCTTTGCAGACTGCTATTTCACTGAGTTTTCAAAAATGT
Source organism: Neotragus pygmaeus (assembly GCA_006410875.1). Classification (NCBI taxonomy): domain Eukaryota; kingdom Metazoa; phylum Chordata; class Mammalia; order Artiodactyla; family Bovidae; genus Neotragus; species Neotragus pygmaeus. The sequence goes on along the minus strand of SJYV01052903.1, from coordinate 12,624 downwards.
GCCCATATTTTAGTGATCAACATTTATCACAAAATGCACACAAAAGGTTAGTGTTTTTAGAACATTTAACACTTAAAACATTTCTTTTTCTGCATGATATACACAAATTTCTGACTCTGGAGCAAGAGTGCACAAACTACCCTCCATAGGCCGTATACAGCCTGCCACCTCTTTGTAAATAAAGTTACAGTGTAACAGAGCTACCTAATCCATTTACTAGTTTATTGTGATCTGGGACCACTTTTGTATTCCAACCAGAGTTGACTGGCTGTGACTACAATGTTTAAAATATTATATTTACTGCTGGTCCTTTTCAAATTTGCCAACCCCTGTAGAAGAATAGCAAATGCAATCCTAATAAATGAATTTATACTGTGATGTCATTTTCTTTCTCTTGAAAATATGTCCAATTTCACATGTGTATTCTGGGAACAAATGCAACTCAAAAGCAACAGGACAAGCTAGAGGTCATCCTTAGTTTGTCACATGCATGCATTCATACTCAGAGCCTGACCTTGGTCCTTGATAAGCTGATGATTTATTTATTCCAGAAAGATCTTTCAGGACTAAAAACTTACGCAAAATACCTAGTGGTTTCCTTTTAGACATTAGATAGTGAAAAAACTGCAGATATTTTTTAAACTCCTTTCTCTAACCTCTTACTATTTGTTATGTATTATTATTATTTTTACATTTTCCAGGAATCTTAACATTCATTCTGCTATGAAACCACTGTTTCTACTGTTTCTGTGTTGCTTGTAGAAAATTGTGAAGCCAACCCACCCCCCCCTATTATTTACTTTTTTCCTTGAGTAACTTAAGGATTCCTTCTTTGTGCTTGGAATGTGGTATGTCATATCAAATGAGAATTCAGTGTTAAATATCTTACATCAAATTTCCAGGGAATGAAATGTAGTTTTCTTTTTCCTAAAGAGTTACATTTTTGAGGGAGTTATTTTTCCCATTTCAGAGAAACTACTGGATTATGCTTCCTGGGTTTTATTTGTTGATTTGTTAACTTCAGCAACATCAGTCCTTTTTAAGTAGGATTTGTTGTTGCTCCTATTCACATTTTAGTTGTTCTCTAACTGTTAAATCTTCTGTTCTTTCAGATTTTCATTTGTTGTGTTTCTTACTAAAGCTTTCCTATGAATAAGACATTTACTTTTGAGTTATAACTTTTCCAACCTCTTTGCTTCTACCTCATTTATGGGTCCTAAAAGGATTACACTTTTTATCTTCACTTTGTTTCTTTGAGTCTGCATTCTCTTCTCATTCTTCATTCTAATATCTCCTCTTAGGAATTTTGTTTTGGGGTTTGTATTCTAATTATAGTGTTTCATAGTTTAAAGCACACGAGGGAATATTCTTTACATTGGGTTATGTTCTCCTGTAATTTGATTCCATTTTTATGTATCATATCCATTTATGTATAGAGAAATAGTACACAAAAATTTTTGTTTAACTTCTTCCTTTCACATTTTTTGAGTGGTGTTTGCCCAGCTGATGTATTGGGGTTTTTTTGTTTTTTGTTTTTTGTTTTTGATAACTTTCTGTTTTCTAATTATATAGTATTGTGATCTGTTCCCCCTCTCAGTTCTATGGCCCTATACTCATTGCTATAACTACCACATTATTCATAGTTTTAATTTTTTTTAACTTTATTATGGTAAGAACACTTAAGATGAGCTCTAACCATAAAACAGTCTGGAGGTGTCTCAAAAAATTAAAAATAGAAGTACTAAATGATCCTGTAATTTCATTTCTGGGCATTGATTCAAAGAATTGAAATCAGAATCTTAAAGAAACACTAGCATTTCCACATTTATTAGAGCACTATTCTCAATATTCAAGAGGTGGAAACAGTCTGAATATCCATCAACAGATGAGTGGATTAAAAAAATACATACAGCGGAATATTATTCAACCTTAAAAAAGGAAAATCATGCTATATGAGACAATACAAACAAAATGTGAGAACAGTATGCTAACTGAAATGAGCCAGTCACAGAAAGAAAAATACTGTATGATTCCGTTTATATGCAAAATAGTCAGAGTCATAGAATCAGTGAGTGGAATGGTGGTTGCCAAAGGCTGGAACACAGGTAATGTATTGTACACTCGCTCTCTTGTTAGGTGGGGCTGAGCTTGTCTTCATAGTGTACTTCTTAGCCAGTGTATGTTGTGATAATGTTACCTGGAAACCTTGTTTTCCTTCAATACAGGTTAGTGACCCCAAGGCAGACCTTCAGAACTGGAAGCCACTGGGACAGCATTCCATTAAACCTACTCTCATTCTCTTTATTCACTGAAAAGAGAACCAAATACCAGAGAACTGGTGACTCTGCAAGGCTCAAAGAGGTTGACAAGAAAAGATGAGAACCATGCTTACTGACTTCTCACCTAGGTTCCCACAACACTTCACTAGAAGGTGGCTGCAAATATTTTAGGATGCATAGAAATAGAAAGATTATTTTCTAAAAAATATAACCACAATATCAAAGGTAGCATAAAATTTTAATTTTATCAAATATCCTTTCATTAGATTTCATGGATTATTTCATAATTTATTTATAGTTTAGTTGGCAACCCACTCCAGTATTCTTGCCTGGAGAATCCCATGGACGGAGGAGTTTGGTGGGCTACAGTCCACAGGTCACAACGAGTCGAACACGACTGAGCGACTTCACTTTCACTTGTTTGCATTAGGATGCAAAAAAAAAAAAGTCCAATAAAACGGTCCAAGGTCATTTTATGCATTTTCTGCCTCAGATTTTAAATCAGTCAATTCTCCAAGAAATCCTGGTTCATTTGAGCAGAAATTGATCCTGAAGACTATAATCCGGGCTGGTCTGATTAGCTCATCCAAGCATTCTTCTTTTCTGTTACACTATTTATGATTGCAAACATTTACTTTTGGTTCTTAGGATTTCATGTCTCTGCTTACATGGCCCGTCAGTTCTTACATTAGAGCCCTAGAACATTCATCTTAGTTGTTTTAAATTCCTGGTCTAATCATTCCAAGATCCCTGAGTGGACAAATAAATCTTGCCTGCCATTTCAGTAAGTAATGAATGTTGCCCACTATCAAGTCATCAGCGCTGCAGCCCAGACAGTGTGCCCTTAGGGGAATTTAGAGTGGAGAAAAACAGGATACTGGCCCTAAATACCTAAGATGCATATCAAAGGAATGGTTTCAATGAGCCCATTCTCTTGCATCTTCCCATATGTAGAAAAGCGCTATAATCATTAATTTGAGTGTCTGGCTTTTTGTGATTAGAAGTAATCTTTTGATGCTTGACCACACATTTTGTTTTGTTTTCAATGAAGGTTCCTATATATCCTGTCTCCTCCACTACCTCTTTGGAACAGTTCCTCAGAGCCATCCGAGAGAGTGTCTCCCAAGCTATAGTCTTCAGTACTTCCTCAAAGACAACATCATTCTCAACTTTTAGGTTGTGCATTTTTTTATTCGGTCGACACCTGTTGTGTCTAGTTCTGATGCTTGCTCTGTCTTTTCAAATTATATGTTTTGCTCTTTAGTCTGTCTGGTCATTTTTCTCATCAGCTGGACACAATGACCTGGGTAAACAGAACTGCGGCTGTAAAGAAGCCTTTGGTACTGTGGTCCTGGGGTGGGGGAGGGGACAGGGTCTATCGTCTATGAGCACATCACAGTTCTAGCGAGCCTTTGCCTCTGGACTGTGAGCCTCTCAAGTGTTTTTCTCCCCCACCCCGGGTTCAAGCGCACGAGTGGACTGGAGGTGGCTATTTCCCTTTTCCTGGGTGAACAGCTTAGAACTCACTGTAGTAGTATATTTTTCTTTCTCTAAGTGAGTTAGACTCTGGCAAAACCCCAACAGGTCAGGCTCTGGTTAACTGCTTTCCTCTGAGGGCAGGCCTTGTTGAAAAGAACAAGATGCTTTGCCCTGTTTCAAAATGATGTATCTTCCCCTCCCCTGCAGGAAGCACCAGTGGATTTTTTTTTGGATATTTACTATCAGAACCTGGTGGGGCTCCCAGAAGCAAAACTCACAGAAGTGTGGGGTTGCTCTACGACAGGATCCTCCTGGAATTTTAAGTCCAAGCTGACCATAGAGCAACTGGTCAATCCCAGTCTTGCTGCCCCAGCACTGGTGCCCACGCTGAGTCTCTGCTCTCCTAAGCCATGACTCCCTGTCTTTGCCTGTCTGTTCTCCAGTCTTGGGGGAAGCACCTTGCCCGGTCTCCTCAAAGCAACCTCTGAAGTATGCTGATTTTTCAGTTCATTCAACTTTCACTTATTCTTAGGATGGAGTAGTGACTTCCAAGCTTCTGACATGTAACCAGAAACTGAAAGTCAAGTTTATCGATTGGATTCCATATTGTATCTGTATTTGGGGCTCAGTTTAGAAATGTTTTCCTCACTCTCATGTTTTGAAAAAATTTGTTTGCTTTCTTCCAATATAATATAGTTTTTAACAAATACTTAATGAATTTGAGATACTTCTTGCTTCTTGCATTGGTATGAGGACTGAATCCAATTTTATGCTTTTTCAAATGGTTATTCAGTTATTTCAATACTTCTCATTACAATGTCCATCTTCTCTCCACTGATATGGAATGTTGCCTTTATTATATACTGAATTTCCCTATGCAAATGAGCTTTTGTAGAGATTTTCTGTTGTTCTGCACCACCCACCACCACCCCCCCCCAAACTGGCTGTTC
>SJYV01052902.1:3322-14242 GCA_006410875.1 Neotragus pygmaeus | reverse complement strand
GGTTGGATGGCATCACTGACTCAATGGACATGAATTTGAGCAACCTCCAGGAGATACTGAAGGACAGGGAAGCCTGGCATGCTGCGTGGAGTCGCAAAGAGTTGGACATAACTTAGTGACTGGACAACAGCAACAACAAAGCCACTGTTTCCATGTGTCCCCACCCCCCACCAAGGGAAGCTGGGGCCCAGAGAGGCTAAATGACTTGCCTGAGGCCACACAGCATGTGGCAGAGCTGGGGATCTGAACCCAGATTCTCTGGCTCCAGAATATCCCTCACTCATAACTGTTGCGCTTGATTTTTCTTGGCATGTCTGAATTCAAAGTGAGGAAGTTTGCAAGCCTAGCACAAGCCTGGTAGCATCTATGAACAAGGGCTTTAATGTTTGTGCGTAGAAAGGAGCATTTCAGGACTTACAAATTAGCCATTCTTGGGCTGCCTCCAACCCAGACATGTTTCATTTGGTCCATGCAGTGCTTTACATATTGGAAAAATAGGCTTTTCCCCCTAGGCTTCTTCTAAAAACCTTAGGGCTGGAGTTGAAGGGCAGGAGGGCCACATGTGAAGGGCGGTCTGGTCTGTCTACGGTAAGAGGAGCCGAAAGAGGAGATCTCAGCTCCTGAATGCAGCTCAGTGTGAGGTGGTTTCCTGAGCTGCAGAGGCCTCATCTGGGTCAAGGCATGTCCCCAAGAGCCAGCCATTCATCCCTGCCAGGGTCACAAGGCCCTCTTGTTCTCCTNGTGAGGTGGTTTCCTGAGCTGCAGAGGCCTCATCTGGGTCAAGGCATGTCCCCAAGAGCCAGCCATTCATCCCTGCCAGGGTCACAAGGCCCTCTTGTTCTCCTAACAGCCTGGAGCCCCAGGAGGGGAAAGGCAGCTGGGGCCTCCAGTTGGATCCCAGAATCCACTGTCCCTGGGCTCCGTGGCCTTGCCAATCCCTCTCTGTCTCTGGGCTTCCCTTTCCTCATCTGTGAAACGGGCATGTGGCCATCCCTGCCCATCTTCCAACCTTCCCACCCCACGTTCTGGTCCTCCTGTGGGGACTCAACATTTCACACCTTGTTCGACTGTCCGTCCAGATCAGTGGGTGGGCACATGACCCAAACTAGCCAATCAGACTCTCTCTTGGGAGAACCAGAAACTTAAGGGCATCAGTGCTAAGCAGATAAAAATATTGGCATCCTACACCATTTGATTCCTGCTCCCCATGCCCCTGCTCCCACTTCTCACTTCCCTAGAGTTGATCTGTTACTATCGTTTCCAAGTACTTTTAGAAAATACAACTAAGATCCCACATGTTGCTTAGCGTGGCAATAAACAAAACAACAGCAACAAAAAGAAAACCAAGATAATACAACGTGCCACATTAACTTCATCACACCCTAAATTCCTGAAAGGACTCGATGTATTTCTGGGCTTTCCTTTTTGTTCCATTAATCTATCAAGACAGCCCAGTACCACAGTGTCNTAGCGTGGCAATAAACAAAACAACAGCAACAAAAAGAAAACCAAGATAATACAACGTGCCACATTAACTTCATCACACCCTAAATTCCTGAAAGGACTCGATGTATTTCTGGGCTTTCCTTTTTGTTCCATTAATCTATCAAGACAGCCCAGTACCACAGTGTCTGAATTACTGAGATTTTATGACATGGTTTAACATCTGATAATGTTGTTCCTCTCTCTTCCAGAGATTTCTTGGATATTTTTGCTTGCCTAATTTTTCATAGGATTAATTTTAAAATTAGCTTCTCTGTTTAAAAGGCTGATGGTACTTTTATTATAACAACAAGGATTTATAAATCAATTTAGGGATAACAGACATTGTTTGCATGATGAAACTTGCCATCTGAAATCATGGTGTACCTTTCAACTTGTTAAGTATGTTTTGGGTCATTCCATAGTGAATTCAGGTTTTCTTTGGGTAGGTCTTACTCATCTTTTGTTTAATTTTATTCCTAGGTTTGGTTTCTCCAGTAGTCATGTACAGTTGTGAGAGTTGGACCATAAAGAAGGCTGAGCACTGAAGAACTGATGCTTTCAAATTGTGGTGTTGGAGAAGACTCTTGAGAGTTCCTTGGACAGTAAGGAGATCAAGCCAGTCAATTACATGAAATGAACCCTGAATAGTCACTGGAAGGTCTGGTGCTGAAGCTGAAGCTCCAATACTTTGGCCACCTCTTTGGAAAAGACCCTGATGCTGGAAAAGATTGAAGGCGAAAGAGAGAAGGGGCTGACAGAGGGATGAGATGGTTGGATGGCATCATTGATTCAGTGGACATGAGTTTGAGCAGCTGCTGTCCATGGGGTCACAAAGGATCAGACACAACTGAACAACAACAACATTCAATCTTAATTTTGTTACTGTAGATGGGAACTTTCCTTTCAGTATATCTTCCAACTGATGATTGCTGGACTAGATGAAAACTGCTGATTTATACATGTTAATTTTGTATCTCAACACTTTCCTGAATTATCTTGTGTTTCCTACACACAGAGTCATTTTATTATGTGTAACACTGAAAATTTTATGTCATCCATTTGTATACGTCCAATACTATCTTAAATATGCAGTTCTGGGTTAAACTATAGCAGTTAAAATGGACGTTTTTGTCTTGGTCCTCTAGTCAAAATGCCCCAAGGGTTTTTCCAATTAAGTATGATGTATTCCAAAATATTTTACCATGTTAAGAGGTAAATATCTATTTCTATTTTACTGAGTATCCATGAATTCTTATTGAATATGTGTGTGAGTTTTTTATAAAGAATGGATGTCAAACTTTCCCAAATGCCCTTTTAGCCCTAAGAAGAACTATATGACCTTTCTCCTCGTGAATTACATTAATAGGTTTTCTAATATTGAACTAGCTTTGCATTCCTAGAATAACGCCCAGTTGGTCATGATGTATTTTTCTTTATTTTTGTATTTTTCTTAAGGTTCTGTTTACTAAAATTTTATTTAGAATTTTTACATTACAGGGAGCTATATTCAACATCCTGTGATAAACCTTAATAAAAAGAATATAAAAACAGAATGCCTACATGTGCATAACTGAGGCACTTTGCTGTAGAGCAGAGATTGGCACAACACTGTAAATCAACTATACTTCACTGGAAAACTTGAAAACAGAATTTTTGCATTATTACTCACAAGTGAAATTTGTTACTCTGTGTAGTTCTTGTCAGGCTTAAGTATCAACATGATATCTGCTTCATAAAAATAACTGTGAAGTTTTCTTTCTGTGCCTTGCTCTCAAAAACTTTAGCTCCCTTAGAATTGTTATTGAAAGAGTGTGGTGGGCCCAACTGCTGGCCACTCAAAAGCCCGTAAAAAGCCAGGTTGGTGGAAAGGAAAGTTTGCTTTATATCAGATGCTGGCAACGGGGTGGGGTGGAGGGGAGTGGCGGGCGTCTGTCCAAACTCCAACTCTCCCCTCTGGCAACCAGAGGAGCAAGAACTTTTACAGACAGAAATGGTGGAGGGGTGAGGGGCTACATGCAGAAACAGCACAGAGATCTCTGACCGTCATCTTCAAATTGGTCATCAGTGGTCTGAGTAGCAGCATCTTGTTTGTTTTCGGTCCAGTTAACCTTCAGTTCCAGGGCCCATTTGTTCCTATTTCTTTGTAGCGAGTGCTTGACATTGCAGCAGCTGGTGTCTTGGGTCCAGTCTGGCCGTCGTGTGGTTAAGTTCCTCCGCGGGGGTTTCAGTATCTATGACAGCTCACAGGATATGGCTCAGAATCTTATCTACAGTCCTCGAGAAGGAACTAAAGGTCCTAGACTGTGCTTAATGACTATATCATTATTATTTGGTTTCCTTTCACTGTTTTCCTTTGTGTTCGTATGGTCTCATTTCCTTGATTAAATTTGTTCTTTGACTCAAGTTTTCCACAGGCAAAAAACAGGCAGACAATGCACTGAAGGGGGCAAGGGCCGTAGGGTCCTGCTCCGTTTCAGAATGATCTAGTCTTTAAAAGTGTCATGGAATTTGACTGCACAATTCATAAGACAGGTTTTTTTGTGGGCAGATTTTTGTCAGTCTTCTCTATTTCTTCTATGGCCTTGACACTTACCAAATACAGCAAGAGCATCTCAGGACTGTATAGAATTCAGGATCCCGGGCAAAATCCCAGAACCAGAGTCTGAACTTGAATAAGAACTTTGGGTGAGGAACTTCCCTGCTGGCCCAGCAGTTAAGACTTCACACTTTCACTGCAGGGGGCGTGGGTTCAATCCCTGCCAGGATTTTAGTCAGGGAACTAAAATCCTGCATACCAAAAAGTAAAACAGCAGCTCTGAGAATAAAACAAACAAACAAACAAACAAAAAACAAACTTCAGGTGCTTTGTGTGTCCATTAAAGTTGGAGAAGCATGTCTATGGAACTCTGTTTTCTGTTTGTTCTGAAGCCAGTAGTAAATTATATTTTCCTGACAAATTATCCTTTTCATCCATATTTTTAAATTTAATTATATAGAGGTAAACAAAATAGACTCTTGTGATCCTTTTAATTTTCTCTTTTTTCCCCCCACTGTAGTTAATTCTCTCCTTATCATGTCTTACTCCACATACTTACACTTTGTCCATTTTTCCCAGATTGTGTGAACTGTTTATCTCTTTTATTGATGTTGCCTCCATTCCCTGCCATCATCAAAAGAGCAGCTTTGGGGATTTATTTGGTTTCCTTTTTTTTATTCTATTTTGCATCTCCACGATTTCTGCTTTATTCATATTAGTTACTTTTGCTTTCCTTCCATTTGTTTGGTTCAGTCATTCCATTTCATAAAACTTTTTGAGTCAAATGCTTAATTCAGTTTCTTCTTTTTCTTTTTTTAGTGATAAAATGAAAGTGTTAGTCACTCAGTCGTGTTCGACTCTGTGACGCCATGGATGGTAGCCTGCCAGGCTCCTCTGTCCATGGAATTCTCCAGACAAGAATACTGGGATGGGTTGCCATTTCCTTCTCCAGGGGATCTTACCGACCCAGGGATTAAGCCCGACTCTCTCGCACTACAGGCAGATTCTTTACCCTCTGAGCCAAGGCTAATAAGGATATTTATGGCTAAATATTGCTTTAGAGGAATCTCCCAGGTTTTGATGTATAGAATTTCTATGATCATTATTTTGGTAATTCTTCAGTATTGGGTTTATTTCTTCTTTCATTAAACAGATAAGAGATAGGTTAAAGCGTTTCAAGGTGAATCAGTTCAATTACTCAGTCATGTCTGACTCTTTTCGACCCCATGGACTGTAGCACACCAAGCCTCCCTGTCCATCACCAAGTCCCGGAGTTTACTCAAAGCCATGTCCATTGAGTCGGTGATGCCATCCAACCATCTCATCTCTGTTGTCCCCTTCTGCTCCCACCTTCAATCTTTCCCAGCATCAGGGTCTTTCCCAATGAGTCAGTATTTTGCATCAGGTGGCCAAAGTATTGGAGCTTCAGCTTCAGCATCACTCCTTCCAATGAATATTCAGGACTCATCTCCTTTAGGATGGACTGGTTGGATCTCCTTGCAGTCCAAGGGACTCTCAAAAGTCTTCTCCAACACCACAGTTCAAAAGCATCAATTCTTCAGCGCTCAGCTTTCTTTCAGTGCTCAGCTTGAAAGCTCAGCTTTCAAGGTGAATATACCCTCTTAAATCAGTGTATTATTTTTTCCTAGCCTTATTGCATTGTGACCTGAGAGTATCATTTGTACTATTTCACTTAAAAAATTATTGAAGCTGTCTTTGTAGTCTGATATATGTTCATTATTTTTGCTTCTATGTCCTTATTTTCTGTCTTCTTGATCTGTCAAAGGTGGGAGGAAGTGCCTTAAGTTCTTAAATGGCTAACTTTGGGGTTATTTGGTACATAGTTGCTCACATCTTCCTATCTTTAATGACAGTTGAACCCTTAGCACTAGACAGAGCTCTTCTTCATCTCGCTTACTACTTTCCTCCTCTAATTTCATCTCATAGAAGACTGCAGTCTCTCCCTCCATTTTGCTTACATTTGTCTGATATGTTCTACCTCTCCTGCTTCATGTTTAATCTTTCTCAGTCACTTATTTTTGTGACTGTCTTCTATACAACATAAAATCAGGTTCTGTTTTTTGATTCAATCTGAAAATGTTCTTTCTTTCCACAACTAAGCACATTTATATTTATTGCTATGTCGTTATTGCTCGGCTCATAGTGGCCTGACAGTCTACAGCACTCCAGGCTTCCCTGTCCTTCACTGTCTCCCAGAGTTTGCTCACACTCACGTCCATTGAGCTGGTGATGCCATCCAACCATCTGTCGCCCACTTCTCCTCCTGCCCTCCTGCCATCCCAGCCTTAGGGTCTGCGTAGGATCTTAGTTCCCCAGCCAGGGATTGAATCCTCGCCCCCTGCACTGAAAGTACAGAATTTTAACCACTAAACTACCAGAAAAGTCCATTAATTGCTATAGTGATACGGTTAGCTAGAATTCTTCCATTCTGGGTTTTTTTTTGGGGGGGGGGGGGGCCGGAGGGAAAGTAGTTAAAAGTATTCCACTATGATGTCTGCTTTTTAAAAATTTGCTTTGTTTCTTGTAGATAGTTTTTCTAATATTTAGGAAAGTTTTTGTCTGTTTTTGTTTTTATCTATCATTTAACTTTATGCATATATCTTTAGTCCTTTATTTTTTAAGACAGTGTCTATGAGTTCCCTCTCATAAAATTACATTTTCTCATCCTCCCTTCTCTTTCCCTCCATTTTCTAATTTCAGTCGATCTTTTTTACTGCTTACTTTTGTGTTGTTAAATACCCTTGTAGTATAATCACTTGATGTATCAGCATTGAATTCTACACTCTGGCTCCCTGATATTGCAAATGAGACCATCTGTTTTTTGTTTGCCTGGTTGTCTAAAGGATTCTTTCTTTACCTTTAATGTAAAATAATCTTACTAGCCTGTGATTTAATGTCAGCTATTCTGGGTTGTTTTCCCTGGCACATAGTGTTGCCTTTCACTGAGCAGGCATGAGGCTTCTTTTATATCAAGTTTTCTTGAATTGGATCTACATATTGGTCCTGTTCACTTATTTTGTGTTTCTCTGCTGAAGTTTCCGATTATGCATACATTGGCTCTCCCTTACCTATTATTTCCTTTCTAGTCTTTCTTCTGCTCTTTTCCCTTCTTTTTCATCTTCCCCTTTTCTCCCCTCTGTCATCCATGTCCCTCACTGTATTTTCTACAAGGTCTGTCCTCCTTCATGCTCTTTCCAAGTCTGTCTTCATTTCCATAGTTTTCTCCCTTCTGTTTTTCTCTTGAGTTCTGCCAGCTCACATTCATTACCTCCTTTTGCCTGCCAGCTTCTTCGAGTTGTTCAATTATGTCTGTTTTATTTATTTTCCTTCACAGAGGTAATTGCTCATTCAATTTTTAAATTCATGCCAAAATTATTTGGGTATAACATTTTTCATTTGTGATAGATTTTTATGCTCTTTTCTGCATAGTTTATTATAATATCATGATATCAAGGTTTTTACACTTGTCTTTTTTTTAGCATGTCATTGAAAGGGCTTGGTCTTCCTGGGTCAGGTATTTATTGACTGTCTCTATGGGAAGAAGGAGGGTACTTTCTCGGACTTCGTAACTAAAAGATTATCTCATCTCTGTCAAAGAGACACACTGTTCCCTAAAAATATGTCTCCTTTCTCTAATTCTTTGATACATCATCTCTGTTTCTCAGAATCAAATCAGGTCCAACAGGGCTTCCGCTACTCACCCTGGTTCTACCTTCAGTTTTATAAATAAAGAACCCAGTTGTTCATCTCAAGATAAACACTCCTCTCCAGAAAGTACATCTTTGCTGATACTTTCTAAGATTTGCCATCTCTGAACCCACTCGCCACCTCCTGTATGACTTCTGCCCTATTTCAAAGCCACTTCTGGAAATTTCACACATAGTATGAAGCCTATGAATTATAACTCTCTCCTGTGTGTGTTAGTCACTCAGATGTGTCTAATCCTTTGCAAGCCATAAACTGTAGCCCTCCAGGCTCCTCTGTCCATGGGATTCTCCAGGCAAGAATACTGGAGTGGGTTGCATTCCCTTTTTCAGGGGATCTACCCAACCCAGGGATCAAACTTGGGTCTCTCACAATGCAGGCATATTCTTTACCATTTGAACTACCTGGGAATGTGGTTTTTCTAAAAATGGAGTTTGTGGGGTTTTTTCCTTTTCTCTTTGATACTTTGGTATAATTTCTAGAAGGAGGAGGGGAATATGTTACCTTCTGCAACCATTTTCCTATTCCCATCCTCTTATTGGGTCCTTTCAGCTCCTCTGAGACATAAACAGAGTAGTTTTGACTGTTGTCCCCTTTTTAACATGAGAAAGCAGAGGTCCAAAGGCTCTCAGGGCTCTGCAAGTGGCAGGAGGGCCAGCACTTGAGGTCAGACTGTGAATCCGACCAACACAGGTCTTTTATCTCCTTATCTTCTGGGTCAGGCTGGCGCTCAGGCAGGGCAGCAGGGAGTTGAAGAGATTGAAGTCTGGCAGCCTCCTTTTTTCCATTCCTAAGTGCCAAGGCAGCTGGTTGGGAACCATGGGGCTGCCTTGGCTCCTTTTTCTGGGGCATCAAAGGAGTGCACACTTGCTGCAGCCCCATCTCCCCTAGCTCCCAGCCCCATTCTTCCCCTCCCCCTGGCAAATAGCCTGGAACACGGGCAGGACAACCCCTGAGCATCATCTCTCAGCCCCAGATGAGGCACAAGTGGAATTCGCCTGGGAAAGTGGAACAGAAGCCCACCCAGCTCAGTCCTGCTTCCATCCGGGTAGCTCCGCCCTCCCCCACCGCCATTGCCCCACCGCCCACCTCTGGGCTTTCTGCCGACTCCATTCCCTACATAATCCTGGCTCTCCTCAGGGAAGGACGCTGGAGGCTGGCCTTATTACAGCTGAAATCCTTGTTCATTAGAGACCCTCAGGTGTCCTAATCCACAGACATGCCCCCACCATACAGACAACTCAGCCCCAAGGCCTGGATGTCAGAAAAGAGGTCATTTCCTCCATCCCTCTGCCTCTAATCCTTTCCTACTCCTGTTGGAAAATGGAAAAATTGGGGGAGGTTGGCCTTTTCTATTTCTTCCTCTAAAATTCTTGACAGAGAGGCTAACAGAGTGCTGGTAAATATATGATCAGCAAGTGAATGCTGAAAGAATTATACTTCTCTAATAAAATCCTTTCATTAAGGGCCTACTGTATGAACTAGACCCATGACCTTGAGTCCTTTCAACCACCATGGGAGGGAGGCCTTGCCATTATTCCCTTGTACAGATTAGAAAGGGGCTTCCCTGGTGGCTCAGAGGTTAAAGCGTCTGCCCCTGATGTCAGAGACCTGGGTTCGATCCCTGGGTCGGGAAGATCCCCTGGAGAAGGAAATGGTAACCCACTCCAGTATTCTTGCCTAGAGAAGCCTGGTAGGCTACAATCCATGGGGTTGCAAAGAGTCGGACACGACTGAGCGACTTCACCTCATCTCACCTCACCTCACCTCACAGATGAGAAAACCAAATATGAAAAGTATGGAAAGTAGCCTATTCTGTGTCAAACTGGTACAAAGAACATCTAACCAAATGGATTCCAAGATATTAAGAGATAAAGCCTAGAACAGTCAGTTTTTGCTGCCTAACAAAATCCTCAAAACCTCCAAAACTTTTAATAGCAAAATTTCATTTTCCTCACTCACAGCTCTACAGGCCAGCTGTGGAGTCTTGCTTTAGGCTGCAGGCTAAGTTCAGTGTTGTTCCATGTATCATGGCCAATGGCAGAAACCAAGAAGGTCACATGGAGATACGTGGTTCCTTTTATGTTTTGGTTTCTTTAAGGTATACACATTTAAGTTTTTTTTTTTAATATAAAGTAACTTAATTTTATTTATTTATCAGTCACATGGTGTGGCATGTGAGATCTTTATTCCCTGACTAGGAATCAAACCCACAGCCCCTGCAGTCAAGCATGGAGTTTTAACCACTGAACCTCCAACCCCCTCCTCTTGTATCTTTACTCAGAACTGGCACCCCATCATGGCTGGGTGAGGGGGATATTCTCTGTCCATAATGGGAGGGACTGCAGACACGTGGCAGAGAGTGTGTGTGTTTAATTCCAATACAGGGAAAGTGTCAGAATTAGAGACCGAGTTCTAACCTACCACATGGCCATTCTGGGGTAGTTAATTAGCTGTGTGACTTGGCGATGACTCTCCTCAGGGTCTAAGATGGCAGTCAGTCGCTGAACCAATCTCCAGCCAGTTCACCCACTCACGCACTACAGATGTGGGCTGATAGTGTGACCAACTCTCCTGCTTGTCCAGGACCGAGGGATTTCCTGGGATGTGGGACTTTCAGAACTAAAACCAGGGAAGTCTGGGTAAGCCAGGCTGAGTTGGTCATCCTGTGTGTGTAGCCGACTGTTTGGCTTGTGACCTTTGGATGCAGACATGAACCTGGAAGAGAGGAAGCAGGGGCATGGGGTAGGAAGGGCTGCCCTTTCCCAGGCGAAGCCCCCTCATTTTCTGAAGGAGTTGATGCTTGACATTATCCTTATGACCCAACAGCAGTCAGATAAGAGAGTGGAGGTAGGGCGGGCTCGGGGATTTGTCCAGATGTCTCCACTCTAGTGGACAGCAGACATCTGGACATACCGAGACGCCTACAGGGGAAAGTCCAGGATGCTTGTCACTGGGTGGCAGCCTTTGGTGGAGCTGGAGGGAAGGAATCATCTCCTGAGGTCCACCTGACATGTGGGCTTCACTTTTCAGATGAAGGCTGAGATGCTTCCCTTTCCACTGGATGTCTGCCTGTGAACATCACTACCAGCAACATGCCCATTGCACAGATGAAGTAGTTGAGGCTCAGAGAGATGAAGTGACTTGCTTAGGTTTTTTTTTTTTTTTTTTTT
>SJYV01052899.1:0-15810 GCA_006410875.1 Neotragus pygmaeus | reverse complement strand
GACACGACTGAAGCGACTTAGCAGCAGCAGCAGCAGCAATGAAATTTTTGGAAGGAGAGCTGAAAAGACACGGACATAGGTGAAAAAAGAAAGATGAAAGAAGAATTCAAAATTTTAGAAAACGTTAAGAATTACAATAGGAAGAATAAGATAAGGGAATAAATCATTTGCATGTACTTTCTTGGGTATCAGTCACTGAAAATTTTATGAAAATCACACTTCACTCCATTTTTTTAAAAGATCTAAACATGGACTTACAACACCAGAAAAATCAGAATTCATTTATCCTTTTTTGTTGTGAGAATTGTCCTGTGCACTATTTGATGTTTATTTTTCTTTCTTTCTTTTTGCCCCAGTGTGGGATGTGGGATCTTAGTTCCCTGGCCAGGGATTGAACCTGTGCCCTCTGCAATGAAGGGCAGAGTGTTAACTGCTGGACCACCATGAAAGTCCCCCATTTATTTCTTGCTGTCTTCCCTTTCTCATTTTTCTATCAGTCTACCCTACTGCTTTAGCTCACTATAGGTTTTGAGATATGGGGGATGTTATACTGCCAAGCTTATCTGTAACTACAAAAATGTAACTTTGGAAGTGATACAGAGATTGCTAGCAAATTGCAAGCACTTCTACAAGGATACCATACATCATGATGTGATTTTTCTTTCTCTATTAGAAAGAGGTAGCACCTCTTATATTTCTGCATATCTCAGAATGAATAAATTTCATTTTTCTAATCACGGCTTAGATGATAAAAGAAAAATCAATAGCCTATACCAACAAACAAATTAAACTCTTTCTTGAATATATCAATGTTATAACAATGACAGAGCTTTGACTGAAAAATAACCAGTGTCTTATCTGTAACAGTACCCAACATGTTTTGATTCTGATTTTGTTGTTTCTCTGCCATCTTATCTATGTCCTAGGAAATTGTATCCTCATGTTTTATTACGATGAGAAGAAATTTTTCCAGGATACAGAAAGCAGTGCTCTTGAACTAGTGACATTTAAAGGGCAATAGAATGCTAATGTGGCTAATAAAAAAGAAAAATGGCTTTATAACAGGCCCTGTGATGATCCTAGTTTCTCCTTAACTTATAAACTGTCTAAATTTGACAACTTAGCTTTTAAAGATAGAAATAAAGAAGCACAGTGGATTCAAACTGAAATAACATAAAACAAAGACATTTATACATTTCTTACCCTTCAATAAGTAGCCTGTCACAGTCTTCTCCTTTTTTTTGTAAGGAAAAATCTATTGGGGAAGAGTGTTTTTCTGTGAATGTGGTGGTCTGTAATGATTTTTGAATTACTCTGGAAGGCAAGAGGTTGCAATACAAAAATAATCCTTCTTTGGCAATTGATTTTGGTGCTTCTCTTTGAACACACAAAATTGGGTTCAGGGCCGGCATATTACAGTGTGCCAGTGAGCAAGACTATTGATAACTATGGTCCGTGAACTCAGCAAGCAATCAATTGCTATTTTTGCCCTTGGTGCTTACATTTAGTGTACTAAAATGGTCTCATTGGCTGCGATACCTGTATCAGAGCTGAAAAGTCAGGGCACTGGGTCTGTCAAATGTCTGTGCACTCACATGGGAGCTTTGATTGAGAATATTTGACATAAGCGTGCTTCAGAAGTCCTAGGACATGGAGTTACTTCAACTAAAGCCTATTTTAAGGAGAAAAAACCACATGTTTATTCATTCGCTTATTAACTCAGTAAGTATTTTATGCCATTTACTAGTCACCGAACACTAGAATGCTACGGTTTTTCCAGTAGCCGTGTGTGGATGTGAGAGTCAAGTTGTAAAGAGGCCTGAGCATCGAAGAATTGATGCTTTCACACTGTGGTGCTGGAGAACTCCTGAGAATCCTTTGGACAGCAAGAAGATCAAATCAGTCAATCTTAAAGGAAGTCAGCCCTGAATACTCACTGGAAGGACTGAAGCTGAAGCTCCAATACTTTGGCCACCTGATAATAACAGCCAACTCATTGGAGAAGACCCTGAAGCTGGGAAAGATTGAGGACAGGAGGAGAAGGGGGTGGCAGAGGATGAGATGGCTGGATGGCATTATTGACTAATGGACATGAATTTGGCGAAGGACAGGGAAGCCTGGTGTGCTTCAATCCATGGGGTTACAAAGAATCAGACACAACTTAGTGACTGAACAGTGACAAAACCCTAGAAAAAGGAGCCAAGGATGAAGCCATGAACAAGAACCAGCTGCTAACTCTAGTAGCTTACAGTGACTCGGGAGCAAGGAGGACCAGGAGACCCTGCTGATCTGGACCTTTTGTCCCCACTGGCTCTTCCATCCAGGAAGGACATCTGAGCACGGTTGTTAAGATACAGAAGCCGGAGTCTGTTGTGAGAGGTTGTAAGTGAGTGCGGGAGCCTTCCGCCTTGGCAGAGCAGGGCAGGATGACTTGGGGTTTCACGCCATGGCTGTTGGGGCACGTGCCTGTGATTTCTGCTTGGTCCCACCAGGCACAGCTGCTCCTTCTCGCTACCCTGTGGGAGCCTCAGGAGGCTGCGCTGCATGGGCGGAATCAGTGGTGCCCTTGCTGGGCCCTCTGGCTCATGAGACTCACCAGGAGGAGACTGGAGCTCTGTCCCCAGTTTCCACCCTGGTACTGTATCTTGTCTATGTGGGCAGCTATATCTTACAGCACTGGCTTTCCCCATGTTTTGATACCACTTCCTAGCTTCAGGTCCAGAGTATAACATAACATAACATAACATAACATAGTTAAAGTGAAAGTGAAAGTCAGTCAGCTGTGTCCCAGTCTTCAAGACCTCATGGACTATACAGTCCATGGAATTCTCCAGGCCAGAATACTGGAGTTTCTGTTCCCTTCTCCAGGGTATCTTCCCAACTGAGGTATTGAACCCAAGTTTCCCACATTGCAGGCTGATTCTTTACCAGCTGAGCCACCAGGGATGCCCAAGAATATTGGAGTGGGTAGCCTATCCCTTCTCCAGCAGAACTTTCCCACCCAGGAATCAAATTGGGGTCTCCTGCAATGCAGGTGGATTCTTTACCAGCTGAGCCACATGGGAAGCCCATGTATATACTATACTATACTGTAATATAAATCTTTTCTTTGATGAGGTGTCTTTTCAAGTCCTTTGTTCATGTTTAAATTGAGTTGTTTGTCCTTTCATTCTTTAGTTTTAAGGACTCTTTATATATTCTGTACACAAACCCTTGTCAGATATAAGATTTGCAAATATTTTCTCCCATTCTGTAGGTTGTCTTTTGTTTTATTGATAATGTCCTTTGATGTATGAACATTTATAACTAATGAAGGTTCAGCTTTTCTCTTTTTTTCGTTTCTCATGCTTTTGGTGTCATGTCAAAGAATCCATTACTGATCCACTCCTATGCTTCCTTCTGATGGATTAATGGTTTCAGTTATTATATTTAGGTTGTTGATCGATTTAGTGTTAATTATTGTATATGGTATGAAGCGTCCAACTTCATTCTTTCAAGTGTGGAAATTCCATTGTTCTGACATCATTTATTGAAAAGTCTATTCTTCTCTCATTGAACAGTCTTCAGACATTGTGTAAAATCAATTGGCAGGGAAATTGCATATTTTTGATGCACTCAGGGTGTGACTGAAATCTATTTATTGTTCCTATTAAAGCCAGGGGCCCTGAGCAAACAATATCTTAATTGTGAAGTATGAGGAGACACCTAGTCTTTTATGAGAGGAGGTTGAAACAAAAATACAAAAAACAGAGATGTAAGCTGTCACTGATGATCTCTGCTTCCAATGTTTCCCTGAGGTACAGCTCTGTTCCTGCTCTTTGCTTCCTCCTCACACCTTCATCTTATCATAAGTCCCACCTAACTTGCAGCTAGGGAGCTGGGGAAGACTGAAGGCAAAAGAGAAGGAGTGGCAGAGGATGACATGGTTAGATAGTGTCACCGACTCAGTGGACATGAATCTGAGCAAACTCCAGGAGCCTGAGGACAGAGGAGCCTGATACGGTGCAGTTCATGGGGCCCCAGAAGAGTCAGATGCAACTGAACAGCAGCAACAGCTTGCAACTAACAAGATTTCCTTTTATGTAAAATTAGAGTCCAATCAATAGGAATCAAATCTTTTATTATATCCAAGAAAAATGAAAAGGTTAAAAGATGACTATAGAGTTGGAATCACTCTATTTAATCCTACCCGGGAGAGGTGTTTATATACAGTCACATGAATGTGAGAATGTAAGAATGCCCAAAATGTAATATGCCAAGGCTAGAAGGGCTCCTGCGGGTCTATGGAGATGCCCTCTGAGCAAACTGATTCCTGTGCCAATTCTCAGACAGGGGCTCCTAGACTCTTCCTGACAGTGAACATGTCTTGATCAGAGTTGGCCCTCATCACATGCACTGAATGTGCAGCTGCCAGAAATCCTTGATTCCCAGGTAAGCCTTCTACCTGCTGATTTTGTCCAGAATTCTTATATCCAAGTTCTGTCCTATTGATTATAAAGATTTTGCTTTTGACTGAAGAGAGGTCACTAAATAATGAGTCAGATGCATAAGCCAGCCTTATGTTAAAAGACTTAAGAAAAAAATTTGTTCATATTATATAATCCTTCAAAGTTTTACTCCATATGAATCTCTCTTTTTTTTTTTAGCTTTTCCAAAATGACACGATTTCCTCAAGTTTTATTAAAAACATTTTATTTTGTTATAAATTTGTCATTTAAAATAATCCAAAAGCTGTAGAAAATTTGTAAGAAGCGATAAATAAAGCTTGTATATTCTTTATCCTGGTTTACTAATTGTTTACATGTTCCCCATTTGCTTTAGTGTTCACTGTTTGTCATTTGCAGAAGGGTAGAGGGAGAGAGAGAAATCATATATATGAAAATAAATTATAACTAGACAGCATATTAAAAAGCGGACATTACTTTGATAACAAAGATCCATCTAGTCAAAGCTATGGTTTTTCCAGATATAGACATATCTGTCTCTTATTTTTCTTAGCCATTAGAGAGGAGATGACATACTTAATGCCCTTTTACCTATAAATATGTTAGAATGTATCTTTTAAGAAAAAGACGTTCTCTTAAGAACCATGGTACAATGATGGTAGCTGGGATAGTTAATGCTGATGCAACTCTACTATATAATTCCTCCAGGCATTAAAGCTGAAGACATGATTAGGACAACTGACAACTCTGCAATCTGGCCGTGAGTTATGTAGTGGAATTGCACCAGTATTAAATATACTGCTAAGATAATTGTGCTAAGGTCTAAGCCATTTTGCTAACCTCCATGCTCACGTCCATTTGCTTTAGTAAAAAGCAGAGCACCTCCCCACCCCCACACTGGCCTCGCTGCTTCCAGCATCATTTCTCCACTCCACCGACAGAGTGGTCATCACTTGCAAATGTGACTCTTTTACTCCTTCCCTCAATATTATTTATAGAGAACATTTTTTCAGCGGGACATTTATTCTCCCTATTACGGAAAACAAGCCCTTGACCAAGCTTCTGTGCTTGGCAACTTCACCTCCATCCACTGCCTCTGCACTGAGCTTTGTGACCTTTGTGATCTGGGCCCTTGAATTGCTTATTATCTTATCTTCCAATGTCCTCTCTACTACCTTGTCCAAATTTCTTTTCACACTCATCATTACATACTATATTAAAATAAAAGCGTAATTGCAATTTGAATAATTACGTGCTTGCTATAATTTGCTACTGCTTGCCAGTTAAATTTTTATTCAGAGATTAAGAATTTTTTAAAGCTCAGATTACATTGAACCTGCTCTGGTTGTTATTAAAATAAATTAGATGGAGAATGATTGGCGCCAAGAGAAATGTGATCCCTAGTATGGCCATCTGAAGGGACCACTGTGTTCTGTTCCACAATAAAGATATGTAAATAAAAGAATCTGACGAGTGAAAATTCAGTCAAAAAGCAACTGCGGTTTTCTCTTGTGAGGTCGGGGGAAGTCCTACTTGCAGGCAGTATGCGGCAGTGGGGAATCTAAGGGGAGCAGAAGTGTAGATAGGGAGGCAGACGGCACAGCAAGGTATGTCCTCAAGCACTGGAGGTCTGTCTCAGTGCGGGGGCCAGGGCCAGGTGGATAGCAGGCAGATATAGGAAGAGCTGTGGGTGTAGATGCTCAAAGCAGGGTGGGGTCCTGGCCCCAGAGGACCAAACACACTGGGAGGCTGGCTTGAACAGGAGTCAGGGGGTAAGGGAAGGGCAGAAACTCAGGTAGCTAATCTGCTACAAGGCCTCAGGAGGACTTGGAGGTGAGGATGATTTGGTGCTGACGCTGGGCTGCTAAGCTCCTTAAATTTCTCCTAGTCAGGGGTGTGTAGAGACTTTGCTGTCTCGGTCTTTCTACCTGGGGCCTGGAGTCAGACTGAGCAGGGCTCCAGCTGAACCTGAGGACATCAGATTATGTGTCAATCTTGCACGAAAGCACCTACTCCTTTACCAATGATGATGTCCTTTGTTGTTTCCTGTTCCAATCTTAAAGCCCACCTGTGCTCCAGTGGTTACTGAAATAATAGTTTGTGACTCAGTTTTAATAAATATCTTTCAAATCAGATCACATCAGTATTAAAGCTGAGAGACATCACTTTGTTGACAAAAGTCCATACAGTCAAAGCTGTGGTTTTTCCAGTAGTCATGTAGAGATGCGAGAGTTGGACTACAAAGAAAGCTGAGTGTGAAATTGAATTGTGGTGCTAGAGAAGACTATTGAGAGTCTTTGGACAGTAAGGAGATCAAATTAGTCAGTCTTAAAGGAAATCAACTCTATATATTCATTGGAAGGACTGATGCTGAAGCTGAAGCTCCAATACTTTGCCCACCTGATGCAAAGAGTTGACTTGTTGGAAAAGACCCTGATACTGGGAAAGACTGAAGGCAAGAGGAGAAGGGGATGACAGAGGATGAGATGGTTGGATGGCATCACCGACTCGATGGACATGAGTTTGAACAAACTCTGGGAGACAGTGGAGGACAGAGGAGCTTGGCGTGGTGCAGTCCATGAGGCTTGGCGACTAAAAAGCAGTAACAAGATCAATATCCTGCTGATTTGAAAATGAAGGTTTCTAAAATAATACTTCGGCTTTTAATTAAGCAAGTAGAGAAAACTGCCAAGTGGAAAGTCTAGTTTTTCAGCCAAGTCTTACTGATGTTTGTTGCTAAAATGAGACGTAAAATAGTGCAGTTCACAGACCTTCAGTTCTCTTGGCAGCTTTGATTATTCCTTTAAAAATACTGGGAAAAGAAGAAACATGTTCTGGAAAATCAGAAAATAATGAAGATTTTGTAAGAATAGCTGCTGTTGAAATTCAGGTAAGAGCACACTTTGGATAATTTAAACAAAATAAAATCAGTGACTACAGATGTCATTGAATGCAGTGCTGCAGCTGAATTAAGACACATATTCAGCTACTAAAGAGTATTTTTAGAGTACCAAAATAGAAGCTAGGGGAAGGTATCAGAAGATCAGAAAATAGGAAGGGGGATATAGCTTTTAAAAAGAAAAATAATGTGTGGTACTTATCCTAAATGTATAATTCTTGTTCATCTTATAGGCAATAGTGAGATAAAATAGCTCAGGAATCTGGGGTCTACAGGTGCTATTAAAAATAAGATTCCATCAGTTTGAAAGGCTGATGATAAATCCAGAGGAAGGATTTTTGTTTCCCTTTCTCACTGAGTTGTGCTTCCTTATCCTCGTTGGATTCCCTTCCTGCTCTCACCTCCTGCTTCACAATCTCTGTTGGCTGCTCAGGGCTTTCCCCCTCTCTTCCTGACCTCTGTCTTGCTCCCCACCTGAGATCATTCACTGCCTGCCGCAGGACAGCGGTCAGGGGGCGTGAGACGGGTTGCGG
Organism: Neotragus pygmaeus; assembly: GCA_006410875.1. NCBI lineage: Eukaryota > Metazoa > Chordata > Mammalia > Artiodactyla > Bovidae > Neotragus > Neotragus pygmaeus. The sequence goes on along the minus strand of SJYV01052899.1, from coordinate 7,933 downwards.
GGCAGCTGCCTTATGCCATCGTGTGCTCACGGTCCTTCCTCCCAACATCTTCCCTTCCCTCCCCAGCTCACCATCTACTTCTCTGGTACTTACCTCGTCTACTCACTACCCTCTGAGTATGAATCCCAGTTTCCTAGTTCAGTGAACTCAGTTAACTGAACACATTGAATGTTTGCCCTACTGAAGACACTAGGATGCGATGTGATTAACCTAAGGATGCCTGCCCTGTCTACTTCTACCCTCGCAGAGCCCGTGGCCTCTGCCTTCAACACTCCACCCACCCCAGATCCCAAACCTGGAAAGCTCCTTTCCCTTTTCTCTGACCTTGTCATCACCTGCTTCCAGGGATCCTCCAGGCTCCTCGTCACGGGGCCTTTCCTTTACCTTTAGCCTCCAGAATGGCATTTCCCAAGCATAGCCTGAAAAACACTACTTCTTTGGAAAGTTGATCTTTCTTTCTTTCTTTTTTTTTTTTTTATTAAAACAAGGTTTTCTGGTCAAATACCTTTGGGAGTTGCCAATTTAAATTAAGTTCATTGGCTATCTTTGCTACAGGATTTCTCTGAGTCTTTTATATCCTGATCTGCATTTGGAATCCTCAAGTAGGACTTACAGTATTCAGAGTTGACTTTTGTATTTGAGTACAAACTTGATTTCTTGGAAAGATAAATAGGACTCATGCTCTACAAAACACACAGTGGAAAACCATCCTGAGGTACACGCTGCATCATCCGTTTACCATGTACCTTAAAGTATTTGTGCTTGTTATGTTTACAAGTCCATTTCTTTCAATGAAAGCAGCAGTTTCTAATTTTTGAAGACTGTACTTTATGCTTCTTTATACCTCACAAAATGTGGCTTGCTGCTTTACGCAAGGGACAATTTCAAACAATAGCAAACCACTGCTCATCAAGAATTTATCATCTGGCTGCTGGGCAGTGCTCCATGGGTACTATATAGCTCTGGGGCATCTTGCACTTTTCATCCGTTAATAATCAGCATTTTGCTTGTTTGACACTTTAGAACTCATCTTGTCCTTTGAAAGAAACTGTTTTCCTTGAGCTTTTCAATAATCCTGTGAAGCTGGGCAAGTCCCCCTTCTCCCACTTAGTGAGTAAACTGAGCTCCAGAAAAGTTGACGAACCGGAATTATTCTTCACTAAGGACCAGAGCCTCTCTGGGTCCCAGGATCTCTGCTTTGCAGGCAGAAGGCAGTCCACAGCAGCAGGGGTCCCCCAGCAGTGCTCACTGTAGGGGATCAGGAAGTTACCCCAAACACACAGAGCACTAATATCCACAATGTTCATGTTTTCTGGAGGGTAGATTATAGAGGGCAATGGGCTCGCAAAAAAACTGCACATAACTTTGCATGACTAACAAGTTCAACATGGTGTGATGGTCAGCTAGACAGACCCATGCCAACTGTGGGTTGTGTGATTTGGGAGCAAGTCGCCTTCTTTACTAGCACCTTTAAGCATCAGGAAGAACCCAGTGCCCAGGATGCAAATCAGGGTGTTTATTTTGTTTCTGTTGCTGTGAAAACATGACCACATTTGTCAGAATCACCAGTTTCATTTTTCAAAGGCACCCAAATAAGGTATGTCCCTTATTCTAAAGAAGAATCAAGCTTTCTGTCCCACAAAGAAATAAGAAATGTTGATGAAACTATACGCAGGTATTGGAGAGGAGTGAACTGAATTATGTGGATTGGTACTCGTGATTCATGCTTGGCAAGTGATAAAAATAGAGCAAAAATTAAATCCAGACAAATGGGAGGAGATGACAAAATTAATGTAGAAAACACTAATAATAAATCCTACTAAAATAATTAAGTAGAGAAAGGCAATGGCACCCCACTCCAGTACTCTCGCCTGGAAAATCCCATGGACGGAGGAGCCTGGAAGGCTGCAGTCCATGGGGTCGCTGAGGGTCAGACACGACTGAGCGACTTCACTTTCACTTTTCACTTTCATGCATTGGGGAAGGAAATGGCAGCCCACTCCAGTGTTCTTGCCTGGAGAATCCCTGGGACGGGGGAGCCTGGTGGGCTACTGTCTGTGGGGTCGCACAGAGTCAGACATGACTGAAGTGACTTAGCAGCAGCAGCAGCAGCAGCAGTACACAAATTGACGAACTAGAAAGGATTGTATTTACGAATGTTTTAAGGCTGCGAAATGAAAGTAACAGACTAGGAAACATTTTGTATTTATTCAAGTATTTCGAACCAACCAGTCCATTCTAAAGATCAACCCTGAGATTTCTTTGGAAGGAATGATGCTAAAGCTGAAACTCCAGTACTTTGGCCACCTTATGAGAAGAGTTGACTCATTGGAAAAGACTCTGATGCTGGGAGGGATTGAGGGCAGGAGGAGAAGAGAATGACCGAGGATATGATGGCTGGATGGCATCACGGACTCAATGGCCGTGAGTCTGAGTGAACTCCGGGAGATGATGATGAACAGGGACCCCTGGGATGCTGCGATTCATGGGGCTGCAAAGAGTCGGACATGACTGAGCGACTAAACTGAAATGAACTGAACTGAATTATAGAGTCTTACAAACTTTAACAGCTCACTCTCATCTACTTATATTTTGATTAAAAAGTTTTTGGGATATTACTTATAAAATTATATTTTTAAATTTTAGATGAGAGGTATGAAATTGTCTGTATTTTCTAAAAATTATTAGCTTTATTAATCGGTAATGTAGAAATAGTATAGTCTCCCTGTGTCAAAGAAATAGTAATGCTTAAAAATTCTAGTAAGGATCAAGATTTTAAATAGATATGAGGGAGTATGCCCATGTGATTTAAAATTTTAGGTTCTCTCAGTATTTTTTCTTATTTTCTCCATCCTTGTTTAAGTCACTGTGAACATAAAGATCGTGTCAAAAGGAATTCTGCTTAGTTCCTGATAGTCCTTTTAATTTGGGGTTTATTATTATTATTTTCACAGTAATTGTTCATGAGTGGGATTCCCAGGTGGCACCAGTGATAGAGAACCTGCCTGCCAATCCAGGAAGCACAGAAGGCACGACCAATCCCTGGGTCAGGCAGATCCCCTGGAGGAGGGCATGGCTACCCACTCCAGTATTCTTGCCTGGAGAAGCCCATGGATGGAGGAATCTGGCGGGCTATAGTCCGTGGGGTCGCAAAGAGCTGGACACAGCTGAGCCCAGCACAGCGCGGTGGGCATCCTTTTCACTGAGAGTGTCTGCAGGAGAGCTTTGGCTTGGCATTTGAAACAGCATATGGATGGTGAGTTACTGAAAACCATTTGGCAGGCTGTACAGCCGCCAGAAAGAGCCATGCCCGTGGTGCCAGGTGCGACTCATGTTGACGGCACAGAACAAGGGTTGGCAAACCACAGCCTCAGACCAAACTGGGCTTGGTGCTGATTTTTGAGAATAAGCTCGTTCTGGAGCAAAGTCATGGTCCTCTGATTACACATCGTCTATGGCAGCTTCTGCTCTACCCTGGCAGAATCGAGTCATTTTGACACATACCTGGGGCCACAAAGCCTTTCACTCTCTGGCCCTTTGCAGCAAGCTTGCCTCCTCTGACACAGAGGAGGTTGGTGAACATTGACTCTTTGTCCCGTCCAGGACCCAAGTCTCCCTTTCCTGGCGACAGCTCCTGACTCCCCCTTGGGGAGCCGACCTCCTTCACTCTGCATCTGTGTTCACTGAGGGGCCGATCCTGCTCCAACTCCAGGAAGGGGCACCTGGTCCGACCTCGGCTGCCAAAGTCAGGTATTAGTTTAAGGATGGGAGTTCCATGTGCTTGGGGTCAGTTCAGGACCTTTGATAAAGGTATTTTTTCTGTTTAGGCAAGACGGCTTTTTTCTCCCTAAAATTTTGCTAAGTTTATAGGAGATGACTCAATCACCATGTTGAGACAGCCTGCCTCAGAATGAGGCTGACCAAAGGAAGGCTGGTTAAGCATGGAAGAGGAAAAGGTGGGGGCAGAAATGGAATGCTAGGGGATATCCTTGGCCTTCCAGAGGTTAGGACTCTGCCCTTTTACTGCAGGGGAGCAAGAGTTGGGGAACGAAGATGCCTCATTTCAGTGGTCTGGTAAAAAATAAAAAAATTATATCTGTATACGTACATGTAGACCTGTCTGCCAGCCTATCATCTAATCTGTCTATTGGTCTATCTATCAGCTATTTGTCTAGCTACCTATTGACCAAATTCAGATAATCTGGTTTGCTGCCGGGAGTCTACCTGTAGTGGATCCCCTGCAAATTTAGACCCCATGTTAGGTGGGTTTGCATCTTTCACAAGCAAAGAAAGGTTTACTTTCTTAGTAAAGTATGTTTTCATGTTGGGGTGGGGAGGAAGGAGTGGATCACGGCTTGCAGAAAGAATCTTCCCAAATGATGACAATGAATGCTATAAAAGAAAAGGGTCAAAAACTCACTGTCTGGAAAAGGAAAAAAATATGTCAAGGCAGAGAGAAAACCACTTAGAGCTAAAGCTTGTTTGCCTTCCATGATGCAAACCAACAGGTGTAGGAAGAGCTGGTTCCTAGGAAGCAGGGTGTTGGACTCATCTCTGAGAATGTGACAGATGTGGGTAACTTGCCAGTTGGATTCAAAAGGCTTTAAAGTGAGATTTTTAAAACAAAACGCTCCTCAACAACATTCTGCTAAGTGACAGAGTGACCGTATATTTTAGGATTCCATTTGTACGACATGTGCTGAAAAGGGAAATTTATAGAGACAGAAATAGCCCAGTGGCTGCCTGCTGTAAATGGGAGTTGGGATTAGCTAGAAAGAGCCTCAGAGATCTTGCGGGGGAATGTGAGCATGCTTAGTTGTGTCCAACTCTTTGCAACCCCCTGGACTCTATCCTGCCACGTTCCTCTGTCCATGGGGTTTTTCAGACAAGAATACTGGAGTGGGTTGCTGTTTCTTCCTTCAGTGGATAATCTAGACCCAGGTATCAAAACTGTGTCTCCTGCATCTCCTGCACTGGCAGGTGCATTCTGGAAAAACTCTAATAATGATTCATGGTAATGCTTGTATTACTCAGTAAAGTTAACAGAAATTATTGAAATGTACATTTGAAATGGGTGCATTTTATGATATATAAAATATACTTCAATACAGCTGTTAAAAAAGAGGTACTAAAGAGAAAACTAAAATGAAAGTGAAATAAATAGCAATGACTGAAATAGTTTTTTTAAAAAATATTGTTCCTGCTGAACAGTTATATGGTGTTGATATTATCACTTATAACCAGATGTAATATATAAACCTTGGTTTCATGCTTATGAAGAAAGAAAAACAATTATACAAGACATTCTTGGAACAATTGGAGATATTTAAATAGTGGTTGAGTGTGATATCATTTTAATATCATATCATTTTAATTTTCTGAGATGTGATAATTATTAGGTGGTGCTAGTGGTAAAAAATGCATTTGCCAGTGCAGGTTAGACATAAGAGACTCAGGTTCAATCCCTGGTTCTGGAAGATCCCTTGAGGAGGGTATGGCAACCCACTCTAATATTCTTTCCTGGAGTAGCCCATGGACAGGGCAATCTGGCGGGCTACAGTCCACAGGGTTGCAAAGAGTTGGACACGACTGAAATGACCTACACAGCACAATTTTATGGGAGAATATTCTTATTCTTAAGAGAGTATGCTGACATATTCAAGGTAACAGGATAATAATTATAAAAGCCTGACTTTATGGTATTTTATTATATCTAACACTTCAGTTATTATAAGATACATCATTATTATTTATACTAGGAAAAGGGAAAAAATGTCAGTAAAATAATGTGATATTTCCACGTTAAAACAAAACCAATTAACCAAACACCAAAGACAAAAACCAGTCGCCTGGAATAAAGCAGGTTATGGAGACAGAAACCAGGAGATGCATGAAAACCACTGGGAAAACTCAATCTGAAGCCTCAGATTCATCCATCATCAGTTCAGTCGCTCAGTCATGTCTGACTCTGTGACTCCATGGACTGCAGCACGCCAGACCTCCCTGTCCGTCACTAATTCCCGGAGTTTACTCAAACTCATGTCCATCATGAATGAGGTGAAAAACATGGAAAGCAGTGAAATCTGGGTCATGATGAAGTTTGCAGGGCTTCCCTAGTGGCTCGGACAGTAAAGAATATGTCTGCAATGCGGGAGATCTGGGTTCAATCTGGTTCAGGAAGATCCCCCCTGGAGAAGGGACTGGCAGCCCACTCCAATATTCTTGCCTGGAGAATCCCATGGACAGAGCAGTCTGGTGGGCTGCAGTCCATGGGGTTCGCAGTCAGGCATGCCTAAGTGACTAACACTTTCACTTATTTATGAAGTCTTCAGCCCCAAATCTGTTGCTTTGATTTAATGTCTGTCTTATGTAATGATGTATTATGATAGTTGTTATTCAATGACACTGTTTTAAGAACTGTAGTGAAAATGTTGAGTTGCAGAGCACACGTTGGCAGGGATGCAGGGAGAGGTGCAGCCAGCTCACTAAAACAAGGAGAGTGACTTGGGGGATATGCTGGATGAGGCACTGACACACGCTACTCATGCTGCAATGAGTAAAACCGACGGGACTTCTGGTTTCCGGAAAATCTCACTCTAACGCAGACGGCACTAATGAAGACAGCTGGTCTTGTGCGCCAGGGGAATGCCATGCTCCTGAATCTTTCCTGATCCTGCTCTCCTTGTTGCTCTAAAAAGATAAAATGTGTTTAATAGAAGGCAGTGAATGAATGAATATGCAAGTCAAAAGAGTTGAAAATAATGGAAGGGGGAAAAAGATACTAGGAAGCTGTAAAGAGAGAAACAGTAGGGAGGGTCAGGATGTGTGTTTGTGTGGGGAAGATGTTAGCTGAAGAGGGCATGTTTCTAGATTTTGGGGACAGGCAAATGAGCCTAAAAGCTGCTTCTTCATCCTGAGAAATGCATGCATGCACGCACACATGCACGTGCGCACACCAACATTCTTTACTTAGAAAACTGAACAAGGTAAAAATAAAATATGTCTGGCTTGTCGACTAAAGTAGACCTTCAATGACATATGCTAAAAGCAGCTTGTTGTTTCTCTTCCTATTCCCTATGACAATTATATTTGAGCAATTATTTATGTAATTATTGGACTGCTGTCTATTACTCTACCAGAGTATAAACTATATGAGAACCAAACCGTGTCTCTATCCCTTGTATGGTCATTTCCTTAACATGAGCTGGTCAGGTTGCTCCATCTGATTCAACAGTTTCTTGATGAATGAATGGATGTAGTTTCTATTAGGTCAAAGTATTCCAGAAAAATAAAATCTCCACAAAATATTGAGATGTAAGGATGTAAAGAGATGGGAATACCAGACCACCTGACCTGTCTCTTGGGAAATGTGTATATAGGTCAGGAAACAACAGTTAGAACTGGATATGGAACAACAGACTGGTTCTGAATAGGAAAAGGAGTACGTCAAGGCTGTATATTGTCATCCTGCTTATTTAACTTCTTTCTTTCTTTCTTTCTTTCTTTTTTAAATTTGACTTTACAATACTCTATTGGCTTTGCCATACATCGACACAAATCCACCACAGGTGTACACAAGCTCCCAATCCTGAATCCCCCTCCCACCTCCCACCCCACAACGTCTCTCTGGATCATCCCCGTACACCAGCCCCAAGCATCCTGCATCCTGTATCAAACATAGACCGGCGCCTCGTTTCTTACATAATAGTATATATGCTTCAATGCCATTCTCCCAGATCATCCCGCCCTCTCCTACTCCCTCTGAGGCCAAAAGTCCATTCTCTATGTCTGTGTCCTTTTGTTGTCTCACATACAGGGTCATCATTACTATCTTTCTAAATTCCATATATATGTGTCAGTATGCTGTATTGGTGTTTTTCTTTCTGGCTTACTTCACTCTGTATAATAGGCTCCAGTTTCATCCATCTCATTA
>SJYV01052897.1:618861-641349 GCA_006410875.1 Neotragus pygmaeus | reverse complement strand
AAAAAAAAAAAAAAGGCCATGCCATTAAGGTGCAAGTGGGAAGACATTGTCCTAAGTAATTGTTTTGGATGCTTGCAAATAATGAGAGAGTGAGGGAACAGCTGTGTATTTTAAGAAAGGGAGAACCAAAATTACAGAATGCCACACAGATTAATGGCTCATTTCTCAAAATACATAAAAGAGTTAGCCAGCCATACCATGGCTTGGGTTGCAAAGCCATTTGGATTGATGCATTTGGAAGGAGAAGGGCCATCCTCACGTCAGCTCTTAGGTTGTACAACCTCAGGCTGCCTCTCTGATCCCAACCTCAGTGTCCAGGTTAGGGTGCAACTGTGATGTGTTTTCGTTAAGTGAGACCCAGGTGAGCTGCATGTCACCTATAGCAGCACAGACTCTGGCATGTTTTTCTCTCTCCCCACAGGCCAGTCTTGGTGGGTGCGTGAGGATGATTGTTACTGGAGCAGCCCCCGCATCACCAACAGTCCTGGGATTCCTCCGGGCAGCTCTGGGCTGCCAGGTATTGATTGCCTTTATGTGGCCTTCCCTGGGGGCAGTCGGGTGTACAATAGGTCAGGGCAGGGAACTCATTGTTCCCTCTTCTGTATAGAGATATATCCTAGGGGCAAGATTTTTGTGGGGTAAAAGCTCCCTGCTTCGAATGTGTAAAAAGCCTATGGGTCACTGAAAGCCAAGATAGCCTTGTGACATTGTAGAAAGTTTAGGCGCGTATCCACTTTGGGAGAAAACTACATGGATCATCAATGTGCTGGAGAATCTGTCCCACACCTGTACTGGCATCTCTGCATTCTGCAGACTGTCCCCCAGCCCAGAGAAGGAGCGTTGGGGAGGGGGGTGAAAGTTCATTTGTGTGCTTTTATTTGATTGGGTAGATTTTGTCATTGCTAAAAAAATTAATTCCTTTATTTATCCATTCAATTAATGTTTATTAAGTTGCTACTTATGCAAACTGCTGCTGCTGCTAAGTCGCTTCAGTTGTGTCTGACTCTGTGCGATCCCATAGACGGCAGCCCACCAGGCTTCCCCGTCCCTGGGATTCTCCAGGCGAGAATCCTGGAGTGGGTTGCCATTTCCTTCTCCAATGCATGAAAGTGAAAAGTGAAAGGGAAGTCGCTCAGTCGTGTCCGACTCTTAGCGACCCCATGGACTGCAGCCTACTAGGCTCCTCTGTCCATGGGATTTTCCAGGCAAGAGTACTGGAGTGGGTTGCCATTGCCTTCTTCAGGCTTATGCAGACTATATAGTAACATAGTTGTGACTGGTGGGTTTTCAGTAAAGTAGGCACATCTATTTCATAAATGTGCACGCTTAAAATTTTATGCTTTAGAAGCCGTGGGCTTCTTGAGACTTCCCTGGCAGTCCTGTAGGACTCAGTGCTTTCACTGCTGGGATCCTGGTTTCGATCCCTGGCCAGGGAACTAAGATCCTGCAAGCCTCCCCACCCCACCCCACCCCCACCCACACACACACACAAAGGAAGGAAAAAAGAAGCCATGGGCTTCTTACACTGACCCTCCTGTTATACAGCAACATGAGCTGACCTCTCTGAAAGGCAGCTCTCCTACATGGTCTAGTCATGCCAGCACATGGGGCTCTGAAGGGGAATATCTTAGAGAAACAAAAGAAAACCTCTAATGGATTTTAAAATGTTTGTCTTTACTATGTATTATTCAAACTGAAAATAAAGTGAGTGGTTGAAAATAGAAGTCTTTATCCCAAACCACATAACCTTATCTACTAAGTGTCTCTGGTAAAAATAGCATTTCTTCCAAGCAGAGTAGCCATGCCTGTTATCTGTGTCCAGTTTCTCCTGGATTTGCCTAGTTTCAGGACACCGTCCCCTGCCAGGAGCAGCCAGATGCTCAGTGGGAGGTTAGCTGAATGAAAAGGGCAGCCAGTTACCTGCAGGAGGGTGCACAGCTACAGTGCAGTTTCTGTGTTTTGCTTGAAGGTTTATGAAGGTTATGGCCAAACTGAGTGCACGGCAGGATGTACCTTCACCACACCTGGGGACTGGACCTCAGGTAGGATGGGCTGGAGATGTGGGAACGAGTTAGAATAGCAAGCTCGAAAACTTGCTCTTGGAGAGTAAATTTACAAAGGCACTTAGGAAATAGAAGAAAAACATTGATGGTGGTTTTGTCTGTGTTGTGGCATTATGGATCTGTTTTTTTTGTTACATATTTTTGCACTTCCTTTTTTTTTGTATTTTCCTATTTCTTCCACAGATAATTAGAAGTCATGTTTTAAGAGAAAAGTAACAGATCACAAAATGTAGCTCCAAATAGAAAAATACCTATAATATCAATATGTTGGATTTTATAGTTTCTAAATATGACAGTCTAGCCTACAGTCATTTTAGAATGAAAGAAGCAGGCTGCAAATTGGATATGACCTAAGAGGGAGGGGCAAGTTTATAGCAGCCAATGTACTCTTTCTTGAAGGGCCATTTCAGAGGTTTTTTGGAACTATGGTCTCCTGTGACTGCAACATCTAGAAGGCAGTGGCAACCTCAGAGAGGAGCAACTACTGCCCACACCCTCATTCAGAAGAGACTTATTTTTCAGGACAAGGAGGAGGCAGTAGGAAGTATTTGAAAAACATTCGTCAAAAGACTCCTTCCAGAGACCAGCTTCCTCTGTGAGCCTGGGGCTACCCTTCATGCTTAAATTTGCTCAACCATAACTAGAAAACTTGGAACGATGTGCATAGGAAAGAAACATGCTTAATAATGCAGCTAGTTTCTGAGCACCTTGAGGCAGTCAGCAGAAGCATGATAGGTGGATTCTAAATTGAAATCACATTTGACCAAGTGAGGTACAGAGGCATTTTTTTTTTTCTCCTGAGTTTTATCTCCTTAAACTCCTGCTGAGTAAAGTATATCTTGTATGCAAAGTTTTTGGTCTCCTACCACTGGCAGATTTACTATAAGGACTGTATTCTGAGATCCTGGCTCATTAACTTTTTTCTCATTATGCCATATTATATATAGTATGCCATATTATATGATTGCTTACATATGTACCCTTCCTTTTGGACACTTTCTTCCCTCTTGTGATATCCTCTGCATTATCACATGTGAAAGTTTGGAGGTTTTACCTTTTTTAGGCATCCTTACCATAAAAACATATGAAAGTTTATCGAGTATGAGAGGATAGCTGTCTTTGTACAATACTGTAAAAAGATTTGATAATGTCTCATTTAAAAGAGAAAGTGCCAGAGCCTCCTTTTGTTTTCGTGGCTCACTTTATTTCAGGACCTTGGCCAGCACCTGCATAAAATTCCTCTGCTTTGCCAGTAAACCATGTAACAACCAGTTATTAGAACATAGCTTAGATGTAGTTTTGTGATTGGAATACAGAAGACCAAGAAAATGTAAAGTCTTATTTGGGGTGGTGGAGGAAAGAGAATTGTAGATGATTATTATACACATTAATCAACAGTTTTGTGACTGGAGGAAAAGCAATAATGACTATTTTATGATCCTCAAACCAAAATAAGAAAGCTAGTGGAGGTGATGGAATTCCAGTTGAGCTATTAAAAGATGATGCTATGAAATTGCTGCACTCAGTATGCCAGCAAATTTGGAAAACTCAGCAGATGGTGACTGCCACCATGAAATTAAAAGATTCTTGCTCCTTGGAAGGAAAGTTATGACCTACCTAGACAAGCGTATTAAAAAGCAGAGACATTACTTTGCCAACAAAGGTCCATCTAGTCAAAGCTATGGTTTTTCAAGTAGTCACATATGGATGTGAGAGTTCGACTATAAAGAAAGCTGAGCACTAAAGAATTGATCCTTTTGAACTGTGGTATTGGAGAAGACCCTTGAGAGTCCCTTGGACTGCAAAGAGATCCAACCAGTCAATCTTCAAGAAAATCAGTCCTGAATATTCATTGGAAGGACTGATGCTGAAGCTGAAACTCCAATACTTTGGCTACCTGATGGGAAGAACTGACCCATTAGAAAACACCCTGTTGCTGGGAAAGATTGACAGTGGGGAAAAGGGGATGACAGAGGATGAGATGGTTGGATGGCATCACCAACTCACTCGATAGACATGAGTTTGAGTAAGCTCTGGGAGTTGGTGATGGACCTAGAAGCCTAGTGTGCTGCAGTCCAGGGGTCTCAAAGAGTTGGATATGATTAAGTGCCTGAAATGAACTGAACTGAAACAAAACCAAAAGATATGATATAATAATGGGGAAATACAAAATCCTGACTCTGTGGTTGGTGTGGGTGTGAGCCTCTGATCTGGGCCCTGTGAGTCTGTCCAACTGGACAGATGTAGAACAAAGGCCCCACAGGGGTTGGTTGGCCTCACCTTGCTCCAAAACTTTATCATCAGAGCTTGCTTGTGACAAATGCCTGTCTAAAGGTGTGCTGCTTTCCATCTACAATTCCCCACTTTGACCACCTGAGGGGTTTTACATGGCACGGAGCATCTTCAGTACTGAAATTGAAATGAACACTGACAAATGCCCCTTTGTTCTGGTGTTTTAGGACACGTAGGGGCACCTCTGCCCTGCAATCATATCAAGCTCGTTGACGTCGAGGAACTGAACTACTGGACCAGCAAAGGAGAAGGAGAGGTAACCTTGAGTGTTTAGCCATTCATGTCTGTGGATGCTTTATTATGTAGGGAGTAAAAGGAAAAAAAAATGGAATTACTTTCCTTTCACCCTATGTGTAAAGTCATTTCATATTCCTGATTAATTTAAGCCCAACTAAATTGAGCATTTCCTCTCCTGTTTATGAAGTAACTAACCCCCAAGGATGGGACTGGGCTGATCTAAAATAAGATTTGGGATTGCTAAACTTTTTTTTAAGTCCTTTTTTTTTTTTTTCTTAACTGGCATGGCCTGCTGCTGTGTATCTGTCCAAACAGAAACGTGACCATTTGGAGATAGGCCCGATGGGGTAGATAGAGCTTGCCCGCACTTGCTGATCCCATGGGAGTGGATGGGAATGCTGAGTGCCTGGTCATGAAGCAGGCTGTCAGGCATCTCTGGCAGAATTAGCCAGCCTTCTGTCTCCAGGGAGACACCATCCAGAACATACCAAAGGGGTTCCTGAGGAAGAGGGGCTGGCAGAGGCGGGCCTGGGGTAGCCAGAGCAGAGAAGTCACTGCTTGAGAGAACGCCAGTGGCCATTCGTGTCCTCTCTTTCCACCACTGTGGTTTCCGCAGTGGATTTCCTGAGGGTTAGTGTACATTTTTCTACACATGTCTCGTGACAGCCTCCTGTCAGGGTTCCCTCTGCTGCATCCTGAGAAAAACCAGGTGTTTGTCCCTACAGATATGTGTGAGAGGACCAAATGTGTTCAAAGGTTACCTGAAAGACCCAGAGAGGACAAAGGAAGCCCTGGATGATGAAGGCTGGCTTCATACTGGAGACATCGGGAAGTGGCTGCCGGTGCGTACGCCAGAACCGTGGACCTCCACACATTCTGGTGGTGGGAGTGTGTGTCATCCGGTTCACGCCCGAGGCAGGAGTCTATGTCCACCCCAACAATCAGTCATTCCAGAAAGCCTCAGGGGATTGGGAGGTTCTTCCTTACCTTGCCCCCAAAGCTTCCTTCATCCTCCTGAAGAAGGTGACGGGTCTTTGGGGAGCGTAGAACTGGAGTTTGAGGCCCACTGCCTACCCTTAAGTGGCTTCCTAGAAGAAGTCTGACAGTGCTCTGGAATCTGATGGATAAAGTATTATACATGGATCAAGGGGTTCATAGCTCCAGGAGATCTGAGAAAGGCAGTGCCTGGGACACTGGCCTCCAGTTGAGGGGTGACACTGAGCGACGTGAAAAGCTTGGAGCTGGGCACGAGGATTCTAGGGTTCTTTTGTCTCTGCTAGCAGCTACTCCAGTGACCTTGAACAAAGTTTTATCCCTCCCCGTGGCTTCGTATTAACTCACTTGTAGAATAAGAAAGTAAGTTACGTGGCATTCTTTAGCTGTGGCCCCCAACTTTTTGTTAAAACCAGTTATGGTGATTCATTCTATCAATTGTAAAATGGGGGTAATAACATTGCTTACCTCTGTGGTCATGTTGTAAGGAAGAAATGAGATGACAGTGCACCTGTAAAGCTCTTAACACCCTACCTGGCACATAGGATATGCTTAGGTGAAAGCTGTGACCACAAAAAGGCTCCATCCCTGAAACTAAGAGCCCCCACCTGCTGCAGCCTGCTGGGAAATTGCTGAGGCCTTGGGTGGATGTTCTGAGATGTCGAGTTTATCGGGCAGGTTAGTGATGTTGAGCCCTCCAGGGGCTGGTGAGCTGATTTGCCCATGCTTGGAACTGTGCCCTTCACTGGGAGATACCCTCACTCCTGCAGCAGACATGCATGTGCCCCCACCGTGCACCCAGGACCAGGGGCTCTGCTCAGGGAAGAGACGCGTCTTTAGACGCTACCCAACCCAGTGTGATGGGCATGAGATGACGGCCATGCTCACCTGGGGGAGAGGCAGAGAAGAACAGGCGCCCACTGGCTCTGAGTCTCAAGATGTAAGTCCTGTTCCAAGAGAGTGCAGAGCAAGAAGGGCAGTCAGGGCAGGAGTAGTAGCTGCACTAAGTTGAAGAAAACTAGGGCGTGAGGCAAGCACTTCTAGCCGAGGGCCCCCAGTGGAGGAGGGAGGCTGGAGAAGCAAGCAGGGCCCTGGACACTGGCAGAGGGTAGATTGTCCCGTCAGCTAACGAAGCCCAGGCTTCAGCCTTTGCTTGTATAGGCCCCTTTCAAGGCTCTGTACTTCATTTAATACGAGGGGGGAATCCTCAAAATTGGGGGAAAAGTCCCACAAAACTGCGTCTGCCACTGATGCCCTGTAACTCAGATGAAACACCCACCTTGCAGGGTGTTGTGAGAAGCAAGTAAATTGATTCATGCTTGAACTCACAGCCCAGCGCAGTAGGCAGGCAGTCTGTGGGAGTCAATTTTTTGTTATTATTATGTTGGAATAGTATTAGATAGGTCAGGGGAAAAGTTCTAAGTTTGTGATCCAGAAAGACCTGATGTAAGTCCTGTTTCTCTCACCTCCTACTTGCATGGCTTTGGAGGAGCTGACTAACCCCTCTAATCCTCACCTTCACCATTAGTGAAGTGGAGGTGATGACACCCAACTCACGGGGCGCCACGAGGACCAGAGAATCCAGTGTAGTGAAGGTGCTTGATGTCCAGACTGGATTTCGAGCAAAACAAAGCCTGCTTGTTTTTCTCTTCTGGTGAAATTACTGTGGTTCTGATAATTGAACAGATAGAGCAGGGCCAGAGTGTGTGCACACGTCAGATAAGGAAGTGGGTTTGATGAGAGGAGGAGTCAACTATAAGGAGGATTTATGCGTGAGGATGGGTAAGCCTGACTGCTGGAAGTCTCAGAAGAGCATGGTGGCAAGGCCATCTCTAGGTTTGGGGCTTGGGGAGTGGGGCAGACTTGAGGAGGAGGGTCATCCTTTAGGGTACACTGCATTGTGCAGGGCAAACAGCCTGGTGTTTTGGGGGGTTTTTTTAAGTCTTTTGAGGATAGTCAGGTTCTGAGGCTGGAACTCAGTAAAGAGCTCTGGCAGGAAGCAGGAGTGGCCACTGAGGAGATAAGTGGTAGTCACCTCAAGGGACATTGTCAGTGGAAGTGAGGGCATGGCAGCATTCAAGGGTTGAGCCAAAGGTGAGAGACCAACCTATTCACCTTGGAAATTCAGAGAGATGTAAGGGAGTCAGGGAAGTGGGTGGGGGTCCTGGAAGCCAGGGGCTCAAGCACTCACTGCCCAGGAGTGGCCTGCCTGCCGCAGAAGTCTTGGAGGGAGAGGGCCCCTCCTGCCGTCTGGGGTCCTCCACCAGCGTGGTGCTGTGTGCTGACGGATGGAGCATCCACCCTTTGGGAGTGGTGGCCTAAGCGTGGTTCACGGGGGCAAATCTGAAGATGCAGATGAGAAGAGGGACAGCTGGAGTGAGGGCCTTGGTGAGAGGAGCCCCGATGGAAAGGTGGGGAGCCTTCTGAGGAGGAGGCACCTGTTGCTGGGCACCTGGCTGGCAGGGGCGGGAGGGGGAATGGGGCACCTGCTGAGCGGAGAGGACAGTGGGCACTCAGGGCCCAGCAGAGCTTGAGAGCTGTCCGCTTGTGTACACACTGTCCCTCTCTGGCCACGTGGTGACTTCGTGAGGGCAGAGATGTCAGGTGCACGAGCAGATCCAGTGGGGCGTGCAGGGTAGGACAGGGTGGGGGTTGAGGGGCTATGGCATGAATAAGTGAGGGGCTCAAGCTTGGGAATGCCATCTTTTTATGAAGCTGCTTGTCTATCTCCACAGACTGGTACTCTTAAAATTATTGATCGGAAGAAGCATATATTTAAACTTGCTCAGGGAGAATATGTTGCACCCGAGATGATAGAGAACATCTACATCCGGAGCGAGCCTGTTGCCCAAGTCTATGTCCACGGGGACAGCTTAAAGGTGAGTCCCCAGGCTCCTGCCTTCCCACATGTGCCAGGCCTGAATTTGGGGAATGATTTCCTAAGTATCTGGTGTTTGATTTAAAATGATGACCATTCATTTCCAAACAGATATTGGTATTATCTGGCATATAAGATCAGGAGAGAAAATGCCTTTCTAAAGGAGAGATCTTAATTGCTTATAGTTTGATAAATTTGCAATTAGGTAAATAAGTTGCTTGAAGTAGTAGTAATGTACATTCCCACTACTTTTAACTTATGCTTCATCTACTTCCAAGAGGAATTTTGAGGTAATAATGGTGAAGCAAGATTCAGGATTTCTGCTGTTTGGGTTTTAAAATATGTAAGTAAACTTTACAGATAAATAGGTGCAATATTGCAAGTAATTGTACTGATTATAATGTACAGTGTATTAAGCTTAATACTTAATGTATTAAGCTAGTATACTAATATAGTTTAGGATTAAATTATTTGGAGAGAATTTCTATTTATTCTACTTTTCAGTATCATTTAGATCTGAAGTCAGAAAGATCATTGTGAATATATTCTGTGCTGTCATTGCATGCTCACTTACTTAGTCGTGTCTGACTCTTTACAACCCCGTGGACTGTAACCCTCCAAGGCTCCTCTGTCCATGGGATTTCCCAGGCAAAAATACTGGAGTGGGTTGCCATTTCCTACTCTAGGGGATCTTCCCAACCCAGGGATCGAACCTGAGTCTCTTGCATCTCCTGCACTGGCAGGCAGATTCTTTGACACTGCGTCACCTGGGAAGCCCATGTGCTGTCATTAGATTTATGTATTTAAAGACTATTTTTTTTTTTAAAAAAACACTTTAAAATTGTGTTCTTGATGAACGAGGACCATATTAATGAATCAATTTCAAAATGGTCTGGAAATCCTTAGAAATGTATGTGTTTTCGATTGTAGAGTTGGTTGATTAGTATCCTAAAGATGGTCTCATTTAAATTTGTCATGAGAACTAAAGGTACATACAGGACTCACCTTACTGATTTTTAATCTCCTTTAAGCTCATTTTTTTATTAATCAATCTTTTACAAAGTTAGGGAAATATATCAGAAACATTCAAGAATATTTCTGTCAAGAAATGTGTGATATCTTAGTGGAAATGTTTCATAAGCATATGCATATTTTTAGAAAAGAGTGGAGTCTGAGAATACCAAGATAAGTTTTAATGGTGGACCACAATAACCACTTTAAAAACTTTTGTCATAACCATGTTTTCCTCTGGTGGGATCACAGGCCTTTTTGGTGGGCATTGTCGTGCCCGACCCAGAAGTCATGCCCTCTTGGGCCCAGAAGAGAGGGATTGAAGGAACATATGCAGAGCTCTGCACAAATCAGGTCTGTACCTGGGGGCTCTTCCTCAAAGCCTGCTGGACCTTCTATGATACTGCATAATGAGAGGACAGAAAAACAGTAGCCCAAGTGAAATTTGAGCCAGTAGGGAAATTTCCAACTTCATTTCATAAGTGGTGAGAGTCCTAAACCAGAACTCTGTCTTTTGTTATTGTTGTAGAAGAACCTTAGTTCCCCTTAGGATACTTGATACTTGATAAACATTTGGATTTTCCAGCCAGGAGACATCACAGAAAGCATGTCCAGCCCTGTTTTGCAGCTTGCAGAAGAGTCCAGGGAGTGAGGGGGTTTGCCCAGAGCCACACAGCTGGTTAACAGCAGTGTCAGATGTGAGTGTAGGCCTTCTGACAGCCCTGTTCTTTCCTGACGGGAAGTAGATTTTGTGTCTACTGGGCTTAGAGAGACAGTCATCGAATTGCAAAAGGAGCACAGTTCTTCCTGCTGAGAGCATTAGCTGCTCACACCTTCCAGAAACCTCCTGGCACATGCGTGGTTCTATGGAAGAGGCTCTCTCTGCCCTGACTCAGCATCAGCTCTTCAGTCACATGGTCTGTTTCTTAGCAGTGTGAACTCTAGAGCTCCCACCAGGCCCTGGGCTCTTCTGGGGGTGACAAGGCACCAGGGACTCAGCAGGTTGACCAGAGGGCAGATTTTTAAAAAAGCTGAGTAGTCCCTTAGCTTGCTCTCGGGTGCTCCTTAGGCCTTGCTGGCACTTACTTACCAGATGAGAGGTGGTGACTGGCTTGCTGCCAGGGAATGTCAGCCACAGCTGGGGGTTCAAACGGTGGGGACACCTCTTGGTATGGTTACTAGTTGTACTTTGCTCAAAACTCACTGATTCTTCTATCTCCATTTTGAAATGTGATTTTGCCTTGTAATTTTACCTATATGGTTTGATTCAGGAGCTGAAGAAAGCCATTTTGGAAGATATGTTGAGGTTAGGAAAAGAAAGTGGACTCCACTCTTTTGAACAGGTAACGGTTACCTTTTCCATGCTTGTTACAGCCCTTTATGTAGGGATGAAAATTAAAGCAACCGACGGTAACCCTCACTTAGATTCCCTATCCTCCACACTGTGGCCTGCAGGCAGGCTGTGTACCAGCAGACCTCCTGTTCCAAGCTGACTTTGCAACAACCTGCAATCTAACTAAAAGACATATGCTAAATGAGACTGCACTCATTGTCCTCATAATAACAAATGTTCATAAAGCGGAAATATTTTCCTAGCTGTCAGTGGTAGAGCATGTCTACTTGGTGTGTCTCCGAGCTGTGCGCAGTACTCAAGAGCAGCAGAGCCCTGTCTCATTTTTATTTTTATGGGGACTGTCATCTTGGCTGCAGCTGGTGATCTTACTTGCTGGGACATGGCAAAGACTGCACTTCTGGGGCCAGGGATCTGTCAGCCCAGTGTGCTCTTTCCAAAGAGGAGGAAACAAAAAGTGTGCTGGGAGTGGACACAGCAAACGTCTTAAGACTTTTTGACTTTGCAAGGTTGGGCCTCTTTTTTGTAACTGAATCCATGAGCATACTTGTTCCTTCTTACACATACCATTTATAATCCTATGTAGTCAAAAATTCAAAAACACAATTCTTTAAACCGAAAAATATTAATATGGATTTTGAAAAATTCCCCAGTATGCATTTAATATAATTATTTTTCATAAAATGTTTCTTCAACAGAGTCTGTAAGGTTTATGAGAATTTTTAAATTTTATATGTTCATTTTGATGTTAACCTAAAACCATTTTTAAACCAGTTTTAAATATATTGCTAAGATTCTTACAGCAATTATTTGGCAATTAGAAAACAGATTAAGACTTTAATTTCTTAAGTAAACATAGTTTCAGAGTTTGAGAGAAATGTTTTTCTTTTGAAATAGATCTTTACATTAATCTAGATTGAGAAACACTGCTTTGCCTGCATCTGTCAGCATGTTTTCGGGCAGATAAGACCTGGATAAATAGATCCTTATTTCAAAAAATTATGAAATCTAAGGCATTCAGGGAAGCCACATATATCTTTCTGAATGCAAAATCAGTTCTGGCATGATAATTATTTAAATTTTTAAATTTGCTAGAACTGACTTCATTGCTTCTCCATTAAGGGAAGCTGTGTGACTACAGACATGAGCCTGTATGTAGAGCAGGGGCCACAGAATGGTTGGAGACCTGGTGTGTCTAGACCTCTCTGTTACCTGAATGGCTGGCGGTAAGGGCGCTGGGGATGCACTGGGATCCTACAGATGTCCTTGTGATTCCCAAGGCTTGCACGCCCCCTGCTGGATGTGGGCTGTGTGACCTGCCTCGGGGTACATGGAGAATTGTAACCGATTCTCTTTCCTGGAAGACTACCACTCTTAAGATTATGTTTAAATTACCTTTTAGTTAAATTTCCAGTGTTAACCATTGCTCAAATTAGAGCATATTCTTGACTTTCCATATGCCTTAAGCAGAGTTTCTGCTCTATTAATCTGTCCTTGCCGTGCTAACCTCAAATACAGAGAAGTCATGTGGCATCCCAAAGGCCTGAATTTCATTGCCAGGACTGTTTGTTACCTCTTCATTTTCTCTGTTCTCATTCTCCTCTTTGTTGGTCTGTGGCATCCTCCCCTCCTCAGTCAGTGTGTACCCTCAGCTAACCACAGGCAAGCAAAACCCAGGCTTCAAGCCTGAGAAGGGTATGCTCCTAGTTGTATTCTAAAGCTTGACATAAATTATTCCAGTTAAGCCATAATCTATTGTCAGCTAGTCCTTTTCCCTTTCCTCAAAAAAGAATGATCAATTAAGGCTTTTGCTAATTTTTTAACAGCTCCCTCTCTGCTGCCCCCACACCAAATACATACGCAAGCCCGAGGCTTAAAGCATTCAACAGAAACATTAGGAGTTGAGACTTACTAGGCAGGATTGATCTGAATTAAACTTTGAATTAGATGAAAATTTAATGTAATTTAATTTTCAGAAACAATTCCTAGAACTAGGTCAACCATCATTAATTTATGGAGATCTTTTGGAGATATTTCTTAATGAGTAGATAGGAAGCATTTAAAATAACTGTATCAATAATTAAAACATACAGGTTCTTGGAAAGTATTTGAGCATACTTAACCATGATTTAACCATTTTCCTGACATTTATATGGCTTATTAGTTTGTGTAGGCATAAAAATATAAAGTGAACTTTGAAACAATAGATTTTTTCAAATCCTGACTGCAGATCCCTTGCTAAATATCTTTTGCTGTATTTTCTGTCATTCAAATGAATACTTACCTAATCAGTTTGCCTTTAGGTCAGAAATTAATTGAGCATTTCCCTAATTAATTATTTAAAAATTTCTCCTGTCCTAAATTATTTATTTTGTATTTATTATCTACAGGCAATATTGTGTGTTACAGTGTTTCACTGAGTAATTCCATTGAATGGTTTTTCAGGATTATGAAAATTTCTATGCTTTAGTGAGTTGGCATAAATTGACACTTGTGAAACATTATATTCCAATATGAAATTTAAATGTTACAGTTACAGTGTCTTTTTAAAAAATATGAAATCACTGATAACCGTATAGTTTCAGATAGGGAGCTAACATCAAGTATGTCCTTCCTTCTTTCCACAACAAAAACTTTGTTTATTGCAAACTGGAAAACACGTTTTATGTTGTGTTAGGCATAATGGGAGAATAAAGATTTATCCCTTTTTTACCCACCACAATTCAACAATTTGGTTTTATTAGAAAATATGTAATTATTTATAAAAATTGAAAACCGGTAAGTTTTGAGAAATTTTTTTTTTCTAGGGGGAAAAAAAAAACCTAGGTTGGCAACCCACAGTTAAGGTCAGTGTTAGCTAAAGAACTGTTTTGATGGATTTTTTCCCAATTACTGATTAGATTTTTAGTTACTGTAGCAATTTGTACAGGCATCTTCATGGCAAGATTTAAATAGACCCAGGGCTGTATGTCAGACTGGAGCAGGGACTGGCAGCAGTGCCACTTTGACCTGCTTGTTAAGTGGCTGAAAGGCGCGCTGAGTGCCATGTTGCTTGGCTTCCTGCAAGACTGTATTTGTTTCCTCTCCTCAGGAAGAGACTGTGTTTCAGAGAGCCACACTAAACTGCAGATGCCCCAGTTAGCACTTTAGGCTTGCTGCAGGTAGCTGATTTGACAGATGCTCGGAATCTGCCAGCTGATGCAGTTCTTTCTTCCTAAGATCATAATGTTTCCTTTACAGTCCACTTACCATCTTAATAGCATAATAACACTGGTAGCTCTCCCTGTGAGAGTCATCTTCCCCATACTGTGCTGTCTGATGCTTCTGCTTATCACTGCTGGATCTTCAGAGGTGTTCACCCAGGTCCCTGTAGTGAATGTAGACGCTTGTCTCAGTTACACATGGTCTCCAATGCTGTTAGGAAGGCGCATAAGCTGAAACCCAGGCTGCAGGGACACTGTAGAAATTTATATTTTGGCATTGGCATCTCCTTTTAAAATTACATTATTATTTTCATTTACAGAAGAAGATGGGCACATTGTTTACACTTGTCAGAAGTCTTCCCACAGTACCATTTCTATCAGAAGGAGCTAAGGATGTTAGCTCTGTCCCTTTTTCGGTTTTTCATTTCGTGACAGTAAACATGAGTTGCTAAGTTAAATCACTGTACCTTGGATTAAGTTTTATTTGGATTTTGTTCATTTTTTCTTCATGCTAACTAGTCTTGTTATCAAATGGTGATTTCCAAACTTAAGTAGCAGCACTTAGATAACATGTACCAGACATAAGAGCAGAGCTGCTCTAGTAGATCCAGGGCTTGAGCCAGAGCCTATCTTCTACCCCCACTTTCAACCCAACCCCCTCACNTGACTGAGCAACTTCACTTTCACTTTTCACTTTCATACATTGGAGAAGGAAATGGCAACCCACTCCAGTGTTCTTGCCTGGAGAATCCCAGGGATAGGGGAGCCTGGTGGGCTGCCGTCTATGGGGTCGCACAGAGTCGGACACGAGTGAAGCGACTTAGCAGCAGCAGTTTACATATAGACCATTTTGGCCTCAAACAAAACCTGGTTTTATTAGCATGGAAGATGGGGAATGATACTAGCAAAGCAATGGACCACTGCTTGTCCCTATAGTAGTAATATTCGCGTGGCAGCATCTCTCATTAGATTGTAAGCCCATGTGGGCAGAGACTGTGTCTTGTTCTTTGTATCCCTGGTGCCTGATGTCATACCTGACACACAGTAGTTGCTCAATAAATTATCAGTTCAGTGAAACAGCAAGTGAAAATATAAGTGTATTTAGCACATTTAATTTTTTAAGTCTTTATATAGTGATTCCTTTGCTCTTTAATAATATGGATCTGTTATCTCCAACAAAATAACTGAAGATAGACCCAGTTGTCAGTCAGGATACAATTTTTTAGAGACTGTCATTCCAGGATTCAGCTCAAGCCCAGATGATAAAAGTTCTCGTTGAATGACAGTGACCCTTTCAGCTGGAATCCCACATGAGAGGAGCCTGCCCAGGCCTTCCCAGAATAGTTGATCTGTCTCTCTGGCCCCCCGTTCAGCATTGCAAAGAGACTTTGTATGAGGAGGCTTGGGATCTGCCTCGTGGAAATAAGCACCATGAACACTAAACCTGGTCTCTCCATTCCTCCTTCCAATAAAGCTATAAAATTTTCTGGGAGAACTTTTTTTTTTTTTTAACATTCACTCATCATGTCCCACCTAGATTTTATATTCCTCCTGTGAATGGCATCTCTTCCATGCAGCCCTCCAAGCTGGAAGCCTAAAACTGCCTCTTCCTAATTTCACCTCATTTCTCTCTGAATCTCTTTTAGAACTGCTTACTTGACTCTGTCTGCCACCACTCTCGCGTAGGCCTTTATCTGCTCTCCTATGGACTGGTCAGATCCTTCTGATTGGTTTCCCTGCTTCTAGTCTTAACATTCTTAGAAACCATGTTCACGTTTCTCTTGGAAAGAACTTTATAAAATGTGTATTTAGCTGTGTTACTGCTCTGTATAAAAATCTTCAGTGTCTTCCTACTATCTTCCTCTAAAACTGCCCCGTCTACCAATTCAGCTTCATCTGTCACCTCCTTGGCCTCCTATTGCACGAAACTACAAAAGAAACCACTTGGATTTCCTTTTTCATGCTCTGCCATTTCTCACTCCTGTAGCTGTGTTCATGGGGTTGCCTCTGCCTGGAATGCCCGTCAGCCACCACTCCTTCTTAGCTGGTTAACTCCTGCTTGCTCTTTAACACTCCCCTAATTTGGGAAGGCTTCCCTGAGCTGGGTGCCCTTCCTCCTGTGTATTCCCTTCTCTCTAATAATCGCCCAGTGTGTCTGCTCTGCTCAATGCCAGTGTGCACTCCCCAAGGGCAGGGGCACGCATGATTCCTCTTTGTGCCCTAGGTGCCTGGGCACTCATTCATTTCTGTTGACTGGCTAAATGGAGGAGCAAGAAGGGGATATGAGGTGGCTTTCAGATATATCAAATAAGCTGACATGCTGTTACAGTAACTCTGACTTTTTAAATAGGCCTGTTTTTATATCAGTATTTCTATTCCCACATGCCTGTCTACTTCTACCATGTATGCTATGAATGCTGTTATACTTCTGATAAAGATGTATTCTGCATTTGGTTTTTAGGTTAAAGCCATTCACATCCATTCTGATATGTTCTCAGTTCAAAATGGCTTGCTGACACCGACCCTAAAGGCTAAGAGACCTGAGCTGAGAGAGTACTTCAAAAAACAAATAGAAGAGCTTTACTCAACCTCCATGTGAAGTTCAAGGAAAGTTCTTCTTGGTATAATGGACAATGTAGCAATATTATAGTTGTTCTTGAAAGTAACAAGTCAGAATGATGCAGCCGAAAATGAAAAGCACGTGACCTTATGACTGAGCCTTTTCCTGTCTCTAAAGGTCTTTAACAATATTTTCTCTCTCATCACTGAGTACACTTTATTTTTATTACAATGATATTGTAGCAAGCTGCTAAAAATATCACAAGTGGCATTGTAAAAAATCGACTTTTCTTAAGAACTGTGTACCACTAAAAGTAATATATTCTCAATGTTCACAGAACTTCTATTAAATATAAAGGAAAAACATAACTGATACATTGTACTTAATTATTTTTGAAATAGTAAACAGGTATGGCAAATATTGAGGCAAGGTGGACTGCCTTATTCGATAACTGATGGACAAAATCACAATTAAATCAGACTTAAATGAAAACTAATACAGAATCTTGCTGAAACAGACATGATACATAATTTCTACATAACTTCATAGCTACATAACTTCAGATTCTTTAAACATAATAATCCTTATTGGTGTGAAAACATTTTCTGTCCAATTTTTACTTTTATTTATGATGAATGCAAATTCAAACATTCTTAAAACAAATATTATATTTACATAACATTTTATAAAGACTTTTCAATCCATTTCCTTATTTATTAAGTTTATTAAAATATTAGGAACTACCCAGAAGTAATGTAATATACAACTATTTCAAGGATAGTATGTGTATATTCATGGATGTCTTACCATATGTATTATGAAAGATGTCTGTTGACTCTACATTGGAGGGAGCTTTAGGGAAGACTTGGGATAAGAAACCCAGAATTATTTCTCACAGTGGGCAGCAATTAATATACCAAATTTCCTTGCTGGGTTCTTCCAGTCTTCCATTTTCAACATGTCTCTGCCAGGTCTGGGAAACATAGGTGGCAATAATTCTGAAAGTTTCTCTTTCTTCCAATAAGACTGTCAAGGCAGGATGTAGAGGGGAGGGGAATGTCATCTCTAAATAAAATAATTTTTCAACAATGTAAGTTTGAAGAACCTCTTCAAAATACCCCTAGAAAACTACTTAAGTCCATCATAGATAACTGTCTCCTTGGGGAATAATTCCATGCATAGATCTCTAAACGCTTCTAAGTACCCATGAAAACCTCCTCTCTTGTATTATGTGCTTAAATACTTCTTGTACAATGTCATATAATTAAAGCCCAGCATGAACAGCAATTAAGTCCCAAGCTACAGACTGCATCTGAAGAAGAAACTGTCCCTAGGAAAGTGTTTTTAAAGTGTTTTAATCTGTAGAGCCAGAATCTGAAAATAGACAGGGGCAGTGGTCACAATCCAGAAGCTCCTTTCACTGGGAGCAAATTCATACTGTCAATAAGGCTGTGGGTTAGAAACTGCATAATCACACAAGCTTACTAGATGAATCTGCACCAGAGATGATACATTTCAGTTTTTGCAATAGTGGACCAACCCCAGTTTTGTTTGATGTATTTATCCAGTCTTCTACATATTCCTTTACTGGATTCTCTCTGCAGTCCCACTGCTCGCACTTAAGATTTGACTTATGGTAAATAACCCAGTTCTATGCACATTAACTTTAAAGGCATTTCTAAACAAACAAATACTAAAAATGTCCAAGGCCACGTCTATATAACATTAATTTTTTATATTTAATGTATATTTGACTAATTAAAAGAAAATCGCTACCTGAAAATTCATACTATCTTAAAGGCGAGTAGCTTCACATATTGAAGAAAATGAAGCTGTTTCCCTTTGTCCTTCCACTCAACTAAATTTCATGTTTATCTTTGTTTACAAAGGATTTTAGACAGCATAATTTTAAGCAAATAATTTCGATTTTATTTTGATTCCACTTTTACCTAATAATAGAGATAATTGGTTATGGGTAACTTAAGATTTCTTTTCCTCACTTTAAAGATCTTAAGTTTCTATTCAGCCTTCCTAATCCTCATGAAAATCGTCACACTTCAGCACATAAACAGGTTCTTGCAGATGTGCTGAGAAAAGTAAACAGTGGGCCTTAAATATATTGCATGTACATTTATTTTTTCCTCTGTTTACTGAATTTTTTAATAAAATAGAAACAAAACAGTTGTGTTAACGAAAGAAAATCCTTCTTGCCTCAGATTTCCCAACTTAATTTTGAGGGGGAAAAGTTGGTATTTCTTCTTAACCAATATAGAAGAAGGCTATGTACTTAAGATATTTACATTAATAGTGGACATCAGATCCAATTTAAATCCAAAGGTATAACACCAATCAATTACTTAAGCATAAACATGTTCTTAAATGTTTGGCCTTTTTTCTGTTTCTCATTCAAATTTGTTGGTAATTCTCACATTTTACAAACTGATATTGTTGTTTATAAAGATATAAAGTAGAATATATACCATTTTCTTTCCTTTTGCCATAAAAGTCATCTTTGTATTGTATTGTGATTTTCCTCCAGGTGAGAGAGGAAACTGACCAGGTGTGGTGTGCAGGCCTAGCCTCACATATTAGGAACTCAAGAACTCAGGAATCTAAGGAATAAATACCCAGTCTCCCTCACATGAGCAGGTCAACTTTCCATTCTAAATTTAGGTAAAACTGCAAGCATGAAAAAAATAGAATTTTTCATTGCAATTTTTATAGTCAGGTAATGTTTTAGCAACTTGAAGTCAGCACTTAATTTGATTGTATTACCCATCAAAGAGTCTCTAATCTTTTCTGTTTCTAGCAGTAAAGGAATTATTCTTTATTTTCCAATGTATTAATATAAAGCACAAATGTGATGTAGTTACTTAGAATACAAAATACTATGAAATGAATGTAAAGAATGAAAAACTGTATTTTTGCATGAAAACAGACCACTTAGAAACTTAATATCTCAGGAAAAATGAAAAATTATATATAAAATTGATAAACTGTATGTTGAATTAAGTTGGTATATTTTCTTGCCTGTTTCCATTTTAAGAAAGCATATACGTGAAAAGAAAAAAATGATCCCGGTAGTCAGAATTTTCTCTCAAGTATGCTACGCAGTCCTTTCTGTGAATCTACAGTTAACCACAGTAAGAATGGAACTAGCGTTCAAGTGAGGACAAAGCCCTAATGAGAACACAAAAATGGTTATAACCCAGAGGCAATAGATACATATTACCTGGAGGCAAGCATTTCTAAACTTGGTCCAAACAAAAGGTTTTCATGGGGTGACAGTGGCTTTTAAACATTCATTTGACTGATTATTTTTATTTTTCTTGTTAAGTCATTGCAGCAGTTGCATGAAGGGGAAATGGATATTTTTTGAAGAATCGCTTATTCTACTTTCAATTTTTAAAAATTGAGGAAATTTAAAAGTTACCTTTTAAATATGCATAAAATAAAATTAACTGTAATTATATTTTTAGTTGCTTTGTTATAATAGCATGCATATCAAATATACAATGCATTTATGAAAACTTTTGTAAAAAATAAAGATTTTTTTTGTTTCTCAAAGTTTCTTATAATTATTATTTTATAAATTTATTTAGCATAATCCTCTGATTAACATCATATATTTGGTGATCACTGGTCATAGTGCTATGGTAAACATACAGTCAAGCTATATCACTAGGCAACATACTCTACATCCTTTGTGAGGATCCCCAAACTCCGAAGACTCACGGTCCACCCAGAGAAGCTCTCCCTTTGCTATTATCAAATGTGTCCTGGATTTAAGTGTATCCAGGATTTAATTCATTTTCATATTTTTAAAGAACACATGATTGTATTCAAATTTTCCATCACGATGGCCCTTACAGTATTTCCGTGTCTTTTACTCATACACAGTGAGTACACTCTTAAAATGGTATATGCTGCAGTATCTAAATTATGCAGATTTTGCCTTCTCCATATTTTTGCTACCATCTACTCCTCTCTATTCTCAAAGCTTTTAGTGTAGCTGGGGCCCCTCTCATCTCTTGTCTGGCATATTACAGTGCTTTTAAAGTTAGTCTTCCTGTTTCCACATCAGCTTCCTCACATTTGAGTCAGGGCAATGTTTCTAAATTGAAAATCTGGTCATGCCACTCCCCTGCTTAGTATTCCTTCAATGACTTCCCATAGTTTCTAGGATAAAGTTCAGACTCCCTGGTTCAGCACATAAGGCCCAGGGTCTCTTCTCCAGTCCTTCCTCCAAAGAGTCTTGATGCCAGTTATGCCAACTACCTTTTGCAGTGGCCTAAAAGCATCATGATTTTAGTCTCCTTTTCATAGACTACCCTTTCTTTTAATCTCCCTAATTCCTATCATTCATCTCTTATATCTCAGTCCAACTACCCTTTTCTCTAAGAAGCTTCCCATATGGTTGCATGGTTGACTGACCCTCTGCCACATGCCCGCTAAGACGAAGTTGCTTGTGGTTGTAGCCCCAGCACAGAAAGTCCGTTCCATCATGGAGGCTCAAGAAATGTCTGTTGAATAAAAATCCCCTTGGCCCTTTTACATATGTTGCATAGTATTAAGACTGCAATACTTGAAGATACTTTTCATTTATCACTTATTTTTTCCCAGTCCTGTGGACTAAACAAAAATAAGCTGATTTTCAGTTGAACCCTAAATCCTGTGGATGGTACCACAAAAGAAACTGCTCAGAGCTCAGGTTGCAGGGGTTTGGGGAGGTGGGGGGTCACTTGATAAGAAAATGGTATTCTGAAAGATTTCTTCTGGGCTCCAGGGAATCCTATATCCATGAACTGGCTGTTTTCCCAAAAGCTTTCTTCAGAAATCTCTTAAAAATTTGGAATCTGTTTGCCCATAGAAGTTAGCATTTCCATGACTTCCAAATCTAGTCAAAACAATCATATAACTGAACTGAAACTCTGAAAGCAGAATTCTAAGTATAGATATGGAAGCAATATAACAGGGAAATGGAAGATGTTCAATTTAACACTTAGGACTGAATGCTTGAAATAGCATTTGTGTGTTTGAGGATAGAGTGGAGGGAGATAGATGACTGTGTTGAGATACCTCCGCCCTACTTCACCCTTTTGTAGGGGACACATTTCTTTCTCCTTGTGTAGGCTGGGAAGGTGGAGCTTTAAATTGACCAAGTCTGACTGTAGTCTCTTCTCCTCCCCTTACTACTTAAGGCTTCAAGCTCTTTTCCTTGCTCTCCTCCCCTATCCCTTTCCCAGCCATTTATTGGGAGGAATGGGAGCATGACAAGCACACTAGCCAAATGTTAGGAGATTCATGCCACCTATGCCAACCTCCAAAATCGCTGCAGATGGTGATTGCAGCCATGAAATTAAAAGATGCTTACTCCTTGGAAGAAAAGTTATGACCAACCTAGACAGTATATTCAAAAGCAGAGACATTACTTTGCTGACTAAGGTCTGTCTAGTCAAGGCTATGGTTTTTCCTGTGGTCATGTATGAATGTAAGCATTGGACTGTGAAGAAGGCTGAGCAACAAAGAATTGATGATTTTGAACTGTGGTGTTGGAGAAGACTCTTTGAGAGTCCCTTGGACTGCAAGGAGATCCAACCAGTCCATTCTGAAGGAGATCAGCCCTGGGATTTCTTTGGAAGGAATGATGCTAAAGCTGAAACTCCAGTACTTTGGCCACCTTATGCGAAGAGTTGACTCACTGGAAAAGACTGATGCTGAGAGGGATTGGGGGCAGGAGGAGAAGGGGACGACCGAGGATGAGATGGCTGGATGGCATCACGGACTCGATGGACATGAATCTGAGTGAACTCTGGGAGTTTGTGATGGACAGTGAGGCCTGGCGTGCTGCGATTCATGGGGTCACAAAGAGTCAGACACGACTGAGCGACTGAACTGAA
>SJYV01052897.1:597664-611617 GCA_006410875.1 Neotragus pygmaeus | reverse complement strand
CTGACCCTGCATGCTGTGATAGCCCGCACTTCCATTTCTGGATTAGCATTGATTAGGTTAATTATTTAGCATTAAGTCAGAACCACAGACCCAGATGGAAATGGCCAGAGGGTGTGGGACCCCACAGCTAGGATGACCATTCCACATTCTGCTCTTAGGACCAGAGCAACCTATCCTAGATGCCGCTTCCTGTCACACTTACCAGACCCCCAAATCCATAAGACCCTGATGATCTGCCCCACCCCCACCTTCCCCTCACCCACCAGGTCGCCCCACCCCATATACTGGGTGCCCCCAGCCAGTGCAGGCAGACCAGGCTCAGTTGGGAGCCTTATTCGGCCCCAAATCTCCCTCACCTGTCAGCTCCCAGGGTCGGTCACATGTCACGTGCTCAGCAAGGCCTTTTCAGACTGACTGCTAACCCCATTGGGTCAGCTGTCATCCCAGAGCCCAGCGCCCGACTCCAGGCATTTTCCTAGTTTTATTTCTGGAATAAGCACTTGAATGCGGCAGACTTCCACTAAAGAAGAATTTCTGTGTTTCCTAATTTACACCCAGCACTGGAGCTGGGCCCAGGCATGCCGAACCCAGGGGCCCAGCCTTCTTCAGCAGCGCCATAGCTTGACGGTGACCAGAAGCCAAGCCCTGGGTCTGAGCCTGGGGATTGTCCCTGGAGGATGAGGACCCCATCAGGTCACATCGCATTACTCTGTCCTGGTTGGTCTGGGTCTGCCCCAGGCCCAGGTGCCCCTCATTGAGGAGAATCTCTTCTTCAGGCAGCTTCATCTCAAAGGACTCAGACCATCAGGGAATGCGATCCCTTTGCTGTGGCCGGGCTGGGCAGAACTCCCAGCTCCAGCTCAGAGAAGACCCTCCGGGGACCTTCCAGGCAGCCAAGCCGCAGCGGGGTCGCAGGTGTCCTGGCTGTCTTAAGGACCCAGAGTCAGAAGATGGCGCTGACCCCTTCTGGCTCCAGCAGGAAGTGAGTGCGAGCGGGAGCGGCCGCCCCTCCCTCCATGGCTGCCGGGCTCCAGCCTGTGGCTCTGTTTGCCTGTCCAGGCCCCCCTGGGCTGCGCTTCACCGGGGTTGGAGGGCGCCTCCCCGGGCCCTGGTCCACACAGGGATGGGCACCCCAGCTGTCCTGTGGGGCTGCTTTCGGGGCGAGGCAGGGGTTGCCTGCCCTCAGCGTCCGGGGCTCTAGGCCGTTGTCACGGCTGTGTGGATACGGGTGAGCTCCGCCTCCACGGTGCCCTAACGGTGAGCCGTGCTTCTCAGAACCAGCTCCATGAGTCACCGTGCAGCCGAGCCACATGGATGTTGGGCTGTGGCCACGCAGTACAGCAGCTGCCACTCCCATGGGGATGTGGGAGGCGGGCTGGGGGAAGCTGCAGGTGAGGCCGGAGCTGGTCTTAGCATCAGCCTAGAGGCCTGTGAAGGATCTGACAACATATTCCCTACGGCCGGGTGTCCTGGGCTCAGATGACCCGGAGCTGGGGGGCTTTAGAACAACAGAAATCTCTTTCCTCCAGCCTGGAGACCAGGAGTCTGAAATCAAAGGGTTGCAGGGCTGGGCTCCCTCCACAGGCCTTTTGGAGAAGGTCCCTCCTGCCTCTTCCAACTCCGAGGAGTTCCAGGTGTCCCTCCAGTGGTGGCCGCCTCCCTCCAGGCTCTGCCTCCATCATTACATGTCATCTCCTCTGTGTATGCGCCTCAGATATAAGGACACTGTTCATCGGACCACCCTAACCTTAGTTTGGACCTCATCTAAATTCAGCTGACTCTATCTGCAGAGACTGTTTCCAGGTCAGAGCACACCTGTGTTTCCAGGTGGAGGTGAATTAGGGGGTCACTGTCTCACTGACAAACGAGGTGCTTGTCACCAGCTCCTGGTATGTCTGGTGTGGGTGGTCCCGGCCACTCCCCTGGGGTGCCCCAGGTCAGGTTAGCCCTGCAGTCCTGACTGGACTCCAGCCTCCCACACCCCAACCTCATCATTTCCACATGGGTAGGTTTTTCCAATGGGGAGGAATCTCCCCTCCGGCAGGAGGATTATGTGGGCGCCACCATTCAGATGAGCTGGCAGACGGCTGTCACCTCCCAGCATCAGGCTTGTGTGTGGGTGTCCCTGAGTCCCTGCAGAGAGACGGTGACCTCAGGACATCTCTGTCAGCTTGGACAACAGGCGCACTGTTTCCTCACCATGGGCCACGTGGCCGGGCGAGGAGCTGCTGGTCAGAGGCTGACGGCGGCTGGGGAGAAGCAGCAAAAATGTCCCGGGGGGCCTGCACAGAGGAGGCAGGAGGGGTCCCCGCCAAACGCAGGCCTGGGCCTCAGGGTCCCCTGCTCACCCGGTTGTGTCCATTCCTTCTGTCCTCCGGGGGCCAGAGCAATGGGCTGAGCAAGATGGCCCTTGCACTGGAAAGCTTGGGGGAGCCTGTTGCACCGAGCTTCTGGTCAGTCGCAGGCCATAAACCAGCTCTGTCTCTTCTCTCCCCGAGTTTCTTTCTTTTCAAAAATGTGTTTTTAAAAAACTTTTAAATCGAGGTGTAGGGATTTCCCTGGTGACCTAGTGGTTAGCACTGAGTGCTTTCACGGCACTGGCCTGGGTTCCGTCCCTAGTTGAGAAACGGACGTCCTGCAAGCTGTGCAGTGTAGCAAAAAAAAAAAAAAAATAACTCGCGTAATGTAAAATCAATCATTTAAAAATTACAAATCAGTGGCATCCAGTACCTTCACAGTGTTGTACAACCAGCACCTCTGTCTAGCCGCAGAACGTTCCCGTCACCCCAGAAGGAACAGCTGCAACCAATGGTGGTCACCCCCATCCTCTCTCCCAGTCCCTGCACCGTGGCTCTGGACTTGCCGCTTCTGGACGCTTCACACACACGGAACTGAGAGAGTCAATTCCTATACAGGCTGATAAGTCCGGGGTCCCCGAGGAGGAGAAAGGGGTCTGGGGCTCTCAAGGAGGAGGAAAAGACAAACATCTTTTTTTTTCTTCTACATTCCTTAGTCTCAGTCTGATTACACAACAAACAACTCAGTTTAAACTCTGTACTAAGGATTTTATAACAACAATGTATCCTGCTTGAGGACAGTTTCTCCTTCCTGAAAACCTTCTGGCTAATCCTGTTATCTAAAAATGTAAATTATGGGAGTGGGTCTGGTAACATTTTTACAACCTTGAGACATTCTTTTGACTTATTCTGGAGAAATATTCTTTTGACTTATTGCCTGGAGAAATATCACTAACCTCAGATATTCAGATGACACCACCCTTACGGCAGAAAGGGAAGAGGAACTAAAAAGCCTCTTGATGAAAGTGAAAGAGGAGAGTGAAAAGGTTGGCTTAAAGCTCAACATTCAGAAAATGAAGATCATGGCGTCTGGTCCNATATAAAATTGATAAACTGTATGTTGAATTAAGTTGGTATATTTTCTTGCCTGTTTCCATTTTAAGAAAGCATATACGTGAAAAGAAAAAAATGATCCCGGTAGTCAGAATTTTCTCTCAAGTATGCTACGCAGTCCTTTCTGTGAATCTACAGTTAACCACAGTAAGAATGGAACTAGCGTTCAAGTGAGGACAAAGCCCTAATGAGAACACAAAAATGGTTATAACCCAGAGGCAATAGATACATATTACCTGGAGGCAAGCATTTCTAAACTTGGTCCAAACAAAAGGTTTTCATGGGGTGACAGTGGCTTTTAAACATTCATTTGACTGATTATTTTTATTTTTCTTGTTAAGTCATTGCAGCAGTTGCATGAAGGGGAAATGGATATTTTTTGAAGAATCGCTTATTCTACTTTCAATTTTTAAAAATTGAGGAAATTTAAAAGTTACCTTTTAAATATGCATAAAATAAAATTAACTGTAATTATATTTTTAGTTGCTTTGTTATAATAGCATGCATATCAAATATACAATGCATTTATGAAAACTTTTGTAAAAAATAAAGATTTTTTTTGTTTCTCAAAGTTTCTTATAATTATTATTTTATAAATTTATTTAGCATAATCCTCTGATTAACATCATATATTTGGTGATCACTGGTCATAGTGCTATGGTAAACATACAGTCAAGCTATATCACTAGGCAACATACTCTACATCCTTTGTGAGGATCCCCAAACTCCGAAGACTCACGGTCCACCCAGAGAAGCTCTCCCTTTGCTATTATCAAATGTGTCCTGGATTTAAGTGTATCCAGGATTTAATTCATTTTCATATTTTTAAAGAACACATGATTGTATTCAAATTTTCCATCACGATGGCCCTTACAGTATTTCCGTGTCTTTTACTCATACACAGTGAGTACACTCTTAAAATGGTATATGCTGCAGTATCTAAATTATGCAGATTTTGCCTTCTCCATATTTTTGCTACCATCTACTCCTCTCTATTCTCAAAGCTTTTAGTGTAGCTGGGGCCCCTCTCATCTCTTGTCTGGCATATTACAGTGCTTTTAAAGTTAGTCTTCCTGTTTCCACATCAGCTTCCTCACATTTGAGTCAGGGCAATGTTTCTAAATTGAAAATCTGGTCATGCCACTCCCCTGCTTAGTATTCCTTCAATGACTTCCCATAGTTTCTAGGATAAAGTTCAGACTCCCTGGTTCAGCACATAAGGCCCAGGGTCTCTTCTCCAGTCCTTCCTCCAAAGAGTCTTGGTGCCAGTTATGCCAACTACCTTTTGCAGTGGCCTAAAAGCATCATGATTTTAGTCTCCTTTTCATAGACTACCCTTTCTTTTAATCTCCCTAATTCCTATCATTCATCTCTTATATCTCAGTCCAACTACCCTTTTCTCTAAGAAGCTTCCCATATGGTTGCATGGTTGAC
This sequence comes from Neotragus pygmaeus, assembly GCA_006410875.1. Lineage (NCBI taxonomy): Eukaryota > Metazoa > Chordata > Mammalia > Artiodactyla > Bovidae > Neotragus > Neotragus pygmaeus. The sequence continues at coordinate 606,773 of SJYV01052897.1, read as the reverse complement.
TGACCCTCTGCCACATGCCCGCTAAGACGAAGTTGCTTGTGGTTGTAGCCCCAGCACAGAAAGTCCGTTCCATCATGGAGGCTCAAGAAATGTCTGTTGAATAAAAATCCCCTTGGCCCTTTTACATATGTTGCATAGTATTAAGACTGCAATACTTGAAGATACTTTTCATTTATCACTTATTTTTTCCCAGTCCTGTGGACTAAACAAAAATAAGCTGATTTTCAGTTGAACCCTAAATCCTGTGGATGGTACCACAAAAGAAACTGCTCAGAGCTCAGGTTGCAGGGGTTTGGGGAGGTGGGGGGTCACTTGATAAGAAAATGGTATNGTGGACTAAACAAAAATAAGCTGATTTTCAGTTGAACCCTAAATCCTGTTGATGGTACCACAAAAGAAACTGCTCAGAGCTCAGGTTGCAGGGGTTTGGGGAGGTGGGGGGTCACTTGATAAGAAAATGGTATTCTGAAAGATTTCTTCTGGGCTCCAGGGAATCCTATATCCATGAACTGGCTGTTTTCCCAAAAGCTTTCTTCAGAAATCTCTTAAAAATTTGGAATCTGTTTGCCCATAGAAGTTAGCATTTCCATGACTTCCAAATCTAGTCAAAACAATCATATAACTGAACTGAAACTCTGAAAGCAGAATTCTAAGTATAGATATGGAAGCAATATAACAGGGAAATGGAAGATGTTCAATTTAACACTTAGGACTGAATGCTTGAAATAGCATTTGTGTGTTTGAGGATAGAGTGGAGGGAGATAGATGACTGTGTTGAGATACCTCCGCCCTACTTCACCCTTTTGTAGGGGACACATTTCTTTCTCCTTGTGTAGGCTGGGAAGGTGGAGCTTTAAATTGACCAAGTCTGACTGTAGTCTCTTCTCCTCCCCTTACTACTTAAGGCTTCAAGCTCTTTTCCTTGCTCTCCTCCCCTATCCCTTTCCCAGCCATTTATTGGGAGGAATGGGAGCATGACAAGCACACTAGCCAAATGTTAGGAGATTCATGCCACCTATGCCAACCTCCAAAATCGCTGCAGATGGTGATTGCAGCCATGAAATTAAAAGATGCTTACTCCTTGGAAGAAAAGTTATGACCAACCTAGACAGTATATTCAAAAGCAGAGACATTACTTTGCTGACTAAGGTCTGTCTAGTCAAGGCTATGGTTTTTCCTGTGGTCATGTATGAATGTAAGCATTGGACTGTGAAGAAGGCTGAGCAACAAAGAATTGATGATTTTGAACTGTGGTGTTGGAGAAGACTCTTTGAGAGTCCCTTGGACTGCAAGGAGATCCAACCAGTCCATTCTGAAGGAGATCAGCCCTGGGATTTCTTTGGAAGGAATGATGCTAAAGCTGAAACTCCAGTACTTTGGCCACCTTATGCGAAGAGTTGACTCACTGGAAAAGACTGATGCTGAGAGGGATTGGGGGCAGGAGGAGAAGGGGACGACCGAGGATGAGATGGCTGGATGGCATCACGGACTCGATGGACATGAATCTGAGTGAACTCTGGGAGTTTGTGATGGACAGGGAGGCCTGGCGTGCTGCGATTCATGGGGTCACAAAGAGTCAGACACGACTGAGCGACTGAACTGAAGTGATGCCAACCTCCTGTCCTAATGAGCTTCCTAAGACAGGTGTCCTAATTGTTCACCTTTGAATTGAGGGGACAACCAGATCATCTCTAAGGACACTTCTGGCTCAAGAAATGAAACCGAAGGTTATTTCAAGTTTTGAAGCCCTGGGCATTAACTCCTATAAATCTTAACTTTATGGCACCTCAGCAAATGTAATTCAGTATAGAGAGGGTTCTAGAGAATAGTGCCACCAAAGGGCAGATCAGCTTTTGCTTCAAGCTGTTTTCCTTTTTCACCATTTCTTCTATTTCTGTGTCTTAGGCATTCCAGGATCCATACCTCCTAAAATTCACTTAAGAACTCCACAATTAAAAAAAAAAAAATTCTCCAATGGGAGAGAAGGGAGCCTGGTAACCTGGCTTGTAAACTACAGACTGCCTGTCAGCATGTATGGATGTGACTAGAGAAAGGATGTTGAAATATGATAATTGCATCATACAACAACAAAACTGTGAGGTCCTTGACTATTTAGAACCATTTCTAATTCACTTCTGTACCCCACGACCTACCATAATGCCTGACACAGAGTAAGGTGCTGAGTAAGTATTAATTCAGTGACTCAAAGCACTATATGTAATAAAGTAAGAATGACTGCCCTCTATTCTTTATAAAGTTAAGTTTTAATGATTAATTATTAATAAGTGACTTTCTATGATCATATTTTGAATTTAAAAATCCAGTGATTTTATTATGAAAATATTGTGGCTATATGTGTGCTTCAGTTCAATTCAGTTGTTCAGTTGTGTCCGACTCTTTGCGACCCCATGAACCACAGCACGCCAGGCCTCCCTGTCCATCAGCAACTCCCAGAGTTTACTCAAACTCAAGTCCATAGAGTTGGTGATGCCATCCAGCCATCTCATCTTCTGTCGTCCCCTTTTCCTCCTACCCCCAATCCCTCCCAGCATCAGGTTTTTTCCAATGAGTCAACTCTTCGCATGAGGTAGCCAAAGTATTGGAGTTTCAGTTTTAGCATCATTCCCTCCAGTGAGCATACACAATATTGGAGCATCACAGAAGAAGTCTGAGTTTTTCTAACTTTATCTGTACAGATAGCATGTTTTAATGTTGTGAAATGTCATTTTTTAAAAATAAGAAGATGGTTATTATATACACAGTATGTTTATCAGATGCAGCCAGATGGTCTGTCCTCAGTGTATGGAGTGAGTGGTCATTCCCATGTTACTCCCTTTGGGCAGAGAAAAAGACCTGAGCCTCAGGGCACTAGGAAGGGAGCCCTTGTGGAACTCTCTACCTTAACCACAAAGCTACTCAGAGATGTCCAGGAGGTAGCTTCTAGGCAGGGGCTCAGAGATTCTGCTTGTCCCTGAGAAGAACCTCCTGGAACCTAAGCACTTCTGATGCTTGGTTAGACTCTCAAGTTACCAAGGCTCCACAGCAAATTGGTGGCTCTAGGGACTGAGGTGCTCAGAAAACATTCCCTGTCACTGTAATGTGCTTTCATTCCTCTCTTACCTTCTGCACTGAGTCAGGCTTCCCCCTGGAGAGACTCTATGTGCTTAGAGACCTCAAACTCCATTACCATGGCCTTCCTGGATACGTTGCTAAGAAGACGGGGCCAAGTATCAGTACCAGGTGCTGGGCCCAGCTGACTACGTCTTCCCAGAACCCACCACGTTACTGCGTCTTCCCAGAAGCCACCGCGCGACTCCGCGGAGATAAAAAGGCGGGAGTGAGGCAGACCGCTCCAGGCCAGGGTGGGGGTTGGCGCTGTAGGCCTTTTGGTTTTTCTCACCTGTTACGTTCCTTTCTGGCTGCCCGGCAGGCCTGGACTCTGGTTCCATAGGACTGTAGCTCGGTTCTGCAGAAAGACGACGAGACAGGCCGTCCAGGGCTAAGAGGCCTCTGGGGCCTGGCGGTGGGGTGGCAATGTGGTCACTAGGGGTCTATACCCGCAAAAAGCAGGCCGGCGGTAGGCTCAACCTAACCCCAACGCCGGGTCTAGGTACCGGGGCCAAGGCGGAGGCCCCGTCACGGCCCGGCCGAAAGCTCCTTGCCCGCTGTAAGCTCCGCGGGGCTGGCCCATGGCGCAGGATGCGGGGTGGGCAAGAGCCAAGGGCGGGGGCGGTTGGGCCTCAGCTCCAGGGCCCCCCCGCCCAAGGCCTGCAGGCAGGCCTCTAGGGCTTTTATCCTGAAACGTGTCACCCTATCTGTAGGCCTGAAAAGAAATGGCAAAACGCGTGGTTTGCAGAGAATCGCGGAAAAATCTGAGCGGAGTGGTCAGGGAGGTGGCAGCTCTCGGCCACCGAGGTGTGTATACACAAGTAACAGCCCCATGCCTCTGGCCACCTCAAAATTTCAGTCCTGATTTGATCCTAATAACCTCTCATCCTAAGAGTCAGTGAAGGAAATGTGTTCTGATTTGGCTCTTCTCAGAACACAGAACCGGGAAGTTGACTTAGGAAAGAGAGAGATTTTGTCTTAAAGAAGGAAATTTGGCCAAGTTGCCTAAAGGCAAGTGAGATATAATCTCCAGGAAAGCCTTCCAGGCGTATTGGGTGTTGATACAATTCACAGCACTATGTTCTTGTAGCTAATGATGACCCCCATAGAGCCTTTCAGATTCTAAACCGTGTGAACAGTGATCAGGAGGGTGGAGAGCGTCCAGACACTACAAACTAATTGTGTTGTTTGTTTGTTAGCACTGAGTTAAGAGTTACAGGAGAGAAAAGCCTGCATGAAAATAGCACTAGTGAAGAGACCCAGGATGAGAAGATTGCTCTATTGAGTGTACGTATGTTTCTCCTCTGGTCCTTGGATAAACTTAGTGTAGAGACTAGTGATACCTAATGTACCTCTGAAAGAAAGTATAATATGATCTTTGTTCAATATATACTACATAACTTTCCAGTGTTTTTATACATACTGATGCTGTGGCTTTAGATAGGGCCTTTTTCTGATTCTGGTAGACTCATAGCCATGCATTTTTATTTCCTTTGTTAAAGATTTAGGAAATATTCATTACTGGCTAATTTCCTGTGTGACAGATATAAAGTGCTTCTTAGTAATTCTGCTATGTTTGGTAGCACACATTTCAAAGCCATTTGCATGTTTTCTCATTTGACTTTAACAATTAGAAACAGGATTCATTATCATTAGAATATTATACAACTTCCTGATCTAATGTACTTAATATGGTTCTGTAAATATTTTACAGATGTATAGCAGTAGTTTGGGCTTCCCTGGTGGTTCATATGGTAAAGAATCTGCCTGCAACGCAGGAGACCTGGGTTTGATCCCTGGGTGGGGAAGATCCCTTGGAGAAGGAAACGGCTACCCACTCTAGTTTTCTTGCCTGGAGCAGTAGTTTGGAAAAACTCAGATTTTAAAAATTGCTTGTGACTCACATGACATTGGAGAAGGCAATGGCACCCCACTCCAGTACTCTTGCCTGGCAAATCCCGTGGACAGAAGAGCCTGGTGGGCTGCTCTCTCTGTGATCACAGAGTCGGGCACAATTGAAGCGACTTAGCAGCAGTAGCAGCAGCATATGATATTAGCATTAAATTTGATAGTCACAATCCAACATTTTAGCTTGCCTATTTCTCTATGACATGTTTTTTTGGGGAGGGCAACTTTGACAAAATACATTCCCCCAGATTTTAACAGTGTTAAGTATCCCTAACAGATGATTCAAGATGTGCAAAAAGAATATTTAAGAAGTTCCTTTTAATTTTTGTATTTTCTTCCCATTTACTTTTTCCTATGCCTTTAAAAACTGGTTTGTTTGTTGTTGTTTTTTTACAAATTATTGTATAAATTCCTCTAACATTAAATAATTTTCAAAAATATGATTTTAAGTGTCTGCATAGTGTTTTGTCATATATAGGCATACTGTAATTTCTATAACTATTTTTTGTGGTTGAGAGGTTGAGATTGTTTCCAAGGTTTTGTTGTTTTAGATATCAGTAGATATGCTACCACAGAAATTGTTTTTATATACCTCAAATTGTTATCCTAAGATAAATATGTTGCAATGAGTCAAGGGTTGGATTATGTTTAAACTTTTTATTTTATTTATTTCATTCTGTCCAGTTGGCACCATCTTATCTGAAACTTAAAAGTATATATAGATATAGATATATTTGATAGATGAAAAATAGCATGTTGTTTACTTTCCATTTCTTTGAATGCTAGTAAAGTTGATACTTTTTCTCATTTTATTGGCCATTTGTGTAACTTTGTGAAATACTTATTTGTTATATATTGAAGACAGTTGTACTTTACACACATACGTAACAAATATTTCCACATTTGTTTTTTTGCCTTTTATTTTACTTCTGGTATTTTAGACTTATTTATCAATCATTTTCTTTTTATTTATTTTGCTTTTGTATTTAGAAGGGAAAAAATTCCTTCTTGCCTAGGGGATCAGAAAAATATTCATCTTTACCTTCTTGTTGCTGGTTTACAGGGACTTCCCTTCCCTGGTAGCTCAGCTGGTAAAGAATCTGCCTGCAATGCAGGGGACCCCAGTTGGATTTCTGGGTCAGGAAGATCCACTGCAGAAGGGCTAGGCTGCCCGCTTCAGTATTCTTGAGCTTCCCTGGTGTTTCAGACAGTAAAGAATCCTCCTGCAATGTGGGAAACCTGGGTTCTATCCCTGGGTTGGGAAGATCCCCTGAAGGGAAAGTCTACCCACTCCAGTATTCTGGTCTGGAGGATTCCATGGACTGTTTAGTCCATGGGGTCACAAAGAGTTGGACATGACTGAGTGACTTTGATTTTCATAACTGAGTGACTTTCATTTTCACTTTGCTGGTTTATCCCACAATAGTTATTGACTAGTATATTTTTGACACCCTAGATATATCCACAGTATTATACTTTAAGATATCATATTATATTTATATCAATAAGCTGAACAGTGTTTTAAATATGAAAGTGATACACAAAGTTAACAGTTTTGCATTTTTTAAATAACCAAATCAATATTATTATAATATTATAAAGATATTCCATCTCATAATTTGTGCTATATGTTTAATTCTTATTTCACATAGGAGTCAGTGACAGATGACCTCCAGGCTGACAGTAGTTCATCAAATAGTAAACAAGTAACAGGTAAGACTGGCAATGTGAACTCCTTCAGCTTACTTTCTTACGAAAATAAACATCCATTTGTATCTGTCTTATCTTCCCATCTCAGTAGAAAAGATGTCTTTCTCCTGGTCCAAGTTGAATCCTTCTGCCTGTGCTCTGGACTTCATCCTCAAAGCCTTCAAACACAATTGTGATAAGTGTTACAAGAGTGAGGTAGACCTGACTGTAACTGAATTTACTTGAAGAGATTAGGGAAGGCTTCTGCGAGGGCATGATAATTTACTTGAGATCTGAAGAAAAGTAGAGCTTAACTATACAGAAAGATGAATAAAGAGAAATCCAGGCAGAGGGAGCAGAGGAAATGTGATAATAAGATAAGGTTGGATAGACGAGACCTTCCATAGCCTTGTAGGCCATGCCAAAGATATTTATCTTCGGAGCAGCAGGAAGCTGCTGAAGTCTTTTAAATAGGGAATAATATGATCATATTAGTTGCTGTATGGGAAGAAGCAGGAGTGGATGTAAATAGGTGTCCTTTGGGAGGCTGCTGCAATAGTAAAGGGGAGGAATGATGGCACTTTATACCAACAGATGACACTGGAAATCGAAAGAAGTGGATATATATACGGTTATTGTAGGAAATGATATTGACAGAATTTACAGATGAAGTTTGAAGATGGAGGTGTCAAAGGTGACATGTGTTTCTGGTTTGCATAACTGAGTGTAAGGTGATGCTGCCATTCACTGAAAAAACTCTTGTTTGAGGGAAAAATCATAAATTCTCTCTTTAATATATTAAGTAATGGGTGCCTTTAAAATGACTAGTAATTCAAATAGGGAGTTGAATATGGAGGGCTGCTGATAGAAATTTGGTATAATTGAACTTATTTTTGAAAACAAAAAAGGATGTCATTACTACACCAGAAAGCCTGAGGAATTTTTAAAGACAAATGAGATTAGACTGATAAATATATTAAGAGCAGAGTAAAACCACTGAAGAGGTAAGAGTAGCTCTGGAGATACACTTAACTCAAAATACTTGGTCAATAAATGTGAAACACTATAATAGTTGGGACCCTGAAGGAGTTGTCAAGATGATGGATTAAGCACTACATTTACACAGTGTATGACCTGGCCCCCTGCTCATCCCCTTCTTATAATGGAAACACTGGCAACTTAGTGCTTGCTGCTGGGTCAGAACCCTAGGAATTACTGCCTAGCAAAGTGAACTAAGACTTCATTTTGGCTCCTTGGGATCAATGTTGGAGCTGGAGAGAGAAGCAGAAGAGTCTGAAGTAACTCCAGATTACCATACGGATAGCAAAGGGGCAGGAAAGTAAAAAAATATAGATTATGCTATACTTGTTAATCCCAGGGAAAAGATACATAATGGCTCTCTGAAGTGGGAATTCTGATATCGGAGACTTCCAGTGTGGATACTAACCAAATAGGGCAGTGACCCCATGTAACCTAGGGCTTCCCACGTGGCTCAGTGGTAAAGAACCTCCCAGCCAATTCAGGAGATGTGGGTTCGATCCCTGAGTTGAGAAGATCCCCTGGAGGAGGAAATGGCAACCTACTCCAGTATTCTTGTCTAGAAAATCCAATGAACAGAGGAGCCTTGTGGGCTACAATCTATAGGGTCACAAAGAGTCAGACACAGCTTAGAAACTGACCTTGCATGCACTCCCATGTAGCCTACAAGGCCCAGAAAATACAGAACATCTCCACTCAGAACATAAGTCCCCAGAATGTCGCATCACTCTTCTAAAATCTCCAGAGGTAGGTTGTTTTTTTGGAATTTATATTCTCAATTAGACATATGAACAGACAATCAAAAACAGTCAAATCTTTGAAGAATACCAATGCCATGAAAGAGAGATCACAAATGCACCAAACAAAAGAATCAAAACCTGAAGGGATGATAGTAAACTTTAAACATCTCTTTAGAGACGAGAGGTAATTGAATCCATAATGTAATAGTCTGCTATAAAAAATTATAGTCCCTGGAAACTAAAAATATAAAATTTTAAAACAATAAGTCAACCTAATACTGGGATGTATTCAGCTGAAAATAAAATTAGCTAGGTAGAAAATACAGGAATTTTCTTAAAGTGTAAAAGAACATGGAAAGTGCTTCAGTTCAGTTCAGTCGCTCAGTCGTGTCCGACTCTTTGCGACCCCATGAATCACAGCACGCCAGACCTCCCTGTCCATCACCAACTCCGGAGTTCACTCAAACCATCGAGTTGGTGATGCCATCTAGCCATCTCATCCTCTGTTGTCCCCTTTTCCTCCTGCCTCCAATCCCTCCCAGCATCAGAGTCTTTTCCAGTGAGTCAACTCTTCGCATGAGGTGGCCAAAGTACTGGAGTTTCAGCTTTAGCATCATTCCTTCCAA
>SJYV01052897.1:553596-586829 GCA_006410875.1 Neotragus pygmaeus | reverse complement strand
AATGATGCTAAAGCTGAAACTCCAGTACTTTGGCCACCTCATGCGAGGAGTTGACTCACTGGAAAAGACTCCGATGCTGGGAGTGATTGAGGGTAGGAAGAGAAGGGGACGACAGAGGATGAGATGGCTGGATGGCATCACAGACTCGATGGACATGAGTCTGAGTGAACTCCAGTAGATGGTGATGGGCAGGGAGGCCTAGCGTGCTGCCATTCATGGGGTCACAAAGGGTCGGACACGACTGAGCAACTGAACTGAACTGTGTGCACATAAAGCTGATTCACTCCGTTGTACAGCAGAAACTAACATAAAGCAACTATGCTCCAATAAAAAATAAATAAAAAATAGTTTTAACATCTAACAGGGTAAATTCTGGGAGTTGGTGATGGACAGGGTGGCCTGGCTTGCTGTGGTTCATGGGGTCACAATGAGTCGGACACGAGTGAGTGACTGAACTGAATGGGAAATATCAATGGATATAATTCGACAAAAACTCTTTGAGGTCCTCAATAATTTAGAGTATAAGGGAGGTGGAGTGTGAGGACAAGTGTTTGAGAACCAAGCCTCTAACCCAGACCCGCAGAGAGATTCAGCCTCACTTGTCCAAAGCAGTGATCTGCTCATGGACATGTTTAATGTTGGTTTCTTCCAATCTCTGCCTCAGTCTCCTTATGATTCTGATCTCAGGGTCTGATATGAGGGAATCCAAATTAAGGCACCTGAGATTTTAGGACGGTGCCTGGAAATCTGCTTCTCAATAAGTGACTTGAGTGATCTGATGGCTCACGGACCTCCCTGAGCTAAGATCTTCACAAGTACCTCACAGAAAGTGGGAGTGGGCTGTGGAGGATATTGAAAGTTTGCACTTGAACCACCATAATGGCCTGTACATGTCTGTGCACCAACTTTCACACTTACACACAATCCCTTTAAGTGTGTAACTCTTAGTGCCTCTAAGTTTAGATTTTGTCTCATCTCCCAGCTCTCCAGGGTTTTCTTAGTCTCCATATCAATCTGTTTGTCTTTTTTATAAACTCTTTATGCATAGTGCAGCCAAGTACCTAAACACTATGTGTTTGATATAGTTCTAGATCTATAGTGAGGGTTGAGTTAATTTGAAGTATATTGTTTTCATCGCTGGCATTATGAAATTCTTAGTTAAAAGACACATTATCATAAAAGAGAAAGTGTTTGAATTGGGTAACCAGCATCCATACTAGCAGACAGCAGTGTATGTTAAGGAAGGTTAACAGCATTTATACTAGTTAATGTCTGCTTTGAAATGTTTGTTTCTTTATGTCAAGATTTAACATTCCTTGCATGAGTAGCAGTCTAGTGCAGTGGGACTCCATTTTAGTCTCTAAATAGCTGTGTGACTAAGTCACTGGGCTCTTATGGAAATTGCAAAAGAAAACAATTGTAAAACATAGCCCAGTGAATCTCACAAAGTAAACATTCCATAAATATTAGCTGTTATAACTATCACTACCCAACCATGATTTTAATCCTCAAGTGCAAGTACTTATAGTATTTCTAGTGAGTTNTGGGCTCTTATGGAAATTGCAAAAGAAAACAATTGTAAAACATAGCCCAGTGAATCTCACAAAGTAAACATTCCATAAATATTAGCTGTTATAACTATCACTACCCAACCATGATTTTAATCCTCAAGTGCAAGTACTTATAGTATTTCTAGTGAGTTGCAAAAAAGACATCCATGTTTGAAACCAACATAAAAGAGCAGAGGTGCTGAAAGACAAGACACAGGCTTGGGAGCTCAAACGTTCGGAGAAGAAGGGAATCAGAAAACCTCGTTGTGATGAGAAATTCTACCCTGGCTGTGTGACTTGAAGCATTTGTCTTCTAAAACTAATTTCTGTCCTCGGGTGGACCTAGAGTCTGTCATACAGAGAGAAGTTTAAGTCAGAAGAGAAAAACAAATATCATATATTAATACATATATGTGGAATCTAGAAAAAATGCTACAGATGAAACTATTTGCAGGGCAGAAATAGAGATGGAAATGCAGAGAGTGGACATGTGGACACAGTGGAAGGGGAGGGTGGGGTGAATGAAGAGATTAGGTTTGACATAAATACACTACCGTGTGTAAAATAGATAGCTCACAGGACCTGCTGTATAGCACAGGGAGCCCAGCTCAGTGCTCTATGATGATCTAGATGGGCAGGATGCTGGGGATATGGGGGTGAGAGGGGTGTCTGAGAGGGAGTTTGTATATGTGTACTTACAACTGATTCACTTTGTTGTATAGCAACTTAACAAAACATTGTAAAGCAACTGTATCCCAATTAAAAAACAAAAGACGATAATAGCTCATACTTCACACAGCAGATTAAACGTACAATGTGTAAGATTGCCAAAGCTTGGGCTGCTTCCCAAGTCAGAATTGGGATCCTATATATCAGCTCAGCCAGGACACTCTGGAAGGGCTCTAAAGGCTTTTTGCCTCCCATGATGTGACGATTTGGGTTAGAGAACATCTTTTTCTTTCAAAGGTATTTCATCACATAATGCTTAAATATTTTCCTGGGAAAAATTGTAGTCACTATTCCCATTCCTAGTTGGTAAAATTGAGATAACGATCATTCCTTTGGAACTTCCAAGAGGACATCTTTATAGAAGAACATTTTTCTCCATTCTTTTCTTACAAAATCCCTAAAATGAATTCTATTATACATAGGTATGTCTATGTATATATATGACATACTGATACATGTATTATGATTTTGTTTGCCCATCTTATAGTAAACAACTCTTTTTTTTAAATTAATTTTTTTGGAGTATAATTGCTTTACAATGTTGTGTTAGTTTCTACTGTACAGCAAAGTGAATCAGCTATACATGTATGTACATCTCCTCTTTTTCTGGAATTCCTTTTTGAGTATATATGTGATAATTTATCATTCAGCACACCCAATGATTACTATTACTGACTATTACTTTTCCAATGCTTCATTTTATTGTTTACAAGATACCATTGGAGAAGGCAATGGCATCCCACTCCAGTACTCTTGCCTGGAANGTGTCCATAGGTGTGTGGATTTATCTCTGGGCTTTCTATTTTGTTCCATTGATCTATATTTCTGTCTTTGTGCCAGTACCATACTGTCTTAATGACTGTGGCTTTGTAGTAGAGCCTGAATTCAGGCTAGTTGATTCCTCCAGTTCCATTCTTCTTTCTCAAGATTGCTTTGGCTATTTCCCTTGCTGCTTTTAATATTTGTTCTTTGTGTTTGATCTTTGTTCATTTGATTAATATATGTCTTGAGGTGTTTCGCTTTGGGTTTATCCTGTTTGGGACTCTCTGGGTTTCTTGGACTTGGGTGATTATTTCCTTCCCCATTTTAGGGGAATTTTCAACTATTTTCTCCTCAAGAATTTTCTCATGGTCTTTCTTTTGTCTTCCTCTTCTGGGACTCCTATGATTCGAATGTTGGGGCATTTAACATTGTCCCAGAAATTGTTAACATTGCCTCAGAGAGTCTCTGAGATTGTCCTCATTTCTTTTAATTTGTTTTTCTTTTTTCCTCTCTGTTTCATTTATTTCTACCATTCTATCTTCTACCTCATTTACCCTATCTTCTGCTTCCATTATTCTACTGTTGGTTCCCTCCAGAGTGTTTTTTAGCTCATTTATTGCATTATTCATTGATTATTTTTTATTTCTTCTAGGTCCTTGTTAAACCTTTCTTGCATCTTCTCGATCCTTGTCTCCAGGCTATTTATCTGTAACTCCATTTTGTTTTCAAGATTTTGGATCATTTTCACTAGCATTATTCAGAATTCTTTATCAGGTAGATTCCCTATCTCTTTCTCTTTTGTTTGGTTTGGTGGGCATTTATCCTGTTGCTTTACCTGCTGGGTATTTCTCTGCCTTTTCATCTTGTTTATATTGCTGTGTTTGAGGTGGCCTTTCCGTATTCTTGCATTTGTGGAGTTCTGTTTATTGTGGAGTTTCCTCGCTGTGGGAGAGGTTGGACCAGTGGTTTGTCAAGGTTTCCTGGTTAAGGAAGCTTGTGTTGGTGTTCTTGTGGGTGGAGCTGGGTTTCTTCTCTCTGGAGTGCAGTGAAGTGTCCAGTAATGAGTTATGAGATGTCAGTGAGTTTGGTGTGACTTTGGGCAGCCTGTATGTTGAAGCTCAGGGCTGTGTTCCTGTGTTGCTGGAGAATTGGTGGGGTATGTCTTGCTCTGGAACTTGTTGGCCCTTGGTTGGTGCTTGGTTTCAGTGTAGGTGTGGAGGTGTTTGATGAGCTCCTATCGATTAATGTTCCCTGGAGTCAGGAGTTCTCTGATGTCCTCAGGATTTGGACTTAAGCCTCCTGCCTCTGGTTTTCAGTCTTATTCTTACATTAGCCCCAAGACTTCTCCATCTATACAGCACCAATGATAAAACATCTAGGTTAAAGATGAAAAGTTTCTCTGCAGAGAGGGACACCCAGATAGGTTCACAGAGTTACATGGAGAAGAGAAGAGGGAGGAGGGAGATAGAGGTGACCAGGAGGAGAAGAGGGGGAATCAAAAAAGGGGAGAGCAAGCTAGCCAGTAATCACTTCCTTATGTGCTCTCCACAGTCTGGGCTGCTTAGAGATGTTCATGGGGTTATATAGAGAAGAGAAGAGGGAGGAAGGAGACAGAGGTGGCCAGGAGGATAAAGGGGTGAATGAAAAGGAGAGAGACAGATCCAGCCAGTAATCAGTTTCATAAGTGTTCTCCACAGTCCAGGACACACAAAGAGATTCACAGAGTCAGAGAAGAGAAAGGGGAGGGAGAAGATAGAGACGACCTGGTTGAGAAAAAGGAGAGTCCAAAGGAGGAGAGAGCAGACAAGCCAGTGATCTTGCTCTCGAGTAAAAATGGATACTGAAGATCGAGTTCTTAAAGGTACAAAATTGATAACAAATACCCAAAAGCAAAGATTAAAAATCTAGAGTAGAGGTTGGATTCTCAAAAATACAATATTAAAGAAAAAACACAGTCACAAAAATTATAAAAAATATATATATGAATTGGGAAGGCATGTCACCCCACTCCAGTACTCTTGCCTCGAAAATCCATGGATGGAGGAGCCTGGTAGGCTGCAGTCCATGGGGTCGTGAAGAGTCATACATGACTGAGCAGCTTCCCTTTCACTTTTCATTTTCATGCATTGGAGAAGGAAATGGCAAACCACTCTAGTATTCTTGCCTGGAGATTCCCAGGGATGCCGGAGCCTGGTGGGCTGCCATCTATGGGGTTGCACAGAGTTGGACACGAGTGAAACGACTTAGCAGCAGCAGCAGCATATATATGAAGTTTGCTTTAAAAAATAGGGTCTTTTTTTTTTTTTGCAAAGTAATAGTAGGTTATAAAAATGAAAATTAAAGGTGTAATAGAGGACTTAGAAATTAAAAAAATTTTTAATTAAAAAAATGATAATAGTAAAAATATATCTAGGACTTTCTCTGGTGTAGTTGTGGACAGTGTAGGGTCAGTTCATTTTCAGATAGTTTGTTGATCTGGCTTATACTTCTCAAGATCTATAGGCTCCTTCCTATGTAGTCGGTGCTAACCACAGGGTTTTAATCTATTGTACCTGTCATTTCCAAGGCAGTTCTCTCTGTTTGTTTTAGCTTCTTCTGTTTACTGGTTTCTTCAGTGTCTATTTCCGCCCTGACACAAGGGCGCTGTGGTGGACACTTTTAAGGCTCACTTGTTCAGTTGTGCTGTGGGGAGGGAAGAACAGTGCACACAAATAATAGTGGCATGTGCTTGCAGTGTCTCGGCCACACTGGGTTTGCCCCCTCTCACGGCGCGTGTGCTTTCCCTATCTACCCTGCTTAGGCTCTAGGTTGCTCTGCCAGGAACTGTCTGAGGCCAGCCCTAAGTTGTACGCACTTCCCAGGTCTAAGCCACTCAGGTTCAGGTACTCGGGTACTCCACAAAGGTGCAGATTCAGTTGGGCCTGCGTTTTGTGCCCTTCCCAGGTCCAAGGAACTCAGGTGATGGGGAGCTTGGCGAGCACGGTCACTTCGACTTATCACCCGCCCCGTCCCTGTCGCTTGGTTTTCTGGGTGTACAACCGGCGCACCTTCTCAGGTGTGCCTTGTGTTTCTTCTGGGGAGCTGATCTCTGGCTGTGACTCTCCTGGCAGATGTCGACCGTACAGAATCCCAAGAAGTCTTGGTTAGCAACAAAGCCTGCTTGCAGTTTGGTAGATGATGCCTCTCTGGGGCCGTGATTACCCTCTTCCAGCTCTGGCTGCCCTCGCCTGCCTGTCTCCAGCGGGGGATGGGCCGGTCCACAGCTGGCTAGCTCTGCTCAGACCTTTGTTCTGTGAGCCGGCCTGGCATTGTCTTAGGTTAGGGCTTTTTGCTGGATAGCTATCCCACAGTCTGGTTTGCTATCTCAAGTTAGTTCCCTCAGATTGCCCTTGGGGCATTCAGGCCTGGTTCTTACTCTAAGCAGTGCAGCCCGCAGTTCCCTGTCCAGCCCCCGCTTGCTCGTGGTAGATGTGGGCATCTGTGCTGCTTCTCTGCTGGGAGTTACCATTGGGCATGTAATCTGTGGGTTTTAATTATTAATTTTTTTTCCTCCCAGTTATGTTGCCCCCTGAGGTTCCAAGGCTCACCACAGACTCACCAGTGAGAGTGTTTCCTGGTGTTCGGAAACTTCTCTCTTTTTTAAGACTCCCTTCCCAGACGGATCTCTGTCTCTACCTCTTTTGTCTCTTTATCTTTTATATTTTTTCCTACCTCCTTTCTAAGACAATGGGCTGCTTTTCTGGGTGCCTGATGTCCTCTGCCAGCATTCAGAAGTTGTTTTGTGGAACTTACTCAGCGTTCAAATATTCTTTTGATGAATTTGTGGGGGAGAAAGTGGTCTCCCCATCCTATTTCTCCACCATCTTCATGAGTGTACATACTGAAAGAGCCCACCAACTGCCCATCACAATGAATGAAAAAGACCCATACCAAGACACAATGTCATATAATTTAAAAATCTTCAGGATAAACAGAGAAATCCTTCAGTTTTTCAGAGGAAAAAAAATTACCTATTGCAAATAAGCAATCAAGACTGTGAATAACATTGAACATATCAGAAGCAACTCTAGAGGCTAAAACATGGTGGAAAAGTGCACTTTTTCTGAAGAGAACTGATTTCCAGAGACAGGATAAATCCTCACCCAAAATTTGTTTTAAATTTCAGGATTAATGATGCCACTCACCTACCAAGAGGGTGTGGAAAAGTTTATTACTGATATAATGAGGCCGCCTGGAGAGGAGACTCTCTTCCTGAATAGGACTGAAAATGGCTTGAGAGAGCAGGAAAAGGAGATGGGATGGGATGTTTAGGTGGTTAGAGTGGGGCTGGGATGAGGCTTTAATTTGCTATTGTTGCCAGAATATGGAGCTCCAGGGCGCATCAACTTGTACAAATATGGGACAGAAGGGGAACTTGGAACAGTGAGGTTTAAATCTGTCAAACACTAAAGACTGCATCAGACTTCTAATATACTGGCCTAGAATTCTGTACTCAGCTAAACAATCACTCATATATGAAGATAGTATAAAGAAATTTTCAAACAGGTCTTCTATGCACCTTTTCTCAGGAAATGAAGAAGATATTCCAACAAAACCTGAAAGGAAATCAATAAGGAAGAAATCATGAAATCAAAGGCTCTAATATGTGAAATATATAAAAGAATTTCTTAGGATCATGGTAAAGGGAAATCCCAGGAAGACCCCTGTGCAGCATGTCTAGCACATAAACAATCCCAATTTGAGCAAGTGTATTGAGATCTCCAGTAGTAGTACTTTAAAAAAAGAAAAAAGGGAAGGAAAGAAAAAGGAGGAGAAAGAGGAAGGGAAGAAGAAAGAAAGGAAAAAGAACTGATAGATAACCTGGCATTAAAAAAAAAATTATTGAGAGGAAATTTATACTTTGGCAAAAAGTTGATATGAAATAGGTACTTAGAAAACTAATTGAAAATTAGGTAATCAGTAACTCAAAGGAAAAATAAGAACTTGTAGCAAAAATGTAACATAAATAATAAACCTCATAGTACATAGTTCAGCTGTAAATATATTTAAGCAATTATAATAACAGAATCATTGAATACATTTAATTTATAAATATAAACATATGAAAACAATAGAGTTAATGGGGTCGAAAACAGTTGTCTCATTATGATAGGGAGTTATGAGACAAGAGGTTGCAATTTTTTTTAAATTCCTTTAAGAGGTGGTAGTTTTTTATAAAAGCTTATAGAAATGATTTTATTTAAATGTATAGTATAATTTGATATAAATGTAATTTTAAAATGCATTTACATTTCTTACTTGTGACACCAGGAGCAGCCTTCTATTATTATAGTCAGGAACGTTTGTTTATTCTTTTCTCTGCCAAGTTACCCAGGGGGTGAGTATAGGGCTTTCCTAGTTTCTGAGCCCAGTTTGAGTTCTGGAGTTTGGTGGAAGGATCTTCTCTCCTNCTTACATTTCTTACTTGTGACACCAGGAGCAGCCTTCTATTATTATAGTCAGGAACGTTTGTTTATTCTTTTCTCTGCCAAGTTACCCAGGGGGTGAGTATAGGGCTTTCCTAGTTTCTGAGCCCAGTTTGAGTTCTGGAGTTTGGTGGAAGGATCTTCTCTCCTGAGAGTGGTATTCATAGAATTTTGAGAGGTAGGAGGCACGAGAGATGCAGCAACCGAGAATGAGAAGGATAAAGACGGTGAGAAAAGTAGCAAGGACAGGGAAGGACACTGTGGGACAGCTGAAGTAGGGAAGAGAAACATACTCAGAGGAATAGCCTGACTCTGACATCGGAAAAGGGGGAAAAGGATGGTAGCTTGAGTCAGTCCATTTAAGTGGTGCACTGGCGGCTGGAGGAGGTGGGCACATTGGGAACAGTTGTCAACATTAAAGAGAGGGTTGGGGTGAAAGAAAAAGATGTGGTGAGATCAAAGTGGGAAGGATAAAGAGTTAGTAGTCTTGTGTAGGTAATGAATGAGCAGAGATAGATATAAGTCAACTCCAGTGCAGAAGATAATGGGTTTTAAGAGTGATGCTCTCCTTTCATCTGTTATCCCACACTCCACCAGTTTCTGTTAGTGCTGACCTCTGTTTTATCATGTTAGGAATGTTTCATAAATGCTGTCTATAGTAGAGTATATTTTCTCTTTTCTTACTGGACCTTCTGGTTCTTCAAGTAAATACTAAGTTCTATCCCTGTCATTTATTGGAAAGATTTTCATTCTAGTCTACTTTCACAGGGATGACTTTAAGACTTCTGAATCAGAGAGATTTTCTGTTCATATATTTCCCCCAATTTCCTATTGAGATGTTTGTTTTCTTTTTATTGAATTTTCAGAGTTCTTTATATTTTGGATTCCAGTCCATTTACAAATGTTTTCTCTTACTCTGTGGCTTGTCTGTTTGAAATAGAAAGTTTAAACTTTGATGAAGCTCAATATATCACTGCTTTTGTTTTATGAATCATTCTTTAATTGTTACATTAAATAAATTGTTACCTAACTCAGTGTCATGAATATTTTATCCTCTGTTTTTTGTAGAAGTTTTGTAGTTTTAGGATTTGCATTTAGAATCATGATACATTTATAGTTAATTTTTTATATGATGGAAGATATGAGTGCAAGTTATTTTATTTTGTTTTGCTTTTGCATGTGGATATACAGTTGTTCCAACATAATTTGTTTGAAAGAATATCCCTTCTCCATTTAATTGCCTTTGCATCTTGATCAAAAATAAATTTCTCTTATGCGTGTAAGTCTGTTTCTAGACTCTGTTCAGTTCCTTTGATCTATGTTCCCTTGAATTAATGTTTATGCTCATTGTTTTTTAAATGGAATAACTAGAATCATCCTTTCTTCTTCTCAGCTAGTCAGCTTACAGTTAATGGGTTACTTATATATAAAACTTGGACTTGAAAAATTAGGTAGACATTTTATTTATTTATATTTATTATTAAGGTATACTTGATAAAATTTGTATTTGAGTCAAGAATTATAACTGAACCAAAGTAGGGAAGGAATAAATTTATAAAACTTTGAAAAACAATAGGGGTTTATATTGCATTTTCTTCATATCAAAAATAGACTTCTAAGATTGAAATTCACGTACAATTTACGATTGTATACAGTCGCATACCGTTTCAGTTTTATGTGTAATTTTACATTACTAGTATACAACTGCATGTATATTTCTACAAGTTTAAGTTCTTAGGATTTTGAATCTGTTTACTGTTGAAACATTTTACCCTTTTTGCTTATTTATT
Source organism: Neotragus pygmaeus (assembly GCA_006410875.1). Lineage (NCBI taxonomy): Eukaryota > Metazoa > Chordata > Mammalia > Artiodactyla > Bovidae > Neotragus > Neotragus pygmaeus. The sequence continues at coordinate 576,533 of SJYV01052897.1, read as the reverse complement.
CTATAGGACTAAGTTTGCAGCATGATATTTCTGGCTCTCTTCTAAGTTATTCATTTATAGACTCTTCTACAGAATATAAGAGTTCTGAAGAGAATTTAAGTAGCTTCCCATCACCTGAGCTCTTCAGAGGATCAGATCATTTAGGTGAGAAAATTTCAACCTTAAGTTGCTCCTACATAGAAACTACTGCTTTGTCTACAAATTCTGCAATGAATGATGTTCCTTTTGAGAAGGTATACTTATCTTGCTCACCAAAACCTCTCTGCCCAGTATCCATTGTGTTCCACACTCAGTCACATAGGACTATAGATAAACCCCCCCCAGATCAGGAAAAGATGAAGAGATTAGCATTTATATGTAATACATATCCAGTTATTAATATTGAGAAGCTTTATACATAACATATGTATATTTGTTCTCTTGAACTATGAGTTATCTTTTATTTCCTATCCTTCTCTTACTTTTCAGTAAATCAAAGGTTGACTGGACCATCTCCCTGCTTGAATTTTTTCTACAGATTATCAGTTATTTATGTTTGCTATATATATAACTAACAGCCTTTGGTTAATGATGCAGATTGAACATATGCCTTCCTCCACAATTTTGTGCAATGACAGAAAATGACTTTTTAAAAAAAGGCATAAACACATAAGAGGAAAGAGAATGAGAAGGAATAAAGCATAAAGTTTGGAAACCTAGAGAGCAAATGGTCTGATAAAGTGGACTTGAAAAAGCTGAATCCTGAATCAACAATGGGAATACCTCTGAAACAAGCTAGTTTGTACAATACTATAGTATCCCAGAAAAGCTTTCAATGTGGCTTGTAAAATACTTGTAAAAAACTGTATCCAAAATACAAAAATTATGGTGACTTCTCTTTCTCCTTTCCTAGAAATTTATTCTTTGGGGTGTTTTGAAACAGAGGGACCCTGAACTAAGCACTGCTAATGGCAGGGATACCATGGTATTTTGAAATGTTGTCATTTACCTTGTCATAGCCTCATGGTGGGTGAAGTTTACTTTCTCACTCTTTGGCTCTGGGGTTGGCCATATGACTTTGGGCAACATGGATATCAGCAAGTGAAACAGAAGCAAACTTTTGATATGTGCATACATAATTGGTTTTGTCCCCCTATCCTTTTACTATCTTGAGGAAAATACAAATCTTCTTCCACTTATGATGGAAGAAACTCTTAAGCTGAACCATTGTGAGTCAGGGACCATATGCACACCCTAATTAGCTTCTACCTCTATTATTGAACTCCAGAATAAGAGATACAGAGCAGGATAGCCCTGGGCAGACTGCAGACTTCAGAGAGCTGCCCCAGTTGATTAGCCAACCTATAGCCTAAAGCGGAGCTGCTTGAGCCAAATAGTAGACAGGTGTAAGAGAGAAATGCTTTCATTTTATGCCACTGAGATTTCAGTGTTATTTATTATATAGAAAAAGCCAACTGCTTCAGATCCTGTAGTGAATGCAGAAGTGAAGTGAAGTCGCTCAGTCGTATTCGACTCTTTGCGACCCCCTGGACTGTAGCCTACCAGGCTTCTCTATCCATGGGATTCTCCAGGCAAGAATACTGGAGTGGGTTTATTATATAGAAAAAGCCAACTGCTTCAGATACTGTAGTGAATGCAGAAGTGAAGTGAAGTGAAATCTCTCAGTCGTATCCAACTCTTTGTGACCCCATGGACTGTAGCCTACCAGGCTTCTTCATTCATGAGATTCTCCAGGCAAGAATACTGGAGTGGGTTGCCATTTCCTTCTCCAGGAGATCTTCCCAACCCAGGGANAGTGAAGTGAAATCTCTCAGTCGTATCCAACTCTTTGTGACCCCATGGACTGTAGCCTACCAGGCTTCTTCATCCATGAGATTCTCCAGGCAAGAATACTGGAGTGGGTTGCCATTTCCTTCTCCAGGAGATCTTCCCAACCCAGGGATTGAACCAGGTCTCCCGCATTGTGGGCAGACGCTTTACTGTCTGAGCTACCAGGGAAGTCAGTGAATGAAGAAAGGGGTAGTTAAATGCAAATGTATATTCCAAATTATAGGACTGCTCACCCAATGCTTAGCCTCATCCTAACCCAATAGTCCATTTCTCTATTCAGCTTCTAGAATGCTAGCATCCAGAATTGAAACTTCCAGACAGGAAAATGGAAGATTTTTTCCTGAGAAATCTGAGAAACCCTAAAGAAAATATCAAAAGATACTGACTTCAGTAGTGCTTCAGTGAAACTGACAGGAACCCTACAGTGAAGTTGCCTATGTGGCCAGCCCCAGCAAAGCCATAGAGATCCCACTTAGCCATTTAGGGCCCCCTCTCAAATATGAGCAGAAGACAAGGACTACCAGACTTCTGATGAATTCTCTAACATAAAGCATAGAGGTCAAAACAACAAAATATTGTAGTAAGTCAGTAAGGTGTTGGAATAGTAAACCATAGACTTGCCTTACCCCATGGACACACCAGTTCAACAACGATACATGGACTAATTTGTGTCCATGTATTTCCCTTTGTGAGAAATCTCAAAACTAGTTGAGTGACTCCTGCACCCCCAGGCAAGCTTGAAACCAGGCACATCAAAGCAAGGAGAAAAATTCAAGACACCCTTTCATCAAATTCACACCCGCCATACAGCACCATACAATTGGCAGGAAACCTTCAGCTCCCAGATTTTCCCTAGGGAGGAAGGGAAAGGACTGAACCATGTGCCAAAAGCTCTCAACTATTTGGGGATAACCAAAGAATGGACTACTGACTTGTCTGCCTCAGAGTGCTGGTGGGACCTGACATACTCTAGAAGTCTGATGAGTGCTGAAACAAAGATACCAGTTTATCCTAGCATGAGAACATTCACTAGATCCTGGCTTCTCTTTGGGGAGGGAAAGATATGGACTGTGTTCAACATTCCAACATTTCTGGGGCTGCCCAAGGGACTAGCTTTTGTCTCATCTGTCTTAGAGCAGTGATAGGACTTGTTATATTCTAGATGCCTCGTGGCCACTGAAAACAAAGACTGTGGTTTGAACTAGCAAGAAGGTTTGAGAAGATCCTGGTTGGAAAGATTGGTGAAGGTTTTCCTGTATGAGGCCTATCTGTTTACAGACTGGGAAAGCTGGCTGTTTTATCTAATGCGCAGACACCAACACAAATGATTAAAGAGAAAGAAGAAACAGAAACATGGTCCAAAAAATGAGAATAAGATAAATCTCCAGAAAGTGACTCTGATTAAATGGAAATATATGAACTACCTGACAGAGTATTTTAAATGATTGTCATAAAGATGTTCGACAAATGTTCATAAAGAACTCAGGAGAACAATGTATGGAAAAAGTGAGAATTTTAAGAAAGAGATTTTTTAAAAAGAACCAAAAAGAGATTTTAGAGCTGAGAAAAACAATAAATGCACTAAGGAAAACAAAACAAAACAAAACAGTAAAAGATCAATTGGAAGAATCAGCAAATTCTAAAATAAGTCATTTGAAATTATCCAGTCCCAGTCACCGGAGCTAAAAGGGAAAAGAATATAAAAGAATGAAGAAAGTTTGAGACTTACGGAACACAAGAAAACAGATCAGTATATGCACTGTGAGAGTCCTAAGGGGAAAAGGGAAGTGGGGAGGGAGGGAGGGAGAGGGAAAGGGCCAGGGTTTCTTCACAGAAATGGTTGTTGAAAACTTCCTAAATCTGGAGAACCCCAACAAANTCAGTGTCATGAATATTTTATCCTCTGTTTTTTGTAGAAGTTTTGTAGTTTTAGGATTTGCATTTAGAATCATGATACATTTATAGTTAATTTTTTATATGATGGAAGATATGAGTGCAAGTTATTTTATTTTGTTTTGCTTTTGCATGTGGATATACAGTTGTTCCAACATAATTTGTTTGAAAGAATATCCCTTCTCCATTTAATTGCCTTTGCATCTTGATCAAAAATAAATTTCTCTTATGCGTGTAAGTCTGTTTCTAGACTCTGTTCAGTTCCTTTGATCTATGTTCCCTTGAATTAATGTTTATGCTCATTGTTTTTTAAATGGAATAACTAGAATCATCCTTTCTTCTTCTCAGCTAGTCAGCTTACAGTTAATGGGTTACTTATATATAAAACTTGGACTTGAAAAATTAGGTAGACATTTTATTTATTTATATTTATTATTAAGGTATACTTGATAAAATTTGTATTTGAGTCAAGAATTATAACTGAACCAAAGTAGGGAAGGAATAAATTTATAAAACTTTGAAAAACAATAGGGGTTTATATTGCATTTTCTTCATATCAAAAATAGACTTCTAAGATTGAAATTCACGTACAATTTACGATTGTATACAGTCGCATACCGTTTCAGTTTTATGTGTAATTTTACATTACTAGTATACAACTGCATGTATATTTCTACAAGTTTAAGTTCTTAGGATTTTGAATCTGTTTACTGTTGAAACATTTTACCCTTTTTGCTTATTTATTCTATAGGACTAAGTTTGCAGCATGATATTTCTGGCTCTCTTCTAAGTTATTCATTTATAGACTCTTCTACAGAATATAAGAGTTCTGAAGAGAATTTAAGTAGCTTCCCATCACCTGAGCTCTTCAGAGGATCAGATCATTTAGGTGAGAAAATTTCAACCTTAAGTTGCTCCTACATAGAAACTACTGCTTTGTCTACAAATTCTGCAATGAATGATGTTCCTTTTGAGAAGGTATACTTATCTTGCTCACCAAAACCTCTCTGCCCAGTATCCATTGTGTTCCACACTCAGTCACATAGGACTATAGATAAACCCCCCCCAGATCAGGAAAAGATGAAGAGATTAGCATTTATATGTAATACATATCCAGTTATTAATATTGAGAAGCTTTATACATAACATATGTATATTTGTTCTCTTGAACTATGAGTTATCTTTTATTTCCTATCCTTCTCTTACTTTTCAGTAAATCAAAGGTTGACTGGACCATCTCCCTGCTTGAATTTTTTCTACAGATTATCAGTTATTTATGTTTGCTATATATATAACTAACAGCCTTTGGTTAATGATGCAGATTGAACATATGCCTTCCTCCACAATTTTGTGCAATGACAGAAAATGACTTTTTAAAAAAAGGCATAAACACATAAGAGGAAAGAGAATGAGAAGGAATAAAGCATAAAGTTTGGAAACCTAGAGAGCAAATGGTCTGATAAAGTGGACTTGAAAAAGCTGAATCCTGAATCAACAATGGGAATACCTCTGAAACAAGCTAGTTTGTACAATACTATAGTATCCCAGAAAAGCTTTCAATGTGGCTTGTAAAATACTTGTAAAAAACTGTATCCAAAATACAAAAATTATGGTGACTTCTCTTTCTCCTTTCCTAGAAATTTATTCTTTGGGGTGTTTTGAAACAGAGGGACCCTGAACTAAGCACTGCTAATGGCAGGGATACCATGGTATTTTGAAATGTTGTCATTTACCTTGTCATAGCCTCATGGTGGGTGAAGTTTACTTTCTCACTCTTTGGCTCTGGGGTTGGCCATATGACTTTGGGCAACATGGATATCAGCAAGTGAAACAGAAGCAAACTTTTGATATGTGCATACATAATTGGTTTTGTCCCCCTATCCTTTTACTATCTTGAGGAAAATACAAATCTTCTTCCACTTATGATGGAAGAAACTCTTAAGCTGAACCATTGTGAGTCAGGGACCATATGCACACCCTAATTAGCTTCTACCTCTATTATTGAACTCCAGAATAAGAGATACAGAGCAGGATAGCCCTGGGCAGACTGCAGACTTCAGAGAGCTGCCCCAGTTGATTAGCCAACCTATAGCCTAAAGCGGAGCTGCTTGAGCCAAATAGTAGACAGGTGTAAGAAAGAAATGCTTTCATTTTATGCCACTGAGATTTCAGTGTTATTTATTATATAGAAAAAGCCAACTGCTTCAGATCCTGTAGTGAATGCAGAAGTGAAGTGAAGTCGCTCAGTCGTATTCGACTCTTTGCGACCCCCTGGACTGTAGCCTACCAGGCTTCTCTATCCATGGGATTCTCCAGGCAAGAATACTGGAGTGGGTTTATTATATAGAAAAAGCCAACTGCTTCAGATACTGTAGTGAATGCAGAAGTGAAGTGAAGTGAAATCTCTCAGTCGTATCCAACTCTTTGTGACCCCATGGACTGTAGCCTACCAGGCTTCTTCATCCATGAGATTCTCCAGGCAAGAATACTGGAGTGGGTTGCCATTTCCTTCTCCAGGAGATCTTCCCAACCCAGGGATTGAACCAGGTCTCCCGCATTGTGGGCAGACGCTTTACTGTCTGAGCTACCAGGGAAGTCAGTGAATGAAGAAAGGGGTAGTTAAATGCAAATGTATATTCCAAATTATAGGACTGCTCACCCAATGCTTAGCCTCATCCTAACCCAATAGTCCATTTCTCTATTCAGCTTCTAGAATGCTAGCATCCAGAATTGAAACTTCCAGACAGGAAAATGGAAGATTTTTTCCTGAGAAATCTGAGAAACCCTAAAGAAAATATCAAAAGATACTGACTTCAGTAGTGCTTCAGTGAAACTGACAGGAACCCTACAGTGAAGTTGCCTATGTGGCCAGCCCCAGCAAAGCCATAGAGATCCCACTTAGCCATTTAGGGCCCCCTCTCAAATATGAGCAGAAGACAAGGACTACCAGACTTCTGATGAATTCTCTAACATAAAGCATAGAGGTCAAAACAACAAAATATTGTAGTAAGTCAGTAAGGTGTTGGAATAGTAAACCATAGACTTGCCTTACCCCATGGACACACCAGTTCAACAACGATACATGGACTAATTTGTGTCCATGTATTTCCCTTTGTGAGAAATCTCAAAACTAGTTGAGTGACTCCTGCACCCCCAGGCAAGCTTGAAACCAGGCACATCAAAGCAAGGAGAAAAATTCAAGACACCCTTTCATCAAATTCACACCCGCCATACAGCACCATACAATTGGCAGGAAACCTTCAGCTCCCAGATTTTCCCTAGGGAGGAAGGGAAAGGACTGAACCATGTGCCAAAAGCTCTCAACTATTTGGGGATAACCAAAGAATGGACTACTGACTTGTCTGCCTCAGAGTGCTGGTGGGACCTGACATACTCTAGAAGTCTGATGAGTGCTGAAACAAAGATACCAGTTTATCCTAGCATGAGAACATTCACTAGATCCTGGCTTCTCTTTGGGGAGGGAAAGATATGGACTGTGTTCAACATTCCAACATTTCTGGGGCTGCCCAAGGGACTAGCTTTTGTCTCATCTGTCTTAGAGCAGTGATAGGACTTGTTATATTCTAGATGCCTCGTGGCCACTGAAAACAAAGACTGTGGTTTGAACTAGCAAGAAGGTTTGAGAAGATCCTGGTTGGAAAGATTGGTGAAGGTTTTCCTGTATGAGGCCTATCTGTTTACAGACTGGGAAAGCTGGCTGTTTTATCTAATGCGCAGACACCAACACAAATGATTAAAGAGAAAGAAGAAACAGAAACATGGTCCAAAAAATGAGAATAAGATAAATCTCCAGAAAGTGACTCTGATTAAATGGAAATATATGAACTACCTGACAGAGTATTTTAAATGATTGTCATAAAGATGTTCGACAAATGTTCATAAAGAACTCAGGAGAACAATGTATGGAAAAAGTGAGAATTTTAAGAAAGAGATTTTTTAAAAAGAACCAAAAAGAGATTTTAGAGCTGAGAAAAACAATAAATGCACTAAGGAAAACAAAACAAAACAAAACAGTAAAAGATCAATTGGAAGAATCAGCAAATTCTAAAATAAGTCATTTGAAATTATCCAGTCCCAGTCACCGGAGCTAAAAGGGAAAAGAATATAAAAGAATGAAGAAAGTTTGAGACTTACGGAACACAAGAAAACAGATCAGTATATGCACTGTGAGAGTCCTAAGGGGAAAAGGGAAGTGGGGAGGGAGGGAGGGAGAGGGAAAGGGCCAGGGTTTCTTCACAGAAATGGTTGTTGAAAACTTCCTAAATCTGGAGAACCCCAACAAACCTCAAATAAGATGAACCAAAGAAATTCATATGGGGGCACATAGTCAAACTGTCAAAAGTAAAAGAAAAAACACTTTGAAAGCAGCAATTTAAAAAGCAACTTGATATATACAGTGAGACCCATACTGTTTATGGGTTTCTCAGCAGAAACCTTACAGGCTAGAAGAGAGTGGAAGTAAATAGACAAAGAGCTGAAAGAGAGAAACTTCCAACGAATAATACCCAAACCTGCAAAACTGTCCTTAAGAAATGAAGAGAAGATAAGTCCAAGCAAACAAAAGCTGAAGGAGTTAATCATCACTAGCCCTGCCTTACAAGAAGTGCTAAAGGGAGTTCTTCAAGTTAGAACAAAGGGCTGTAAACAGCTATATAAAAGCATATGAGAGTATAAAACTCACTGGTAAGTATATAGACAAATGCACTGATACTATAACAGTGACATATAATTTACTCTTTATTCTGGTATAAAAGTTAAAAGGCAAGCATATTAAATATAATTATAAAAATATGTTAATGATATACGATATGAAAGGTGGTAAGTTATAACATCAGTACTGCAAAATGCATTTGAGGGGTGAAGTAAAAGCCTAGAGTTTTTGTTAAAGTGTTATCAGTTTAAAGTAGACTGTTAAAACTGTTTTATGTAAGCCCCATGGTAACCACACACAAAAAGTACCTATAGAAGACACATAGAAGAAAAATAGAAAGGAGTCAAAGCGTATCAATAAAAAAGAATCAATGAAAGACAGAGGACCATAGCAAGAGAGGGAAGAGGGGCAAAATAACTGTAAAACAGAAAACAGTTAACAAAATTGTAATAGTAAATCTTCCTCTATCAAAAATATAAATGGATTAAACCCAATCAAAAGACAAAGAGTGGCTGAATGGGTTGAAGAAATAATCCAACTATATGCTGTCTGCAAAAGACTCACTTAAGATTTAAGGGCACACATAGACTGAAAGTAAATGGGTAGGGAAAGGCACTCCATGTAAACTGTGACCAAAAGAGAGCACAAGGGGCTATACTTATATCAGATAAAAAATAGACTAAGTCAGAAACTTTTATAAGAGACAAGGAGGAATGTTGCATAATTATGAAAGGATCAGTTCATCAAAAACACTCAACAGTTATGAATAAATATCCACCCAACATCAAAGCACCTAACATATAAGGTAAACAGTGGCAGAACTGAGGGTAGGAATAGGCATACAATAATAGTAGGAGACTTCAATACTCCTACTTTTAATAATGAGTAGAACATCTGGACAGAAAATTAACACTTAACTGATTCCAAGTATATTGCAAAGCTATAGTAAACATAACATTATAGTACTGGAATAAAGACAGAGATACAGACCAGTAGGACAGAGTAGAGGACCCAGAACTAAATCCATAAAGACATTTGATCTTTAACAAGAGTGCCAAGAATACACAATGTGGGAGAAATAGTCTCTTCAACAGATGATGTTGACAAAACTGGATAGCCATATACAAAAGAAAGAAACTGGACCCTTACCTTATACAAAAAAGTCAGCTCAAAATATAGTAAGGACTTACATGTGAGACCAGAAACTATAAAACTCCTAGGAGACACATAGGGGAAAAGCTTCATGACAGTTGGTCTTGGCAGTTATTTCTTGGATGTGACACCAAAACACAGGCAACAGAAGCACAATTAGACAAGTAGGCCTAGAGAAAACTGAGAAGCTTCTGTACAGCACAAAAAACAACAAAGTGAACAACCTATAAACAACCTATAAAAAGGGAGAATATTTAGAAACCACATATCTGATAAGGGATTAATATCCAAAATATATCAGAAACTCCCACAATTCAATAGGAAAAAATCCAAATAACTTGATTTTTTAGAATGACAACTTGAATAAACATATTCCTCCCAGAGAAGACAGTCACATGGCCAACAGGTATATGAAAAGATCACTAACCATCAGGGAAATGCAAATCAAGATCACAGTGAGATATCACCTCAAAACTATTAGGATGGTTATTGTTATTTTTTTTTAAGGTAAGTGCTGGCAATGATGTGGAGAAATTTGACTTCCTTTTTTACACTGTTGATAGGAATGTAAAATAGTGAAGCTGCAATGAAAGAGTATGGCAGTTACTCAAAAAATTTAAAATATAAGTAACATATGTGATCCAGCAATCCCACTTTTGGGTATTTATTCAAAATAATTACTGTCAGGATCTAGAAGAGATATCTGAACTCCCATGTACATTGCAGACTTTTCACAATAGCCCAATGACCATTGAAGGATAAATAGATAAAGAAAATATGGTATATGCATACAATGGAATATTATTCAGCCTTTAAAAAGGATATCCTGCTATATGAAACACTATAGAAGAACTTCAAGGACATTATGGCAAGTGAAATAAGCCAGTCACAGGAAGAAAAATACTGTATGATTCCACTTGTATGAGATATCTAAAGTAGTTAGATTTATAGCAGTTGAGAGTAGAATGTTGGTTGCCAGGGCCCAAGGAGAAGGAGCTGTGGGGAGCTGCTAATCAACAGGTAGAGTTTTAGTTATGCAAGAGGAACAATAGGTTCTAGAGATGTGTTGCACAACATTGTGCCTAGAGTTAACAATACTCTATTGTACTCTCAAATTTGAGGGTAGGTCTCATGTTAAATGTTCCCACCACAATAAAATTAAAACTAAAAGAAGAAACCAAACAGAAATAGGAATACAAGAAAGATACTGGGGGGAAAAGTTTTCCTTGAGATAAAAATATATATATTGCATCCATTGAATAGGAATAGGATGCTGTTTAAAAAAAAAAGTGAGTGAGAATATTCAGAGAATAAATTAAATGCAACAGCAGAATGGAAAACTCGGTAGAAGGATTAGAAAATAAATTGAGATTTCCCAGGGGAAAAAAAAGTCAGAAGGGAAAAAAGGGAGAAAAAAGATTAGTTAGAGAAGTAGTGTATGAAATCTTATATCAAATAATATGAGTCTCAGAAAAAGATAATGAAATATACAGGAGGAAGAAAATGACAAAAATATAACTCAAGAACAGTTTCTAGATCTAAGAAGTATGATTTCTGGGTTGAAAGGGCCATACAGTGTCTAGCACATAGATGAAAAACACCAAGACAGAACAATATGAAATTTCAGAACATCAGAGAATGTAATAAATAGAATGGATTTATACAGTTTGGTAGAGTTTAGGATTAAATAGATGAAGAATACAGAGAAATCTAAACAAACAACACTTTATTGGCTCCAGGAAAAACAAGAGGTGGTCATTGTATATATATACCAAAAGAGTTAAAGACAGCATTTTTATGACAATTTATCATCATAACTAAATAAATACTGGCCTAACTAAATATGCCATATAATAATATGAGGATAATGGGAAAAGCGGGGAAAAAGAAATAAGAGTATTTGGGCATTGCAATAGCCCAAAGATTATTTAATATCCTGATGTCCTCAAGGCTTTTCTTTATGCTTCACCTAAACTTTCTTCAATTACCATAGCTTTCTATGGGCTAGGAACCTAAGTTGGGAGAAAAAGGTAACCTGCCACTTGTGTGCTGTTCAAAATTTTGTGCCATTTCTCCCTGCTTCTTTTAGAATGGGAGCGTCCCATGTTGGAAGGAAACATGCCATGTAAGAATTCTACTCTTTTGGACATAAGTAAAGCAGTAGCAATAGAGAAGGTACCTGAGTTTTCAAATCTCTCTGCAATTTTAGGTAAGTTTCACGTTCTTTTTCCTCATGTCGCAAAGGGAAAAACCTTTGTCAGTATTGAAAAAGCAAAGTACTTTTTCTCTTGAATGATTTTTTAGCTAAATTAATCAATTAGGATTACTTTTGGCTACACATAATGTCTGACTAATAGCAAGTGACTTTAAAAACATTTATTTTGAATTTTATTAATATACTTGCAGAAAAGTTGCAGAAATAATAAAAAGGGTTCCCATATACCTCCCACCCAGTTTTCTGAAATGTTATCTTCTATAACCATAATCAGTACAGTTCAGTTGCTCAGTCATGTCCGACTCTTTGTGACCCCATGGACTGCAGCACGCCAGGCTTCCCTGTCCATCACCAACTCCTGGAGCTTGCTCAAACTCAGGTCCATTGAGTTGGTGATGCCATCCAATCATCTCATCCTGTGTCGTCCCCTTCTCTCCTGCTTTCAATCTTTCCCAGCATCAGGGTCTTTCCCAATGAGTCAGTTCTTTGCATCAGGTGGCCAAATTATTGGAGTTTCAGCTTCAGCATCAGTCCTTCCAATGAATATTCAGGACTGATCTCTTTTAGGATAGACTGGTTGGATCTCCTTGCAGTCCAAGGGACTCTCAAGAGTCTTCTCCAACACCACAGTTCAAAAGCATCAATTCTTTAGCATAATATAATAGTCATATTTAGGAAGTTAACATCGGTGTTAAACTGTTAGCTACAGACCTTGTTCACGTTTCATCAGCTTTTCCACTAATGTCTTTTCTTTGATTCAGGATCCTATCTCGGATCCTACATTGCATTAGATTGTTCGGTTCAGTTCAGTTGCTCGGTCATGTCTGACTGTTTGTGACCCCATGAACCGCAGCACTCCAGGCCTCCCTGTCAATTACCAACTGCCGGAGTCTACCCAAACCCATGTCCATTGGGTTGGTGATGCCATCCAACCATCTTATCCTCTGTTGTCCCTTTCTCCTCCTGCCCTCAATCTTTCCCAGCATCAGGGTCTTTTCCAATGNGAGCATTCTTTGGCATTGCCTTTCTTTGCGATTGGAATGAAAATTGACCTTTTCCAGTCCTGTGGCCACTGCTGACTTTTCCAAATTTGTTGGCATATTTAGTGCAGCACTTTCACAGCATCATCTTTCAGTATTTGAAATAGCTCAAATGGAATTCCATCACTTCCACTAGCTTTGTTTGTTGTGATGCTTTCTAAGGCCCACTTAACTTCACATTCCAGGATGTCTGGCTCTAGGTGAGTGATCACACCATCATGATTATCTTGATCTTGAAGATCTTTTTTGTACAGTTCTTCTGTGTATTCTTGCCACCTCTTCTTAATATCTTCTGCTTTTGTTAGGTCCATACCATTTCTGTCCTTTATCAAGCCCATCTTTGCATGAAATGTAGGGAAATCTTACCTTGAAACTTTCAAAATATAATACTTCAGGTTTGAAAGAGTCAGCATTTGGTTATCTGTCATGCCCAAAGGGCACCAAGGACATGTTATAACAGTATCAATTAAGATCAGGATAGACCTTTCCTATTTTTTTCGTACAGTTCCTTCCTGCTGCTCCAATGCCAGAGAATCCTAAAGAGTAGTTAGCAAATGGGGGAGGAAAAAGAACAAGAAATAGAAGGGGGAAAAAAAACTATAGTTGTTTTCCTCACTTCAGGAGTCTAACTCAGAGCCAGGTTGGGAAAAGGAAGAGGTTTAAATTAAATAATATGAGTTTGGTGTTGTGATATATATTTTAGTAGCTCAGTCATGTTCAACTCTTTGCAACCCCGTGAACCACAGCCTGCCAGGCCCCTCTCCATGGAATTCTCCAGGCAAGAATACTGGAGTGGATTGCCATTTCCTTCTCCAAGGGATCTTCCCAACCCAGGGACTGAACCTCAGTCTCCTGCATTGCTGGCAGATCATTTACCATCTGAGCCACCAGGGAAACATTGTAACTGTTAATCTTGCTTTAATACTTAAGTCCCAGGTAAGGATGTGCTCATTGCAGCGAAGTTCTGTGATTTACAGTTATCACAAACCTGGCACAGGAGTTTCTGCTTGTTACCCCAGTGCAGTTCTGGAAATCCAAAACAGTTTCCCTGAGCAATCTTCCTGAGAAGCCTGTAGAAGTTGACATTGTCTGCTTTTAGCCACTAGATGGCAATAGTGCAGAATCCAGGTTTTCTTGTGACGTATTCTGAAAACATCCAGCAGGTTAAAGAGGCAAAAGTAATGAGAAATGTTTTATGCTGTTAATATGAGTAGACAGGCTGAACGGTAGGTAGGCAGTGAGAGCAAGCTCTCCGTGTGGGCATTGGATAACACACCCTCTCTTCAGCAGGCATTAGCATAATAGTGCAGTGCTTCTCAAGCTACTTGTACTAAAAGGCTGGGTTTTTATTTTCAGACTGTGTTTCAGTGCCTCTAGTTTTGAAGAAGACTAATGGGGTTTTTATTACCTAAAAGTGTGTGTTTATTACCGGAGAGTACCATAAAAACAGTAGAATACACATGAAATTTCATTTGGGGGCAAAAAAGTACTATTTTTGACAGGATGAATTTATTGTATTTGTATTGTATTTGTTTCTTTTTTTGTTTGTTTTAAGAACTGAAGTATAGTTGACTTACAATGTGTTAATTTCTGCTGTGCAACAAAGTTAATTGGGTTCTACATACATATTCTTTTTTAAGTATTATTTTCCTTTATGGTTTATCGTAGGATATTGAATACATTAATAGTTCTCTATTCTATACAGTATGTTCTCTATGCAGTTGTTTATTCATTAAATATATAAAAGCTTACATCTGCTAAGCTCAAACTCCCACTCTATCCCTCCTATAATGCCTTCCTGCTTGGCAAACATCAGTCTGTTCTCTATGTCTTTGATTCTGCTATTTCATAGATAGGTTCATTTGTGTCATATTTTAGATTCCATGATAACCTCTGGGTTGCGTTCATGTTCCTGCAAATGGCATTACATTATTCTTTTTTATGGTTGAGTAGTATTTTGTATATGTATATATATATACTCCATTGTATACATAAACCACATCTTCTCTATCCATTCAGCTGTTGATGGACATTTAGGTTGTTTCCATGTCTTGGTTATTGTGAATACTGCTGCTATGAACACAGGGGTATATGCATCTTTGAATTATAGTTTTCAGTTCAGTCGCTCAGTCGTGTCCAGCTCTTTGTGACCCCATGAATTGCATTATAGTTTTAAATTTGTTTTTTTAACAGGGTGAATTTTAAGGGGAAATATGAAAGAGTAAAATTCTTTTACTTACTGAGTTCAACTTTTCACTAAAGCAGTAATAGGAATTTTAAAATAATCTTTTCGTATTTAGTTTTCAAGTCCACTGGGGACTCAGAAATCCCACTTTGGTGATCAGAGGCTGAGCCTTAGTCTTTTTGTATTCTTATAATAAATAATCCTCTTTCACACATTTGATTGAATAGAAAAATAATATTAATTTTTTAAAGTATCATCTCTCATGTTACTTGAGATCCTTACCAGCAGAATCCTAGAAGACAGAACTGCTATTCTTTTTGCATAAATGAGATAATCATGACTCAAAACAGGTTAAGTAACTTTCCCAAGGCCTCTCAAGTGTAAGTAGCAGACCTGAGCTTTAAATCGAGATCTGTCTGATTCTAAATGCTGGAGAGAGGGCAGAGAAAAGGAAACCCTCTTACACTGTTGGTGGGAATGCGAACTAGTACAGTCACTATAGAGAACAATGTGGTGATTCCTTAAAAAACTGGAAATAGAACTGCCATACAACCCAAGCAATCCCACTGCTGGGCATATACCAAGGAAACCAGAATTGAAAGACACACATGTACCCCAGTGTTCATCACAGCACTGTCTACAATAGCCAGGACATGGAAGCAACCAAATGTCCATCGGCAGATGAATGGATAAGAAAGCTGTGGTACATATACACAATGGAATATTACTCAGCCATTAAAAAAGAATGCATTTGAATCCGTTCTAATGAGGTGGATGAAACTGGAGCCTATTATACAGAGTGAAGTAAGTCAGAAAGAAAAACACCAATACAGTACATTATAGCATATATATGGAATTTAGGAAGATGATAACGATGACCCTGTATGTGAGACAGCAAAAGAGATACAGAGATAAAGAACAGACTTTTGGACTCGGTGGGAGAAGGTGAGGGTGGGATGATTTGAAAGATAGCTTTCNCCAATACAGTACATTATAGCATATATATGGAATTTAGGAAGATGATAACGATGACCCTGTATGTGAGACAGCAAAAGAGATACAGAGATAAAGAACAGACTTTTGGACTCGGTGGGAGAAGGTGAGGGTGGGATGATTTGAAAGATAACTTTCAAACATGTATATTACCATATGTGAAACAGATCGCCAGTCCAGGTTCGATGCATGAGACAGGGCGCTCAGGGCCAGTGATGGGGAGGGAAGTGGGAGGGGAGTTCAGGACGGGGTACACGTGTATACCCGTGGCTGATTTGTGTTGATGTATGGCAAAAGCCACTACAATATTGTAAAGTAATTAGCCTCTAATTAAAATAAATTAATTAATTAGAAAATTAAAAAAAATACTATGCTTTGTACCTGTTGTCTCACACTGATGGATACACATATTGCCTTTTCAAAAAACTATTAGTTCATATAGATATTAGCATTTTTCTAACTAGTTGTATTTTTTCTATAGGATAATTGATTGCATAGGAATGTCCTTACTTTAAGTATTATTTGAAGATTCTCAAAAGTTACCAAAAGAGTAAAAGAATTCCATTAATTTGTTCTTATTCTAGCATGACGATGTTAGCAGACCAAAGTATTTCTCCAGAACCAAAGGCAGAATCAGGTAATTAATAATGAAATTTGAATCAGGTTCATATTCAGAATCATGTAATTAATAATGTAACTAATCATTTTTATAATCCTCTATTTCTTTTTTTTTGTCATAGTATGGTATATGTTAAGAAAACTGGTAGCCCAGGAAATTGAGTGCTTTTTAGTGCGTGGTTGTATTTAAGAAATGAAGATGTGTGAGGTTAGGTCTTAACTATCCCCACAGTACCTATTATTAATTCATTTAATAAACATCTACTGGGTATATATTCTATACCAGGCATTACTGATATATACCAACAGGGAATGATATATTTTTCCTGTCCTTGTAAATTTCAGTCATAGGAGAAGAAGGCAATCAGTTAACAGATACATTGAAGTTATGTGTGATGATTGAAAAATAAAAGAAACAAAAAAATACCTTGCATTTTTTGGCCCTCTATTATGCAGTTTATTATTAGAATAAACTTAGCAAGACATTTACAACCTTATTAACATCTGCTTCATTTCAGATTTCTATTTTCTTTATTTCCTGCAGTAAGTTTTATAGCATTTGTTTAGGGATAAATTTAAAGAATTGCTTCCTTTGTTCCTGATGCATATAAAAGTCTGTATAAGCTGGAAAAAAAAAGAATTTTTGGTGTTATCTTTACTTTAAGCAGGTATCTTAATGAGCATTTAGAAAATGCTAGGTATTAAGAAGTATGGGTATAAAAATGATTAAGGTGGTTTCCCTCCTAAGGGAAATGAATCTGGTGATAAAAACTAAACTTGTAAAAGCATACATCCTTGAAAAGAGTAGCACCTACTACCCTGGAGGATGAGCATTAGAAGAAAGATTTGTTTTATAGATCAAACATTAAGGAGCTTGTGAACAAGAGAAGCAAGGTATGAAAGGGAAAGTTGGTAAGGGTACTAAAAACAATCATGATTTTATTTAGATCTTGGCAAATAAAACGTTTCAATTTGCAGTGGAAAATATCTATAAAGCCTGGCAGTAAGGCTGAATAGTCATTCTGTAACTGTGTATGCTTTTGTATTCTTATTAGTATGTGGTTGATTGACTTAAATTTTAAAATTAAGTAAATCACATTTTGCTCTAGCGGTATTCTTCACATATTCCTTAATTCAACAAATCCGTTTGTTCCAGTTGTTTGTCAAGCTCTAAACTAAATGTTAGGAAACCAAGAAATGGCTATATTTCTGACCTCAAGGATCCAACAGTCTACTAATAGAAACAAACAAGAAATTACTTCTCAGACTTCTGCTCAACCTTCTTTGCAATCTTACCTACTGCTATTAGTTATTAAATGTGGGAGTTCTTAAAGGCTGATTCCTTGATTTTAATCTCTTTTCTGTCTACCTACTGATATGTATAAGTGTCCTATAAAAGGCAGGTCTTCCAAATTTTCCATTCTAGACTCTCTTCTCTGGATGTAGCTGCCTCTAGACATCTCCCCTTTGATGATGTAGAGATACCTTATCTCATCATTCATCAATTTCCCTCATTCAACAAATATTTATTAAGCACTCATGGTGTAACACAAACTATTTTAGTTGCTGGGGAACATGACAAATTCCTTGCCCTAACATAGTATATGTTATAGTAGAGAAAGAAAGATAATAAACAGATAAGCAAGTACATATAACAATGTCAGAAATAAGAGTAATGTGGGACAAAAAGGAAGGCAAAAACACAGAGTGTGGCTAAGGATGCTGTTTTGGACAAGTTAATCAGGGTAGGCCTTTCTGAGGATGGGACAGAGCTTGAATGAAGTGAGAGAGTGGGCTATGTGAAAAATCTGAGGGCAGAGCATGCCAGGCAAAGGGAATAATAAGAGAAAAGGCCATGAGATGGGACTGTGTTTAGCACGTTTGAAGAAAAGAGGTTAGTGTGAAAAGAGGAGCAAAATAAGGAAGTAAAAATGAATAGTTGAGGACATCCCTGGTGACTACACGGGTTCAGTTCCTGGCCTGAGAAGATTGCACATGCCACAGAGCAGCTAAGCCTATGTGCTACAACTACTGAGCCCAGGCTCTGGAACCTGCAAGACACAACTAGTGGGCCGGTGTGTACTGAAGCCAGTATACCTAGAGACTGTGCTCCTCAATAAGAGAAGCCACTGCAATGAAAAGCCCACTCATGACAAGAAGAGTAGTCCCTGCTTGCTGCAACTAAGGAAAGCCCATGTGCAGCAACAAAGACACAGGGCAGCCAAAAATAAAAATAATTAATTAAAAAATATTTTCAAAAAATTTCTGATGGAGTGTTAATCTTAAAAAAAAAAAGAATGTCCTTTTTAATTTCTTTCATCAGTGTTTTATAGTTTTCAATATATAGGTCTTTAGTTTCTTTAGGTAGGTATATTCCTGAGTATTTTATTCTTTTCGTTGCAATGGTGAATGGAATTGTTTCCTTAATTTCTTTTTCTACTTTCTCATTATCATTAAGACAGTATGGTACTGGCACAAAGACAGAAATATAGATCAATGGAACAAAATAGAAAGCCCAGAGATAAATCCACACACCTATGGACACCTTATCTTCGACAAAGGAAGCAAGAATATACAATGGAGTAAAGACAATTTCCTTAACAAGTGGTGCTGGGAAAACTGGTCAACCACTTGTAAAAAAATGAAACTAGATCACTTTCTAACACCACACACAAAAATAAACTCAAAATGGATTAAAGATCTAAATNTGACACATTATGATCTAGTATAAAATTATAAAATTTTGTGTTTACTGTATTAATTTATTTCTTTCTGCTGTTCAATTCTCTGTTTCACAAAATATTGATAGAACACACATTCCAGTACTTCTGATAAGAAAAACAGAGGCCTGTTAACAAGTACTCCAACTTCACAAACACCTGGTTTAGTGGTAAGTGTTGTTATTATCATTTAGCACTTGTAGTATCTATTTTCTGGCTCTCTGTTCTCGCTCTTTTTCTATTTCTCCTAGACTAGGGGAATATTGCACATAGTCAGTAATGTCTGTATTTTCTGTTGCATAAACATATTTTCACTGGAAATACTCTATATACTGTTATACATGAAAGAAATATTTTTGTTCTTTAAAAAATTTTTTTTCCTGTGGCAAAAATACATAACATAAAATTTGCCCTTGTAATCATTTTTAAATGTACAGTTCAAGTACATTAACATTGTTGTAACCATCATCCATACTCAGAAATTTTTCATCTTGCAAAGCTGAAATTTCATACCCATTGAATAATAAATTCGCAATTCCTTCCTCCTCCAGTCCCTTGTAACCACCATTCTACTTTTTGTCTCTATGAATTTGACTGTTCCAGGCATTTCATATAAATGAACCACATGGTATTTGTCTTTTTTGTGACTGACTTATTTCACTCAGCATAATGTCTTCACGGTCCATCCATGTTGAAGAATATGTCAGAACTTACATCCTTATTTAAGGCTGAATGATATTCCATTGTATGAAGGTACCACATTTTGTTTATCCATTCTTCTGTTGTTGGACATTTGGTTGCTTCCATCTTTTGGCTATTGTAAATGATGTTGCTATGGACATGGGTATACAAATATCTCTTTGTGACCTTGTTTTGAATTCATTTGGTATATTATTTGAAGTGGAATTGCTGGTCCTTTGGTAACTCTCATTGTAGCTTTTTGAAGAACCACCATACTTTTTTCCATGTCAGCTGCACTATTTTACATTCCCAACAATTTACAAGGGTTCCAATTTCTCTACATCCTTGTTAACACTTATTATTTTCTGTGTTTTTCTTTTTTTTTAATAACAGGTGTAAGATGGTATCTCCTTGTGATTTCGATTTGTATTTCTCTAATGGCTAATGATGCTGAGCATCTTTTCACATGCTTATTGGTCATTTTATATCTTCTTTTGAGAAATGTCGGTTCAAGTCCTTTGTTCATTTTAAAAATCAGGTTGTTAATTTTTTTGTTGTTGAGTTGTGAGAGTTCTTTATATAGTCTAGATATGAAGCCCTTATCAGATATATGGNTTGAGAAATGTCGGTTCAAGTCCTTTGTTCATTTTAAAAATCAGGTTGTTAATTTTTTTGTTGTTGAGTTGTGAGAGTTCTTTATATAGTCTAGATATGAAGCCCTTATCAGATATATGGTTTACAAATATTTTCTCCCATTCTGTGGGTTACCTTTTCATTCTGTTGATAGTACCCTTTGATGCATAAATTAAAATTTTTTTAAATTTAATTTTTAAATTTATTTAATTTAATTGGAGGCTAATTACTTTACAATGTTGTGGTGGGTTTTGCCATACATTGACATGTAGTCCACTTTATCTTTTGTTCTTGTTTTTGTTGTCTGTGCTTTTGTGACATATCAAAGAAGTCATTATTAAATGCAATATCATGAAGTTTTCTCCCTGTATTTTCTTCTAAGAATTTATAATTGCCTCTTAACCCAACCAGAGTTCTTGAGGTTCAACTGTACAGCAGGTATATAGCTTGCAAGTAGAGCAAGATCAGGTGTGCCTCTTCAGTGCAAGCAGTCCTCACAGAAGCTCATACTGTAGCTTGCATAGCAGTCTGGAGAGAGCTCAGATACAAGAAGATGAGATTCTGTATCTTTTATAATAACACCTAGATGTAGCTTCCAGGGTCTCCACAAGGGACATGCGTAATTGCAAGAGTCAGGGAAGCCCAAAATGTGTGTTTTCTAGCATTTTTAAAATTTACATTGCATGTATAGTTCCTCACAATTAGATATCATTTTTACCCTAAGCAGTGTCGCCTAGTAATATAGTTGACATTCTTACCTTTATCAGATTCTTAGTGGAACAGAGCTGGAGAGTTAACCAAAGATCACTTTTGCAAGATGGGAAAAAGGTATTCTGTGAACACTCTGCTCACAGTCTTTCCAGTATTCTAAAGATTAATATTTTTCCTAGAAAATGACTGTTTTTTTATTCATTTTTGTTTTATCTTTTGGGTATATATATATATATATATATATATATATATATGAGAAATGTGTTTAAAAATGATTTTTCCCCTACAAAACTAATTAATTGACTATTTTGTAAATACCAACATCTTTTTTAAATTGAGCTATAATTCACATTTTTAAAAATTCACCTTGCTGAAGTATGAATTTAATGACTTTTAGTATACTCATAAGCTTGTGCAACCACTACTACAATCTAATTAAAGAACATTTTTCATCGCCCCCTTAGCAGTCGCTTATCATTCCTCCCATCTCATCCTCCGGCTTCTGGAAGTTACTAATCCACTTTCTGTCTCTTTAAAGTTTGCTTATTGTGGCCATTCCATATAAATTGTATCATACAGTATGTGGCTTTTTGTGTGTAATTGCTTTCACATACCATAATATTTTTAAGATTCATCCATGTTACAGCATTTATCAGTATTTTGTTTATTTATGGCTGAATAACATCTCATATTAAGGATATACCACATTCTATTTACTAATTCATCAGTTTATGGGTATTTGAATGTATAGCAGTGCCATGAGTGTTGATGGACAAGTCTTTGTGTGGATATATGTTTTCAGTTTTCTTGGGTGTATACCTAGAAGTAGAAGTCGAATTAATGGGCTACATGGTAACTGTACATTTAACATGTTTTTGTGGTGGACTTTTAGAAACAGCTTTATTGAAGTTCAGTTCACCTACTTAGAGTATAAAATGTTTTTTAGTATATACACAAATATATACCATCATCACCCCAGTCAATTTAGAACATTTTTATCACCTCACACACAAAAAAAACCCATTCCTTTTAACCATTGCCATTTTCATTGTATTCCTCCATACTACTGTCTGGTCCCAAGCAACCACTAATCCACTTTTTATCTCAATAGATTTCCTAGATATTTATTCACATTTATGTGGATAAAATCATATGTAGCCTTTTGTGAATAACTTCTTTTAGTTTAGCATATTTTCAAGGTTAGTACATACCAGTACTTCTTTCCTTTTTGTGAGCTAATAATAGTAATGTATTCATGGCCATTTGAGTTGTTTCTGCCTTTGAGCTATTATTAATAATGAGGAGCTATAAACATTCAGATACAACTTTTGTGTGGATGTGTGTTTTCATTTCTCTTGAGCATATAGCTAGAAGTAAAACTGCAGAGTTATATGGTGACTCTGTGGTTAATAATTAGAGGATTGATAGACTGTTTTCCAAAGTGGTTGAACAATTTTATATTCCCAGCAGCAGTAGGAGTGTCTTGAATGTATTCTTACCAACACTTACTATCATCCATCTTTTGGCATGTGAAGTAGTATCTCACTGTGATTTTGCAATAGTGCTTATTGGCTATATATATATATATATATAT
>SJYV01052897.1:533280-553432 GCA_006410875.1 Neotragus pygmaeus | reverse complement strand
TTTTATCTTTTGGGTTTATATATATATATATATATATATATATATATGAGAAATGTGTTTAAAAATGATTTTTCCCCTACAAAACTAATTAATTGACTATTTTGTAAATACCAACATCTTTTTTAAATTGAGCTATAATTCACATTTTTAAAAATTCACCTTGCTGAAGTATGAATTTAATGACTTTTAGTATACTCATAAGCTTGTGCAACCACTACTACAATCTAATTAAAGAACATTTTTCATCGCCCCCTTAGCAGTCGCTTATCATTCCTCCCATCTCATCCTCCGGCTTCTGGAAGTTACTAATCCACTTTCTGTCTCTTTAAAGTTTGCTTATTGTGGCCATTCCATATAAATTGTATCATACAGTATGTGGCTTTTTGTGTGTAATTGCTTTCACATACCATAATATTTTTAAGATTCATCCATGTTACAGCATTTATCAGTATTTTGTTTATTTATGGCTGAATAACATCTCATATTAAGGATATACCACATTCTATTTACTAATTCATCAGTTTATGGGTATTTGAATGTATAGCAGTGCCATGAGTGTTGATGGACAAGTCTTTGTGTGGATATATGTTTTCAGTTTTCTTGGGTGTATACCTAGAAGTAGAAGTCGAATTAATGGGCTACATGGTAACTGTACATTTAACATGTTTTTGTGGTGGACTTTTAGAAACAGCTTTATTGAAGTTCAGTTCACCTACTTAGAGTATAAAATGTTTTTTAGTATATACACAAATATATACCATCATCACCCCAGTCAATTTAGAACATTTTTATCACCTCACACACAAAAAAAACCCATTCCTTTTAACCATTGCCATTTTCATTGTATTCCTCCATACTACTGTCTGGTCCCAAGCAACCACTAATCCACTTTTTATCTCAATAGATTTCCTAGATATTTATTCACATTTATGTGGATAAAATCATATGTAGCCTTTTGTGAATAACTTCTTTTAGTTTAGCATATTTTCAAGGTTAGTACATACCAGTACTTCTTTCCTTTTTGTGAGCTAATAATAGTAATGTATTCATGGCCATTTGAGTTGTTTCTGCCTTTGAGCTATTATTAATAATGAGGAGCTATAAACATTCAGATACAACTTTTGTGTGGATGTGTGTTTTCATTTCTCTTGAGCATATAGCTAGAAGTAAAACTGCAGAGTTATATGGTGACTCTGTGGTTAATAATTAGAGGATTGATAGACTGTTTTCCAAAGTGGTTGAACAATTTTATATTCCCAGCAGCAGTAGGAGTGTCTTGAATGTATTCTTACCAACACTTACTATCATCCATCTTTTGGCATGTGAAGTAGTATCTCACTGTGATTTTGCAATAGTGCTTATTGGCTATATATATATATATATATATATATCTTCTTTGGAGAAATGTCTTCTCAGATTCTCTGCCATTTGAAGTTAGGCTATTAGTCTTTTTATTGTTGAGTTGTAAGTGTTATTTATATGTTCCAGATACTAGACCCTTATCAGATAATTTTCAGATGTTTTCTCCTATTTTGTAGGTAAATATTTAGTGTCTTTTAATAAATAAAAATACTTTTGAAAGTACTTAATGGCTTGACATTTTAAGGTCTACATTTTTTTTCTTTTTTTTTATTGAATGAGTCTATTTGCCCTTTGGTTCATTCCATAGCTTGCTGCCACCAAATGAGTCATTTAGATTCCCCTCAATTCCAAGCTGTCATTCCTTGGCTGGCTTCCCTGAAAGGAGGCCAGTTGACTCAAGGGCTTCTAGGGATTTTCATCTTCTAAGGTCTCACTTTCAGGTGACCTTCTTAACACTGTTTCAAAATACACATTGATAGGTCTCAAGTTGTTCTGTCTCCCTACGAGGAAGAGGAGCTGGGCAAGGGCAGATGCCCCCAATCCCCACCCAGTCAGTTGATAATTCATTCTGGGCACACATACATGTAGTATAGCCTAGGTTCAAGCCAGATCTTACTCTAGTCAGATCTGGAGTGTCAACATGACAGAGCTTCTTGAAATCCAAAACTAAGGAGTATGGATCGTGACTTTGGCTTTAAATATTTTGATTTTGATGTAGAAATATGTGGTAAGTTGAGAAACCTAATAATGATATGGGTATGGTGCTCTGGAACAAGATAGAGACTTAAAAATCTCTAGTGTACAGTGGTAGGCAAAAAGAAGGTAAAGGCAGAACACTGGGGAAGGCTAACAGTTAAGGGAAGATCAGGGAAATTAGTCCATGAGGCGTAGTTGCTGGGTAGGTGAATTTCATTTAGTGGGCATTTCAGTTCAGTTCAGTCACTCAGTTGTGTCCGACTCTTTGTGACCCCATGAACCGTAGCATGCCAGGCCTCCCTGTCCATCACCAACNGAGGCGTAGTTGCTGGGTAGGTGAATTTCATTTAGTGGGCATTTCAGTTCAGTTCAGTCACTCAGTTGTGTCCGACTCTTTGTGACCCCATGAACCGTAGCATGCCAGGCCTCCCTGTCCATCACCAACTCCCGGAGTTTACCCAAACTCATGCCCATTGAGTTGGTGATGCCATCCAGCCATCTCATCCTGTTGTCTCCTTCTCCTCCTGACTTCAATCTTTCCCAACATCAGTGTCTTTTCAAATGAGTCGGTTCTTTGCATCAGGTGGCCAGAATACTGGAGTTTCAGCTTTAACAGAACCAGTTTCCCTTAGAATGGCCTGGTTAGATCTCCTTGCAGTCCAATGGACTCTCAAGAGTCTTATCCAACACCACAGTTCAAAATCATCAATTCTTCTGCTCTCAGCCCTCTTTATAGTCCAACTCTCACATCCATACATGACCACAGGAAAAACCATAGACTTGACTAGATGGACCTTGGTTGACAAATGTCTCTGCTTTTTAATATGCTGTCTAGGTTGGTCATAACTTTCCTTCCAAGGAGTAAGCGTCTTTTAATTTCATGGCTGCAATCACCGTCTGCAGTGATTTGGGAGCCCCCAAAACAAAGTCTGTTACTATTTCCACTGTTTTCCCATCTATTTGCCATGAAGTGATGGGGCCACTTGATATGTATAAATTACATGATACTTTAGCAAATGAAAATTCTTATTTAAAAATAATTTTAAAGCTAAAGAGCCTTGTATTATTCTTTATAGATTCATTTGTTCCCAGTTAAGCATGTATCTTTTGAAGAGGTATTTCTAAATATCAGCAATTATATTAATTCAGATAAAATTATTCATATGTCAAGCTCACAAGAAAATCATTCAATTGAGAGAGTAGTTCAACTTTTCTTTGGTTACTTAAAAATTATTGTTTTGCAGTATTGTACTTCTACAAGAGTAATGCATTCTTTTATAGATTGATTTGTCCTCAGTGCAAAAAGCATCTTTTGAAGAACTATTTCCAAATGTCAGCAATTATGTTAATTCAAATGAAATTGTTCCTGTGTCAACTTTGCAAGGCAATTCTTCAAATGAGGTAGTAGTTTCAAATTTTCCTTCATTTACTAAAAGAAATAATTACTTTTATATTGGATACTTTGTATATGAGATACTTTAAGAGATCTGTAACTCAGTTGAGGCTAACATCATCTACATGTGGAGTCAGTTATCAGATATAATTCCAAATAAAGGATATTAGGCTGTCACTTTGCATCATCAAGACCTAGGAATATAAAAAAGCCCAGAGGAAATAGTATTATCCTACTTGGATCCAAAACTCAGTATGTCTGTACATAGAAATTGTTGACATCAACTTAGTTGTGTTAGCAAGAGTATATGGAAGTACTAATAAAACTCATAACTCTTAAGAGCCATGGCAGGGGTGGTGGGGGGATGGGAGTAAAGAGAGAAGATGACTGGAAAAAGAGGAGAACAGAAGAGAGAGGGGGGGAGAGAGAGAGAGAAAGAGAGAAAAGGCAGACAAGAGAGACAGAAAGAATAAGACAAGAAAAGGGCAGAGAGATAAAGAAATAAAAATGCAGAACTTAGGAATGGGTAGTAGTTTATTGTAGCTAGACCCCAGTGTGACCCTAAGGTGAAAATGGGGATGCAGATGGTGAGGAAAAAGCTAGAGATGAGATTGTAGAGATAAGTAGAGGCCAACATCAAAGATGGTCTTATAATCCTTGTTAATGAATTTGGATTTTTTCTGGAGGAGCTGCTGGTAAGAGCTTGTAAACAGGAGATATGAATGTTCTAGTATAAAGTTTATTTTGGCTCCCAGGGTGGAGAAAGGCTGAGACTAGAAGCAACTTGAAGGATAATCTTCTAGAGAAAGGAAGAGACAGAAAGAATATAGGATAAGAGGCTTAAGGATATTTAAAAGGGTTTAAAATAGGAGTTTAGGGGAATGAGAGATCTAGGGAAACCCCAAATTATAGCCCATTGCTGAGAGCCTTGTTGAGACTAGGAACTATTACTTAAAAAAAAAAAAAAAAAAACTCTTTGTGAGCCATGATATAATTGACATACAATGAGCTATACATATTTAAAGTGCAATTTAAATTTCTTACATATATGAACACCCTTGAAACCATCAGCACAATCAAGATAGTGAAAATATTCATCACCAAAAGTTGACATTGGTATGGTGGTGGTTTAGTCACTAAGTCATATCTGACTCTTGTGACCCATAGATGGTAGCCCACCAGATTCCTCTGTTCATGGGATTTCCCAGGCAAGAATACTGGAGTGGGTTGCCATTTCTTTCTCCAGGGGATCTTCCCAACCCAGGGATCGAATCTGGGTCCCCTGTATTGCAGGCAGTCTCCTATATTGCATGCGTTTTCTTTACCAACTGAGCCACCAGGAAAGCCTGGTATTGATATACACAATCATATTTACAAAGCAGAAATAGAGACTCAGACATAGAGAACAAGCCTATGGATACCAAGGGGAAAAGAGGGGAATGGGGTGAATTGGGAATTTAGGATTGACATTGAAGAAGTGAAGTGAAGTCGCTCAGTCGTGTCTGACTCTTTGCGACCCCATGGACTATAGCTTACAAGGCTCCTCTGTCCATGGAATTTTCCAGGCAAGAGTGCTGGAGTGGATTGCCATTTCCTTCTCCAGGGGATCTTCCCAACCTAGGGATCAAACCTAGGCATCCGACATTGCAGACAGGCGCTTTACCGTCTGAGCCACCAGGAAAGTCCATACTAGTGATACCATGTATAAAATACATAACTAATGAGAACCTTCTGTATAGCCCAGGGAACTCTACTCAATGCTATATGGTGATCTAAATGGGAAGAAAATCCAAAAAAATGGAATATATCTATATATATATATATAGCTGATTCACTTTGCTGTACAGTAGACACTAACACAATATTATAAAGTGACTTTCAGTTCAGTCGCTCAGTCATGTCTGACTCTACTCTAATAAAAGTTTTTTAAAAAGTTTTCCTGTATATAAGCATCTTTGAAACCACCACCACAATGAAGATACTGAAAATATTCATCACCAGAAGTTTCCTCCTATAATATTACAATTTCTTTCTTCATGCCCCACAAGCAACTACTTATCTAGCTACTGTTGTAACAGATTGGATTTTGGAGTCCTTCAAGAAAGAGAGAGATTTTTTTTAAAGTCTGACTTCTTTCACTCAGCATAGCTACTTTGAGATTCAGCCATATTGTTGAGTATATCAATCAGTTTCAGTTCAGTCTCTCAGTCATGTCTGACTCTTTGTGACCCCATGCATTGCAGCATGCCAGGCATCTCTGTCCATCACCAACTCCCAGTGTTTACTGAAACTCATGTTCATTGAGTCAGTGATGCCATTCAGCCATCTCATCCCGTTGTCCCCTTCTCCTCCTGCCCTCAATCTTTCCCAGCATTAGGGTCTTTTCCAATGAGTCAGTTCTTCTCATCAGGTGGCCAAAGGATTGGAGTTTCAGCTTCAGCCTCAGTCCTTCCAATAAATATTCAGCAATGATTTCCTTTTGCATGGACTGGTTGGATCTCCTTGCTGTCCAGACTCTCAACAGTCTTCTCCAACACCACAGTTCAAAAGCATCAATTCTTCAGTGCTCAGCTTTCTTCACAGTCCAACTCTCACATCCATATATGACTATGGGAAAAACCATAGCCTTGACTGGATGGACCTTTGTTGGCAAAGTAATGTCTCTGCTTTTAAACATGCTATCTAGGTTGGTCATAACTTTTTTCCCAAGGAGCAAGTGTCTTTTAATTTCATGACTGTACCCACCATCTGAAGTGATTATGGACCCCAAATAATAAAGTCTGTCATTGTTTCCACTGTTTCCCCATCTATTTGCCATGAAGTGATGGGACCGGATGCCGTGATCTTAGTTTTCTGAATGTTGAGTTTTAAGCCAACTTTTTCACTCTTCTCTTTCACTTTCATCAAGAGACTCTTTAGTTTTTCTTCCCTTTCTGCCATAAGGATGGTGTCATCTGCATATCTGAGGTTACTGATGTCTCTCCCGGCGATCTTGATTCCAGCTTGTGCTTAATCCAGTCCAGCATTTCTCATGATGTACTCTGCATATAAGTTAAATAAGCAAGGTGACAGTATACAGCCTTTACGTACTTCTTTCCCATTTTGGAACCAGTCTGTTGTTCCATGTCCAGTTCTAACTGTTGCTTCTTGACCTTCATACAGGTTTCTCAAGAGGCAGGTCAGGTGGTCTGGTATGCCCATCTCTTTCAGAATTTTCCACATTTTGTTGTGTATCAGTTTGTTGTGTTTGAGTGTATCAATAGTTTGTTCCTTTTTATTGCTAAGTAATATTTCATTTCATGGTATACCATAATTTATTTACCCCTTCATCTATTTATGGACATTTAGATTATTTAGCTGCTGGGAACATTTCAGTGAAGTATTAACAAAGAATCTCTCCATAATCAAACTTTAGTGAGGCTATCCTGAGCTCTCTTCTAAACTAGGCCTTGACCTTGGGCTTCCATGTCCATCCTTGAATATGATTTTAGCAAGAATTCCGCTCACCAGTCTACAGAAAGTCCTCCACCTCTAATATCTGATTATTCTGGCTGCCTTTAGCATGCTGGCATATTAAGTCTAATTCAGTTCCTGGACCCAGTTTCAATGAGTGTATTGATGGGGAGGGTTTTCCCCACACTTAACAACAAGCAACCTCCAGGCACCAGCTGGGTATCCTAGAAAGTGAAAGTTAAAGTTGCTCAATTGTGTCCTACTCTTTGTGGCTCCTTGGGCTATACAGTCCATGGAATTCTCCAGGCCAGAATACTGGAGTGGGTAGCCTTTTCCTTCTCCAGGGGATCTTCTCAACCCAAGGAGACTTCGCAACCAAGTCTCCTACATTGCAGGTGGATGAAATTCAACCCAATTCTGACACTATCTACCCAGAGACAGCAACAGATTCCACAGGTAAAGGGCTCTGTCCTACAGGAACACCTTATACTTCAAACACCAATTGCAAACCCAGGTTATTACCTGTGTTTCTGACAGGCTGGCTACAAACTGGAGGTTCCCATGACCTGTCTCCTGAGACTTCAGACTCCAGTCACAAGTCCTTTATTCCTAACTTACTGGCTGTAATTCAGAAGTTCTCACAACTCTCTCCTTGGGTTTGATTAATTTTCTATAGTGGCTCATAGCACTCAGAAAAACATTTTACTCACTAAATTACTGGTTTATTATAAAAGGATATGATTCAGGAACAGCCAGATAGATGAGGTGCATAGAGCAAAGTATGGTGGAAGGGTGCAGAGGTTCCATACTTTCTCTTGGAGTGCCATTCTCCACAATCTCACCAATCAAGATGCTCTTTGAACTGTGTCCTTTTGGAATTTTATGGAGACTTCATTGCATAGGCATGACTGATTAAATCAATGGTCATTGGTGATTCACTCAACCTCTAGCTACTCTCTCCTCCCTTATGAGAAGATGTTATGGTATGGGCCTGAAAGTCCCGATCCTCTAATTACATAGTTGGTTTCCCTCACAACCAGCCGCTATCCTAACTATAGTTTGGAAGTCACTTCATTAATGTAACAAAAGACACCTCATTTCTCTTATCACCTAGGGAATTTCAGCTCTATGCCACAAATGGGGGCAAAGATCAAGTATATATTTCCTATCATAAATCATAGTATCTTAGATCAGTTTAGTAAGAATCTCCTTACCCTTGATGTCTCTCCTCTTAGCAGTTTTCCCAACCTCTGATGCTTTCACTGTTCATTGGCTTTAAATCCCTAGCTATCTTTGCTGTATTTGGAGTTGGACACAACCTCTCTCTGCTATTGCAATACCACTATTGCAAGTTTTGAATAAAACTTTCCTAATTGTTTTAGCAAGAGTTATACTATACATTCTTTTACAGTATGGGTGTATCTTTTCTTTCCTCTTGGATAAATACCAAAAAATGGAAATTGCCAAGCTGTTTTCCAAGTAGTTATACCATCTTACATTTCTACTAGCAGTGTTTGAAACTTGTTTCTTTACATGTGGCACTTAGTA
The DNA here is from genome assembly GCA_006410875.1 of Neotragus pygmaeus. Lineage (NCBI taxonomy): Eukaryota > Metazoa > Chordata > Mammalia > Artiodactyla > Bovidae > Neotragus > Neotragus pygmaeus. Next base: position 544,980 of record SJYV01052897.1, on the reverse strand, counting down.
TGGCCAGTCTTTTAATTTGAACCATTCTAGATGGGGAAACAGTGGAAACAGTGTCAGACTTTATTTGGGGGGGCTCCAAAATCACTGCAGATGGTGACTGCAGCCATGAAATTAAAAGATGCTTACTCCTTGGAAGAAAACTAATGACCAACCTAGATAGCATATTCAAAAGCAGAGACATTACTTTGCCGACTAAGGTCCATCTAGTCAAGGCTATGGTTTTTCCTGTGGTCATGTATGGATGTGAGAGTTGGACTGTGAAGAAGGCTGAGCAACAAAGAATTGATGATTTTGAACTGTGGTGTTGGAGANGAGTCTTGGGGTGTTTTGCCTTGGATTTATACTGTTTGGGACTGTCTGGGTTTCTTGGACTTGGGTGATTGTTTCCTTCTCCATTTTAGGGAAGTTTTCAACTATTATCTTCTCAAGTATTTTCTCATGGCCTTTCTTTTTGTCTTCTTCTTCTGGGACTCCTATGATTTGAAATTTGGGGCATTTGACATTGTCCCAGAGGTCTATGAGGTTGTCCTCATTTCTTTTAATTCTTTTTTTCTTTTTCCCTTTCTGCTTCATTTATTTCTGCGATTCTATCTTCCACCTCACTTATCCTATCTTCTGCCTCAGTTATTCTGCTGTTGATTCCCTCCAGAGTGTTTTTGATCTCAGTTATTTAATTATTCACTATTGATTGACTCTTTTTTATATCTTCTAGATCCTTGTTAAACATTTCTTGCATCTTTTCAATCCTTGTCTCCAGACCATTTATCCATAACTCCATTTTGTTTTCAAGATTTTGGATCATTTTTATTATCATTATTCTGAATTCTTTGTCAAGTAGACTTCCTATCTCCTCCTCTTTTGTTTGGTTTGGTGGGCACTTATCATGTTCCTTTACCTGCTGAGTATTTCTCTGCCTTTTCATCTTCTTTAGATTGCTGTGTTGGGCTGGCCTTTCTGTATGGTGAAAGTGTGTGGTTCCTCTTTATTGTGGAGGTTCCTCCCTGTGTGTGGGGTGGGTGAGTGGCTTGTCAAGGTTTCCTGGTTAGGAAAGCTTGTGTCGGTGTTCAGTGGGTGGAGCTGGATCTCTTCTCTCCAGAGTGCAATGAAGTATCTAATAGTGAGTTTTGAGGTGTCTGTGGGTTTGATGTGACTTTGGGCGGCCTATATATTAATGCTCAGGGTTATGTTCCTGCATTGCTGGAGAATTAGCATGGTATGTCTTGTTCTGGAACTTGTTGGCTTTTTGGTTTCAGTGTAGGTATGGAGGCTTTTAGATGAGCTCTTGTTAATTAATGTTCCCTGGAGTCAGGAGTTTTGTGGTATTCTCAAGTTTTGGATTTAAGCCTCGTGCCTCTGGTTTTCAGTCTTATTCTTACAGTGGCCTCAAGACTTCGCCATGCATACTGCACTGATGATAATATGTCTAGGTTAATGGAGAAAAGATTCTCCACAGTGAGGGACACCCAGAGAGGTTTGAAAAGTTACATGGAGAAGAGAAGAGGGAGGAGGGAGATAGAGGTGACTAGGAGGAGAAGTGGGGGAATCAAAAGGGGAGAAAGCAATCTACCCAGTAATCGATTCCTTATGTGATCTCCACAGCCTGGAACACCTGGAGAGGTTCACAGAGTTACATAGAGAAGAGAAGATGGAGGAAGGAGATGGAGGTGACCAGGAGGAGAAGAAGGGGAGTCAAAAGGAGAGAGACAGGTCTGGCCAGTAATCAGTTCCCTAAGTGTTCTCCACAGGCCAGAATACCCAAAGAGATTCACAGAGTTGGGTAGAGAAGAGATGGGGGTGGGCAGAGATAGAGGTGCCCTGGGGAAGAAAAAGAAAGTCAAAAGGGGGGAGAGGGCAATCAAGCCAGTAATTGCAGTCCTAAGTAAAAATGGGTACTGAAGATTGGATTCTTAAAGGTATAAATTTGATAACAAACACCAAAAAGCAAAGGTTAAAAGTCTAGAGTAGAGTTTAGATTCTCAAAAATACAATATTAAAAAAATCACAAAAATTATATATGAAATTTGCTTTAAAAATAGGGTCTTTTTTGGCAAGGTAATAGTAAGTTATAAAATGAAAATTAAAGGAGTAATAAAGGAGTTAAAATTAAAAAAAAATTTTAAATTAAAAAAATGGTAATAGTAAAATATATCTAGGAATTTCTCTGGAATTGTTGTGGGCAGTGTGGGATCAGTTCAGTTTCAGATAGTTCCAGCTTATACTTCTACTCAAGGTCTACAGGTCCCTTCCAGTGTAATCGGTACTATCTACAAGGGTTTAATCTATTGCACCTGTCACTTCCAAAGAGGTTCCCTCTGTTTATTTTGGCTTCTTCTATTTGCAAGTCTCTTCAGTGTCCCTGACACAAGGGGGCAAAGGTGGTCACTTATTTGGGCTCACTTGTTCAGTCGTGCTGTGGGGAGGGAGGAACACTGCAAACAAACATCACTGACGTGTGTGGGGAGTGCTCACAGTGTCTCAGCCACACTGGATTTGCCCCTGCTCATGGCGTGTGTGCTTTCCCGGTGTTCACTGCTCAGGCTCCCGGTTGCTCTGCAGGGAGCTGTCTAAAGTGGGCCCTGGGTTGCGTGCACTTCCCAGGTCTAAGCCACTCAGGTTCAGGTTCTCGGGCAGTCCACAAAAGCACAGACTCAGTTGGGCCTGTGTTTTGTGCCCTTCCCAGGTCTGAGCAGCTCAGGCGACAAGGTGCTTGGTGAGCGCACTCTCCCCAGGTGAGCAGTGTGTCTTATCACCTCCGAGGTCCCAGCTGCTTGGTTTCCTGGGTACGCAATGGGAGCACCGTCTCAGGTGTGCCATATGTCTCCTCTGGGGAGCTGATCTTCGGCTGTGACCCTCCTGGTGGATGTCAACTGTCCAGGAAGACTTGGTCAGCAACTGGGAACCTGCTCGCAGTTTAGAAGAGGATGCGGTCTCTGGGGCTGAGATTGCCCCTCTCATTCTGGCCCTGGCTGTCGCCTCCCTGCCTCTATGCCTCTGGTGGGGGATGGGCCGGTCCGCAGCCAGCTAGCTCTCCTCTGGTATTCGCTCAGTCCTTTGTTCTGTGTGTGGCCCCCCACTGCGTTAGATTAGAGCTTTTAGTGGGAAAGTTCTTTCTCTTTCTTTTTTTTTCCCTCTCTCTCTGGCTATTCCATAGTTTGGGTTGCTGTTTCACGTTAGCACCCTCAGATTGTCCTCAGGGCATTCAGGGTCCTTACCCTAAGCAATGCAGCCCGGGCCTCCCTGTTCAGCCCCTGCTTGCTGGTGGCGGACACGAGCGTCTGGGCTACTTCTCCAATGGGAGTTGCGGCTAGGCGCATAATCTGTGGGTTTTATTTATTTTTTTCCTCCCCGTTATTTGCCCTCTAAGATTTCAAAAATCACTACAGACCCTCCAGTGAGAGGGTTTCCTGGTGTTTGGAAACTTCTCCTCTTTCACAACTCCCTCCCTGGGATCGGTCTCCANAGCCCGGGCCTCCCTGTTCAGCCCCTGCTTGCTGGTGGCGGACACGAGCGTCTGGGCTACTTCTCCAATGGGAGTTGCGGCTAGGCGCATAATCTGTGGGTTTTATTTATTTTTTTCCTCCCCGTTATTTGCCCTCTAAGATTTCAAAAATCACTACAGACCCTCCAGTGAGAGGGTTTCCTGGTGTTTGGAAACTTCTCCTCTTTCACAACTCCCTCCCTGGGATCGGTCTCCATCCCTAACTCTTTTGTCTCTCTTTTTATCTTTTATATTTTGTCCTACCTCCTTTCGAAGACAATGGGCTGCCTTTCTGGGTCCTACCTTGCCTTGCAGGCTGCCTTGCCTGGTGTCCTCTGCCAACATTCAGAAGTTGTTCTGTGGAATTTGCTCAGCGTTCAAATGATCTTTCAGTGAATTTGTGGGGGAGAAAGTGGTCCCACCTCCGGCATGTGGAATTTAGTTCCCTGACTGGGTCCTCTGCATTGGGAGTGTGGAGTCTTAGCCACTGGACCACCAAGGGAGTCCCATGTGCAGATTTTTGTGTAACCATAAGCTTTCAAGTGATTTGGATAAATACTATGGAGTAAAATTGCTAGCTCAAATGGTAAGCATATGTTTAATTAAAAAAAAAACAAACACACAAAATGGCTATACCATTTCTCAGGCCCACCAGCAAGGAAGGAGAGAGTTCATCTCGCTCCACATCTTCATCAACAGATACTGTTTTCGATGTTTTGGAGTTTGGCCATTCTAATAGGTGTGTAGTGGCATCTCACTGTTTTCTTAATTTGCATATCCCTGATGTGGAAATGGGAAGTGCTTACTTGCCATCTGAATATCTTCTTTGGTGAGGTATTTGTTAAGGTCTTTGGCCCATTTTTTAAATTGTGCTATTTCTTACTATTAACAGTTATTTGTATATTTTGGGTAACAATCCTTTATCAGATGTATCTTTTCCAAATATTTTCTTCTAACTCATGCCTTTTTTTTTCTAGTTTTCTTGATATACCCTTTTGCAAAGCAGAAGCTTTAAATCTTAAGTAAATCTAGCTTATCAATGATTTCTTCATGGATCATGTCTTTGATGTTATGTCTAAAAAGATGTTAATCAAAAAAAGACATTACCATACCTAGGATCTTCTAGGTTTTCCCCTATGTTATCTTTAGAGTTTTTCATAGTTTTGCATTTTACAGTTAGAACTCTGATCCATTTTGAGTTAATTTTTGTGAAGGTTGTAAGGTCTGTGTTTATATTCTTTTTTTTTTTTTGTAGGTGGCTGAACATTGTACTGACACCATTTGTTGAATAGACTATTTTGCTTCATTGTATTGCCTCTGCTCCTTTGTCAAAAATCAGTTGAGTATATAGGAATGTCTGTTTCTGGGTTCTCCTGTTCCATTGATCTGTTTGTCCTTTTTTTTTTGGCCAATATCACACTCTCTTGATTATATAGCTTTATAATGACTTAAAGTTATTATAAAGACTTTATAATTAAGTCTTAAAGTCCTCTAACTTTGTTCTTCTTCAATATTGTGTTCTGTATTTTGGGTCTTTTGCCTCTTCAATCAGTTTTTCAATATTCACAAAATAACTTGCTGAGATTTTTATTTGGATTGTACTAAATTAGTAGATTCAGTTGGGAATAACTGCCATTTTGACAATATTGAGTCATGTATGACTATAGGTTATATCTCCATTTATTTCATTCTTTTTTGATATCTTTTATCAGAGTTTTATAGTTTTTCTCATGTAGATCTTATTCATATTTTGTTAGATTTATACCTAAATAATTCATTTTGGGCATGCTAATATAATTGGTAATGGGTTTTCAATTTCAAATTCCAGTTCTGCACTGTTGTTATATAAGAAAGCAATTGATTTTTCTATATTAACTTTGTATCCTGCAACCTTGCTATAATTTCTTATTAGCTTCAGGAGTTTTTATTGTTGTTGACTCTTGGATTTTCTACATAGATAACTCTGTCATCTGTAAATAATGACAGTTTTATTCCTTCTTTACACTCTGTATTTATTTTCTTTCTTGTCTTTATTGCATTAGCAAAGATGTCCAGTATGATGTTGAAAAACAGTGTTAAGAGGGAACATTCTTGCCTATACCTGATCTTAGTGGGAAAGGTTCAAGTTTTTCATCATTAAGCATGATGTTAGCTGTAAGTGTTTTTTTTAATATTAATAGATGTTATTTATTAATAGCAAGTTGAAGTTCCCCTTTATTCCTCAGTTCAGTTCAGTTCAGTCACTCAGTCATGTGTGACTCTTTGCGACCCCATGAATTGCAGCACGCCAGGCCTCCCTGTCCATCACCAACTCCCAGAGTTTACCCAAACTCATGTCTCTCAAGTCGGTGATGCCATCCAGCCATCTCATCTTCTGTCGTTCCCTTTGCTTCCTGCGCCCAATCCCTCCCAGCATCAGGGTCTTTTCCAATGAGTCAACCCTTCTCATGAGGTGGCCAAAGTATTGGAGTTTCCAATGAACACCCAGGACTGATCTTCTTTAGTATGGACTGGTTGGATCTCCTGGCAGTCCAAGGGACTCTCAAGAGGCTTCTCCAACACCACAGTTCAAAAGCATCAATTCTTCTGCGCTCAGCCTTCTTCACAGTCCAACTCTCATATCCATACATGACCACTGGAAAAACCATAGCCTTGACTAGATGGACCTTTGTTGGCAAAGTAATGTCTCTGCTTTTGAATATACTATCTAGGTTGGTCATAACTTTCCTTCCAAGGAGTAAGCGTCTTTTAATTTCATGGCTGCAGTCACCATCTGCAGTGATTTTGGAGCCCAAAAAGATAAAGTCTGACACTGTTTCCATTGTTTCCCCATCTATTTCCCATGAAATGATGGGACCAAGATGCCATGATCTTCATTTTCTGAATGTTGAGCTTTAAGCCAACTTTTTCACTCTCTGCTTTCACTTTCATCAAGAGGCTTTTTAGTTCCTCTTCACTTTCTGACATAAGGGTGGTGTCAGCTGCATATCTGAGTTTATTGATATTCCTCACAAGATGTGTATAAGAGACAGTTGTTAGATTTATACCTAAATAATTCATTTTGGGCATGCTAATATAATTGGTAATGGGTTTTCAATTTCAAATTCCAGTTCTGCACTGTTGTTATATAAGAAAGCAATTGATTTTTCTATATTAACTTTGTATCCTGCAACCTTGCTATAATTTCTTATTAGCTTCAGGAGTTTTTATTGTTGTTGACTCTTGGATTTTCTACATAGATAACTCTGTCATCTGTAAATAATGACAGTTTTATTCCTTCTTTACACTCTGTATTTATTTTCTTTCTTGTCTTTATTGCATTAGCAAAGATGTCCAGTATGATGTTGAAAAACAGTGTTAAGAGGGAACATTCTTGCCTATACCTGATCTTAGTGGGAAAGGTTCAAGTTTTTCATCATTAAGCATGATGTTAGCTGTAAGTGTTTTTTTTAATATTAATAGATGTTATTTATTAATAGCAAGTTGAAGTTCCCCTTTATTCCTCAGTTCAGTTCAGTTCAGTCACTCAGTCATGTGTGACTCTTTGCGACCCCATGAATTGCAGCACGCCAGGCCTCCCTGTCCATCACCAACTCCCAGAGTTTACCCAAACTCATGTCTCTCAAGTCGGTGATGCCATCCAGCCATCTCATCTTCTGTCGTTCCCTTTGCTTCCTGCGCCCAATCCCTCCCAGCATCAGGGTCTTTTCCAATGAGTCAACCCTTCTCATGAGGTGGCCAAAGTATTGGAGTTTCCAATGAACACCCAGGACTGATCTTCTTTAGTATGGACTGGTTGGATCTCCTGGCAGTCCAAGGGACTCTCAAGAGGCTTCTCCAACACCACAGTTCAAAAGCATCAATTCTTCTGCGCTCAGCCTTCTTCACAGTCCAACTCTCATATCCATACATGACCACTGGAAAAACCATAGCCTTGACTAGATGGACCTTTGTTGGCAAAGTAATGTCTCTGCTTTTGAATATACTATCTAGGTTGGTCATAACTTTCCTTCCAAGGAGTAAGCGTCTTTTAATTTCATGGCTGCAGTCACCATCTGCAGTGATTTTGGAGCCCAAAAAGATAAAGTCTGACACTGTTTCCATTGTTTCCCCATCTATTTCCCATGAAATGATGGGACCAAGATGCCATGATCTTCATTTTCTGAATGTTGAGCTTTAAGCCAACTTTTTCACTCTCTGCTTTCACTTTCATCAAGAGGCTTTTTAGTTCCTCTTCACTTTCTGACATAAGGGTGGTGTCAGCTGCATATCTGAGTTTATTGATATTCCTCACAAGATGTGTATAAGAGACAGTTGTTAGATTTATACCTAAATAATTCATTTTGGGCATGCTAATATAATTGGTAATGGGTTTTCAATTTCAAATTCCAGTTCTGCACTGTTGTTATATAAGAAAGCAATTGATTTTTCTATATTAACTTTGTATCCTGCAACCTTGCTATAATTTCTTATTAGCTTCAGGAGTTTTTATTGTTGTTGACTCTTGGATTTTCTACATAGATAACTCTGTCATCTGTAAATAATGACAGTTTTATTCCTTCTTTACACTCTGTATTTATTTTCTTTCTTGTCTTTATTGCATTAGCAAAGATGTCCAGTATGATGTTGAAAAACAGTGTTAAGAGGGAACATTCTTGCCTATACCTGATCTTAGTGGGAAAGGTTCAAGTTTTTCATCATTAAGCATGATGTTAGCTGTAAGTGTTTTTTTTAATATTAATAGATGTTATTTATTAATAGCAAGTTGAAGTTCCCCTTTATTCCTCAGTTCAGTTCAGTTCAGTCACTCAGTCATGTGTGACTCTTTGCGACCCCATGAATTGCAGCACGCCAGGCCTCCCTGTCCATCACCAACTCCCAGAGTTTACCCAAACTCATGTCTCTCAAGTCGGTGATGCCATCCAGCCATCTCATCTTCTGTCGTTCCCTTTGCTTCCTGCGCCCAATCCCTCCCAGCATCAGGGTCTTTTCCAATGAGTCAACCCTTCTCATGAGGTGGCCAAAGTATTGGAGTTTCCAATGAACACCCAGGACTGATCTTCTTTAGTATGGACTGGTTGGATCTCCTGGCAGTCCAAGGGACTCTCAAGAGGCTTCTCCAACACCACAGTTCAAAAGCATCAATTCTTCTGCGCTCAGCCTTCTTCACAGTCCAACTCTCATATCCATACATGACCACTGGAAAAACCATAGCCTTGACTAGATGGACCTTTGTTGGCAAAGTAATGTCTCTGCTTTTGAATATACTATCTAGGTTGGTCATAACTTTCCTTCCAAGGAGTAAGCGTCTTTTAATTTCATGGCTGCAGTCACCATCTGCAGTGATTTTGGAGCCCAAAAAGATAAAGTCTGACACTGTTTCCATTGTTTCCCCATCTATTTCCCATGAAATGATGGGACCAAGATGCCATGATCTTCATTTTCTGAATGTTGAGCTTTAAGCCAACTTTTTCACTCTCTGCTTTCACTTTCATCAAGAGGCTTTTTAGTTCCTCTTCACTTTCTGACATAAGGGTGGTGTCAGCTGCATATCTGAGTTTATTGATATTCCTCACAAGATGTGTATAAGAGACAGTTGTTAGATTTATACCTAAATAATTCATTTTGGGCATGCTAATATAATTGGTAATGGGTTTTCAATTTCAAATTCCAGTTCTGCACTGTTGTTATATAAGAAAGCAATTGATTTTTCTATATTAACTTTGTATCCTGCAACCTTGCTATAATTTCTTATTAGCTTCAGGAGTTTTTATTGTTGTTGACTCTTGGATTTTCTACATAGATAACTCTGTCATCTGTAAATAATGACAGTTTTATTCCTTCTTTACACTCTGTATTTATTTTCTTTCTTGTCTTTATTGCATTAGCAAAGATGTCCAGTATGATGTTGAAAAACAGTGTTAAGAGGGAACATTCTTGCCTATACCTGATCTTAGTGGGAAAGGTTCAAGTTTTTCATCATTAAGCATGATGTTAGCTGTAAGTGTTTTTTTTAATATTAATAGATGTTATTTATTAATAGCAAGTTGAAGTTCCCCTTTATTCCTCAGTTCAGTTCAGTTCAGTCACTCAGTCATGTGTGACTCTTTGCGACCCCATGAATTGCAGCACGCCAGGCCTCCCTGTCCATCACCAACTCCCAGAGTTTACCCAAACTCATGTCTCTCAAGTCGGTGATGCCATCCAGCCATCTCATCTTCTGTCGTTCCCTTTGCTTCCTGCGCCCAATCCCTCCCAGCATCAGGGTCTTTTCCAATGAGTCAACCCTTCTCATGAGGTGGCCAAAGTATTGGAGTTTCCAATGAACACCCAGGACTGATCTTCTTTAGTATGGACTGGTTGGATCTCCTGGCAGTCCAAGGGACTCTCAAGAGGCTTCTCCAACACCACAGTTCAAAAGCATCAATTCTTCTGCGCTCAGCCTTCTTCACAGTCCAACTCTCATATCCATACATGACCACTGGAAAAACCATAGCCTTGACTAGATGGACCTTTGTTGGCAAAGTAATGTCTCTGCTTTTGAATATACTATCTAGGTTGGTCATAACTTTCCTTCCAAGGAGTAAGCGTCTTTTAATTTCATGGCTGCAGTCACCATCTGCAGTGATTTTGGAGCCCAAAAAGATAAAGTCTGACACTGTTTCCATTGTTTCCCCATCTATTTCCCATGAAATGATGGGACCAAGATGCCATGATCTTCATTTTCTGAATGTTGAGCTTTAAGCCAACTTTTTNTAATTTCATGGCTGCAGTCACCATCTGCAGTGATTCTGAAGCCCCCCAAAATAAAGTCTGACACTGTTTCCACTGTTTCGCCATCTATTTCCCCTGGGGTGCTGGGTTAGTGGGAGGAATGTTTAACAGTCTGTGAGTGTGGTGGAAGTCTAAGGCTGGCCAGGAAATCGCCGAACGACAGGTTCTCAGGACTCATTGTTGGAGGTGATGGGAACCAAGTGACCATGTGCCAGGTGAACAACAGTAGGCGGGTGGCATAGGGCCGAAGTGTAGGAACTGTGGGGAGAGAAGACCAGGTGGGCTAAAGCGGCAGGAGGTGAGAGCCGCCCCCCGCCCTGTTACCATGGGGACCGGGTCACCTGACCGGGCGCCGCGCGCCTGCGCGGGCGGAAGGCGGGGGCGGCGCGGTGACGCGCGGCGCGGGCGGCCCTCGGGAGCGCGCCCTCCTCCCTCTGGGTTTCAGAAGTCCGAGCCAGTGACCGGCGGAGGAGAACGGGTCTCAGCGGCCTCGGTGAGCAGCCCTGGAGGGGACCGGGGGAACGCTCGCGCGGCGTACGGGGCGCGGGGACGAGGAGCGGGAAACCTGGGGGACTCGGGGCCGCTGGGCGGAGGGCATTTCGGCGGCGGCCTTTCCTCAGTGGGCTCCGCTCAGCGCCCCTCGCGGCGCCCAGCCGGCCCGGGGGCGTTAAGTTTGCGCGACGGCGCCCCTCTGCCCGCCCGCGGCCTTGCGGGATTCGGGGTCCCCGTCCGGAGAGAGGGGCGGGAAGGGAGCCTGAGGCCCGGCCGGGGACGACGCAGGCCGCCCCCCGTCCGCCGCGACTCTTTTTGTTCGTGGTGGGTGGGCCTGGGCCGGTGCGGGCCACCCTCCGGCTCTGGTCGGTGCCGCGATCCCGGTGTGCGGAGGCGCCCGCGGCGGCGGCGGCGTCCGAACGTCCGGAGTTGGAGGGAGGTGTTCGGAAGGCGCAGCCTTGACTTTCTGGAAGGGGGTGGGGAGGCTGCTCGCGGCGCTAGTTTGTGGAGAAGTTGGAGGAAAGGGAGAAGAGCTCCCGGCTGGGTGAGCGCGGCAGGAAATGTTCCCGGAGGGCTCGCCTTTCAGAGCCTTCCGAGCTTTCCTTGCAGGATTTCCCTATAATCACGGGAAGGCGGAAACTTAACAGCTACGGAAAGTTTCCCCTTTCACCAAAACCGGCTTATTTCATCGTGGAGTCTTATCTGATGCCGATTTTAAAAAGAAATGTCTGGTTTATCTAGTCTGTTGTGTTTCTGGTCCGCACACCCATTTACTGTTATTTTTAATATCATGTACATTTACTGTTTTAAATATTGTGTGCACTTACTAGGAAGTAGGTTTGGTTTACCAAACTCATAACATCCAGTGTTTCAAAGAAAAAAGTCCTGGTTAAAAAGGAAAATTACAGGGAAGAAGAGCCACAGGCTGGTTAGCTGTATCTCAAATGTATATAAAT
>SJYV01052897.1:362975-532669 GCA_006410875.1 Neotragus pygmaeus | reverse complement strand
GTATAACTGTGTGTATAAATGTATGCCCGCGCACACATACACAATGGAATTTTACCCTGCCTTAAAATGGAAGGCGGAGAAGGCAATGGCACCCCACTCCAGTGTTCTTGCCTGGAGAATCCCAGGGACGGGGGAGCCTGGTGGGCTGCCGTCTATGGGATCGCACAGAGTCGGACACGACTGAAGTGACTTAGCAGCTTAGCAGCAAAAGGGAAGGAGATTCTGCAATATATAACATGGATGAACTTTGAAAACATGGCACTCAGTGAAATAAACCAAATATAAAAAAGACAAACACCCTGATCCCACTTACATGAGGTTGCCGCACTAGTCAAAATCATAAGAGACACAAAGTACCAAAATGGTTGCCAGGGGCTGGGAGGAGGAGAGAACGGGGCATTACTGTTTAATGAGAACAAGATGAAAAGAGCTGAGGGAATGGCAGTGGTGACGGTTGCATGACGTCAGTGTATTTAATACCTCTGAACTGTACACTTAAAAATGGTTAAGATGGTAACGTTACATGCACTTGTGATGCCTGCTGTTCAGTCACCAAGTTGTGTCCTTTACCGCAATTAAAAAAAGTAACAGAAGGGGGAAAATATATATTTGTAAGGTATAAAATATCCCTATAAAGATACCTAAGAAATGCAAAACAGCTGTTTCCTACAGGAAGGGAATTTGGCTGGCTAGATAGAGGACCTTGAGGGAAGGGAACAGTACACACTAAGTACTCTGTTTTTCTTTACTTAAACGTTGAGTCACCTTAACTGATTACTTCCTCAAAGACTAAATAAATACACAAAAAAACTCTTGGCAGCACTTGGAATCATTAATAATTGTGAATATATCTATTACTACATATAACAGTTGCAGGGGTGGGAATCTTTTTAGAGACTTTTGGCATTTGCTATCTAAAAGTACCTAAATCCAGCAAAAACAGAAAAAAATATAGTTGAATCGTGCTCAATTTAGGGAACTGTTTATTGAAAAGTAGGTTCAACCGATTAGTAAATGCTTCCTCTTTTAGTCACGATTTTCACATCCTTTGTTAAAATGCCCAAACATAACGAAAAATTAATGCTGCCAAAGTTAAATACGTACAGGATGACTATTTCCCGAACCTATTAAAAGATTCCCTTACTTTAATTCTGTAGCACAATCTGATTTATAATGTTTACATACCATTTAAAGAACAAAAGTTTGCAGAATTTAGTAACAGAGCAAATGAAAACATACATATTTACTGTTTGCCCTCAACCGCAAATAGAAAAACTTAAAGGAACAAACTTTAAACTGACTATTTATATACATTTGAGATACAGCTAACCAGCCTGTGGCTCTTCTTCCCTGTAATTTTCCTTTTTAACCAGGACTTTTTTCTTTGAAACACTGGATGTTATGAGTTTGGTAAACCAAACCTACTTCCTAGTAAGTGCACACAATATTTAAAACAGTAAATGTACATGATATTAAAAATAACAGTAAATGGGTGTGCGGACCAGAAACACAACAGACTAGATAAACCAGACATTTCTTTTTAAAATCGGCATCAGATAAGACTCCACGATGAAATAAGCCGGTTTTGGTGAAAGGGGAAACTTTCCGTAGCTGTTAAGTTTCCGCCTTCCCGTGATTATAGGGAAATCCTGCAAGGAAAGCTCGGAAGGCTCTGAAAGGCGAGCCCTCCGAGAACATTTCCTGCCGCGCTCACCCAGCCGGGAGCTCTTCTCCCTTTCCTCCAACTTCTCCAGAAACTAGCGCCGCGAGCAGCCTCCCCACCCCCTTCCAGAAAGTCAAGGCTGCGCCTTCCGAACACCTCCNCATTACTTTGCCAACTAAGGTCCATCTAGTCAAGGCTATGGTTTTTCCAGTGGTCATGTATGGATGTGAGAGTTGGACTGTGAGGAAAGCTGAGTGCCGAAGAATTGATGCTTTTGAACTGTGGTGTTGGAGAAGCCTCTTGAGAGTCCCTTGGACTGCCAGGAGATCCAACCAGTCAATTCTGAAGGAAATCAGCCCTGGGATTTCCTTAGAAGGAATGATGCTAAAGCTGAAACTCCAGTATTTTGGCCACCTCATGCGAAGAGTTGATTCATTGGAAAAGACTGATGCTGGGAAGGATTGGGGACAGGAGGAGAAGGGGACGACAGAGGACAAGATGGCTGGATGGCATCACTGACTTGATGGACATGAGTCTGAGTGAACTCTGGGAGTTGGTGATGGACAGGGAGGCCTGGCGTGCTGCCATTCATGGGGTTGCAAAGAGTCAGACACGACTGGCGACTGAATTGAACTGAACTGAACTGAACTGATGGCTTCGTGGTAAAGAATCTGCCTGCTAATGCGAGAGACAGGTGTTCAACCTCTGGTTTGCAAAGATTCCCTGGAGGAGGAAATGGCATCCCACTCCAGTATTCTTGCCTGGGAAATCCCATGGACAGAGAGCCTGGCAGGGCAAAGTCCATGGGGTCACAAAGAGTCAGACGTGATTTACTGACTAAACAACAGGAGCATCACATTAACAGAGTTGTTGGACACAACTGAGCAACTGAGCATGCATGCGTTAGGATTATACTGGCCTTGGAGAATAAGTTGGGAAATGTCCCCTCTTTTTCTGTCCTCTAATAAAGATTGTAGAGGATTGGTATACTTTATTCCTTAAATGTTTGGTGTAATTCACCACTGAACTCATCTGGGCCTGATGCTTTCTGTTTTGGAAGGTTGTTACTTATAGATTCAATATCTTAAATAGATATAGGGCTATCCAGGTCATCTGTTTTTTCTCGTGTGCAATCATTGGAAGATTGTACCTTTCAAGAAACTGGTCCGTTTCTTTTGAGTTATCAAATGTGTAGGCATAAAGTTGTTCACAGTATTCCTTTCTCATCATTTTAATTTTTGTGGGCTCTATTGTAGTGCTGTCTTCTCTTTCATTTTTGATAGTAATAATTTGTGTCATTTCTATTTTTTTCCTCATTAGCCTATATAGCTTATCAATTTTATTGACCTTTCAAAAAAACTAGCTTTTTTTTTTTAAATTTTCTCTATTGCTTTTCTCTTTTCAATTTCATTGGCTTTTTTTTTGCTTTAATTTTTATCTCTTTTCTTCTACTTACTTTGCATTTAATTTGGTCTTTTTTTCTTTCTATTTTCCTAGGTGGAAACATAGATTCTTTATTTTAGGTCTTTCTTCTTTTCTGATATGAATATTTAATGCTGTCAATTTCCCTCTAAGTACCACTTTTGCTGTATCCCTCAAATTTTGATAGGTTGTGTTTTCATTTTCATTTAGTTCAAAATGGTTTAAAATAGATCTTGAGATTTCTTCTTTGACCTGTGTATTATTTATAAGTGCATTATTTAATCTCAACATATTTGAGAATTTTTCAGCTGTCTTTCTGTTACTGATTTCTGGATTCATTCCGTTGTGGTCTGTTAGTACATACTGTATGATTTCTATCATTTTAAACTTGTTAAAATATGTTTTGTTGCCTTGAATGTGATTTATCTTGGCAAATGTTCTACGTGAACTTGATAAAAATGTTTAACCTGCTGTTGTTGGATGAAATAATCTGTAGATGTTTACTGTATCCAGTTGATTAATGATGCTATTGATTTCAACTATGTCTTTACTTATTTTCTGCCTACTGGATCTATTTCTGAGAGAGGATTTTAATCACCTGGTACTATAGTGGATTTATCCATTTCTCCTTTCTGTTCTATCCATTTTTGCCTCATGTTGTTTGATCCTCTTTTGTTGGGTATATACACATGAAGATTTTTTACGTCTTAATGAAGAATTGACTTATTTATCTCAGGTAATGCCAGCTCAACATTCAGAAACCTAAGATCATGGCATCTGGTCCCATCACTTCATGGGAAATAGATGGGGAAACAATGGAAACAGTGTCAGACTTTATCTTTTTGGGCTCCAAAATCACTGCAGATGGTGATTGTAGCCATGAAATTAAAAGATGCTTACTCCTTGGAAGGAAAGTTATGACCAACCTAGATAGCATATTCAAAAGCAGAGACATTACTTTGTCAACAAAGGTCCATCTAGTCAAGCCTATGGTTTTTCCAGCGGTCATGTATGGAAGTGAGAGTTAGCCTGTGAAGAAAGCTGAGCACAGAAGAATTGATGCTTTTGAACTGTGGTGTTGGAGAAGCCTCTTGAGAGTCCCTTGGACTGCCAGGAGATCCAACCAGTCCATCCTAAAGGAGATCAGCCCTGGGTGTTCATTGGAAGGACTGATGCTGAAGCTGAANTAAAAGATGCTTACTCCTTGGAAGGAAAGTTATGACCAACCTAGATAGCATATTCAAAAGCAGAGACATTACTTTGTCAACAAAGGTCCATCTAGTCAAGCCTATGGTTTTTCCAGCGGTCATGTATGGAAGTGAGAGTTAGCCTGTGAAGAAAGCTGAGCACAGAAGAATTGATGCTTTTGAACTGTGGTGTTGGAGAAGCCTCTTGAGAGTCCCTTGGACTGCCAGGAGATCCAACCAGTCCATCCTAAAGGAGATCAGCCCTGGGTGTTCATTGGAAGGACTGATGCTGAAGCTGAAACTCCAATACTTTGGCCACCTTATGCGAAGAATTGATTCATGGGAAAAGACCCTGATGCTGGGAGGGATTGGGAGCAGGAGGCAAAGGGGATGACAGAGGATGAGATGGCTCGATGGCATCACCGACTCGATGGACATGAGTTTGAGTGAACTCCGGAAGTTGGTGATGGACAGGGAGGCCTGGCATGCTGTGATTCATGGGGTCACAAAGAGTTGGACACAACTGAGCCACTGAACTGAACTGAGCTGAATGCCTTACTGTAACCCTTATAACTTTCCTTACTTTGGAGTCTTCTTTATCTGATATTAATATAAGTACTCCCTCTTTATTTTGATTAGTGTTAGCATGTTATATCTTCCTCCATTTAATTTTTTTAAAATTTTGTTGGAGTATAGTTGATTTACAATGTTGTATTATTGAATAGTTCCAGGTGTACAGCAAAGTGAATATGTTATACATGTATCCACTCATTTTTAGATTCTTTTCCTATACAGGCCACTATAGTGTATTGAATAGAGTTCCCTGTTCTATACAGTAGTCCTTATTAGTTATCTGTTTTACATACAGTAGTGTGTATATGTCAATCCCAGTCTTCTCCGGTGTGTTAGTTGCTCACTAGTGCCAGACTCTTTGTGACCCCATGGACTGTAGTCCAGCAGGCTCCTCTGTCCATGGGATTTTCCAGGCAAGAGTGCTGGAGTGGGTTGCCATTTCCTTCTCCAGGGTATCTTCCTGACCTAGGGATTGAACCTGGGTCTCCTGCACTGTAGGCAGATTATTTACCGACCGAGCTATAAGGGAAGCCATCATAACCATGTTTATTTTCTATATCTATAACTATATTTGTTTTATAGATAAGTTCATTTCTACTCTTTTTTAGATTCCACATATAAGTGATATCATATTTGTCTTTGACTTACTTCATTCAGTATGACAGTCTCTAGGTCTATCCATGTTCTTGCAAATGGCATTATAGTATTTTGTTCTTTTTATGGCTGAGTAACATTCCATTGGAGAAGGCAATGGCAACCCACTCCAGTGTTCTTGCCTGGAGAATCCCAGGGACAGGGGAGCCTGGGGTGGGAGGTGGGAGCAGGGTTCAGGATTGGGAGCTCATATACACCCGTGGCAGATTCATGTCAATGTATGGCAAAACCAATACAGTATTGTAAAGTAAAATAAAATAAATAAATAAATAAAAAATTAAAAAATAAAATAAAATAAAACAACAAAGTCTCATTTTTTGCTCATGCTATACATACCTCCATTGAGTTGACTTAGGGCCCTGCTCATAGAGCATCCCCATCTTGAATATTTCTAGAAATTATGCCAGTGAAAAAGAAAGCTCTGAAATGCCTTACACTGGCAATTAAATGTTCTGGCTTGGAAGTGACATTCATTACCTCTGCTCAAAACTCAGTGGCCAGAAATACTCACATGACCTTACTGAATCAGAAGGGGACTGGAGGTACATCTTCTCCAGAAAAACAAAAACTCTTTGAGAAACGATACCTCAGGACCATCACCATCCTTTACTAGACTGAGAACTTACCTCTGTTTCAAGTTTTCTATGACTTCTGATAGCCTAATGTCATTTCCTTGTAAACTATATGTATGCAGGAGAGGGTTAAAAATATCAGGCCTGCACATTCCCAAGTTCCTCAGGCTTATCCTGGGATGAGGCTCCTGAGAGATGACCTCTGAGGCCTTGGAGTATCAGTGGATACTTGGATAACAGTGTTTTTGTATGTCGTGAGCCAGGCCAGATAGTTTACGCTAACAAGTGATTTATGGTAAACACCTGCTTTTGTTGCCTGAGGTTTTGGGCCACCTTGAATCAGTTTGACCTCTGGGGGACTGGGGTCTGAGTAGCTGAGGTCAGTCCTGCAGGCACTGCATACCTATGTGACTGACTCTAAATAGAAACCCTGATACCATAAGGCTCACTGAGCTTCCCTGGTTGGCAGTACTTTGCGCTCAGGAGAAATAAATGTTCTCCATTTGACTTCAGCAATGAGTGGACAACTGGAAGCTTATCCTCCTGAATTCAAATCTGTATGCCTTTTCTTCTGGACTCTACCTTATGTGCCTTTTCCTTTTGCTGATTTTATCTTGTTTTAATTTTTTTTAAGTAACTGTTTAAATTGAAGTAGAGTTGACTTAAAATATACTGTTTTCAGTTATGTTGCTAGTGATTCAGTATTTTTGTAGGTTGGGAAGATCCCCTGGAGAAGGAAATGGTAACCCACTCCAGTATTCTTGCCTGGAGAATCCCGTGGACGGAGAAGCATGGTAGGCTACAGTCCACTCTAGAACCATGGTAGGCTAGAGTTGGACACGACTGAGCGACTTCACTCACTTACTCATTCTATTATAAGGTGAATGTGCTGACCACTGCACCTCAGAAACAATATTCCACTGTAAGTTATTATAAGATATTGGCTCTCATTCCTGTGCTATATAATGTATTCTTGTTGCTAATCTACTTACGACATAGTAGTTTTCATCTGTTATTCCAGTCCCCCTAGTTTGTCCTTCTCTACCATCTTCACTTTGATAACCACAAGTTTGCTTTCTGTTATCTGTGAACCTGTTTCTGTTTTACATTTATATATCAGTTTGTATTCTTATTGTTTAGATTCCATATATCAATGATATCATAGAGTATTTGTCTTTGTCTGACTTAACTTCACGAAGCATGATATTCTCTAGGTCCAACCATGTTGCTGCAAATGACAGAATTTCAATCTTTTTTATGGCTACTGGTCCTTTGTGTATATGTATTGCATCTTCTTTTTCCATTTGTCTGTTGATGGGCCCTTGAGTTGTTCACATGTCTTGGATATTGCAAATAGTGCTGCTGTGAACACAGGGGTGCATGTATCTTTTCATTTTTTCTGCAGGTATTCCCAGGAATGGAATTACTGGGTCAAATGGTAGTTTAATTTTTAGTTTTTTGAGGAATCTCCATACTGGTTTCCATAGTGGCTGCACCAATTTACATTCCCACCAACAGTGTACAAGAGTTCCTTTTTCTCTACATCCTCTCCAATATTTGCTTTTTGTAGACTTTTTGATGATAGCCATTCTGACAAATGTGAGGTAATGTCTCATTGTTGTTTCAATCTGCATTTCTCTGATAAGTAGCCAAGATGAGCATCTTTTCATGTGCTTGTTAGCCATCTGTTTATCTTCTTTGGAGAAATGTCTAGTTAGGTCTTCTAAGCCATTTTTTAAAATTGGGTTGTTTGTTTTTATTGATACTAAGTTATATGAGCTGTTTATATATTTTGGATATTAACTCCTTGTTGGCCATATCATTTCAGAAAACTTTCTCCCATTCTATAGGTTGTCTTTTCATTTTGTTTATGGTTTCCTTTACTATGCAAAAGCTTTTTAATTAGGTCTTGCTAATTTCTTTTTGCTTCTACTTCTGCCTTAGGAGACAGATTAAAAAAAAATATTGCTACTGTTTATGTGAAAAAGTGTTCTACGTTTGTTTTCTTCTAGGACTTTTGTAGTTTCTGGTCTTAGATTTAGATCTTCAATCCATTTTGAGTTTATTTTGTAAATGATGTTAGAAAATGTTCTAATCTCATTCTTTTACATGTAGTTTTCCATTTTCCCTCAGAACCACTAGTTGAAGAGATTGTTTTTTTCTCCACTGTGTATTCTTGTGTCCTTTGTCATAGATTAATTGATCATTGGTGTGTAGGTTAATTTCTGGGATTTTTATTCTGTTCCATTGATCTATGTGTGTGTGTTTGTGCCAGTACTCTGCCATTGATTGCTATAGCTGTCTGAAGTCTGGTTATACCGCCATGTTTATTCTTTTATCTCAAGATTATTTTGGCAACTTGGGATTGTTTCTGGTTCCATATGATTTTTACAATTACTTGTTCTAGCTATGTGAAAAGTATTGTTAATTTTGATAGGAATTGCATTAAATCTATAGATTCCTTTGGGTAATATGGCCATTTAAAAAATATTAATTCTTTCAAACCAATAGCATGGGAAATCTTCCCATTTTTTTGTATAATCTTCAGTTTGTTTCAACAGTATTTTATAGTTTTAGAGCATAGATCTTTTACCTCCTTGGTTAATTTTGTTGCTATGTATTTTATTCTCTTTGATGCAGTTTTAAATAGGATTTTTTTCTTTTCATTATTTCATTATTTTTGTATAGAAATAAAAATCTGTTCTATAAAAAAACAGATTTCTGTGTTTTAATCTCACATAATGCAACTTTTGAAGAAGGCAGTAGCAACCCACTCCAGTACTCTTGCCTGGAAAATCCAATGGACAGAGGAGCCTGGTAGACTGCAGTCCATGGGGTCGCTAAGAGTCAGACATGACTGACTGAATGGAATTGGTGTGAGTGGGCATCTTTGTCTTGTTTCTCACTTTAGAGGAAAGACTTTCAGCTTTTTACCATTGAATATGATATTGAGTGGGCTTGTTGTAAATGACTTTAACTAAGTTAAGAGTTTTTGATGAGAGTTTTTATCATGAATGGATGTTGATTTTTGCCAAATGTTTTTTCTGCATCTGTTTAGATGATGACATGATTTTTATCCTTACTTTGGTCACTGTGTTGTATCATACTGATTACTTCATGAATGATGAACTGTCTTCATGATCCTAGACTAAAATCCAAATCCTAGACTAAATTGATCATGGTATATAATTCTTTTTATATATTGTTGGATTTGGTTTGCTAAAATTTTGTTGAGGATTTTTGCTTCTGTATTCATCAAGGATACTAGTCCGTAATTTTCTTTTTTTGAAGTGTTTGTCTAGTTTTGGTGTCAGGGCAATGGGGGCCTTATAATAGAATGAACTTGGGAGTATTCATTCCTCTTCAATTGTTTTGAATAGTTTGAGAAGGATAACTATTAGTTCTTTGTATGTTTGGTAAAGTTCCCTTGTGCACCTGTCTGGTCCTAGATTTTTGTTTGACGGAAGTTTTTTAAATAAAAGGTATTTAACTTTTAATGATTTGGGTTTTTTAAATTATTTGTTTCTTTTTGGTTCAGCCTTGGCAGGTTGTTTGCTTCCGTAAATTTGTTAATTTCTTCCAGGTTGTTCAATTTGTGGGCATACTAACTGTTCATTCAGTTCAGTTTAGTTCAGTTGCTCAGTTGTGTCCGACTCTTTGCAACCCTATGGGTACTGTCGGAGTCCAGCTCCAGCAGCCAGGGAATCAGCCTGAAGGGATGAGCGGTGTCAGCAAGTAATGATGCAGCCTCTCATTCAGCTTTCTTGGACTGCATGTTTATTTCAAGCTTAGGTTCTCTTTTATACTTTGACAAAAGCATTTGGTCAGAGGTTTGACATTTTCAGTTTCCCCTCACCCAGATTTATTGTCTCCATAAATCATTGTTGCCCTTCAAGCAGAGTTTCTGCTTCAGTGGTTCTCTCAGAATTGTGTTTACTTTAACTTGTGATTACATTGTAACTTGTGCTTATATCTGGGCTGCATATCACAAACCTCAGTTTATTTCTTATCTTTCTAAATCCTATTTGCCCCTAATATCCTGATCTCACTATCTCTTAAGAAGGCTTCTAGCTATTAATATCTCTAAAATTCCTAATCTCTATAAGCTATAGTAAAATATGCTACCATTACAACATTCCTTAAATCTTTAGCTTCTGACTATTTTTAATTATTCCTAAGACCTAAATTCAGCAAACTCCTTTACTATATACATTTCCTTCACAAATAAGTTTCAGATAACAATCCTTCCCATGACCTCAAGCTGCAGCCTACATGCTCATCCTGGAACACTGTTTTGTAAAGATCCTTGAACAAATGTCAGTGATTAACTTTATGAATTATTCTCTGAGCACAACTGCAGAAGGCTTTGTGCCTTCTCATGCTTCTCTCAAGAGCAATAAGCACCTTAATATTCTTTTCAGTCACCTTAGCCAAGGAAAGGAAAAAACAAGTCAGAATCACAAGACCTAGCTCCTTCATCCCGGGTCTGTGCCTGTGGGACAAGGAGAGGGAGTTGAGGCCATGCCTCCATTTTGTCAGTAATGCCTAATGTGGCTCCTGACAGGGTACAGCATGCCAGGCCTCCTTGTCTGTCACCAGTTCCCAGAGCTTACTCAAACTCATGTCCATTGAGTTGGTGATGCCATTGAACCACCTCATCCTCTGTTGTCCCCCACCTTCAATCTTTCCCAGCATCAGGGTCTTTTCAAATGAGTCAGTTCTTTGCATCAGGTGGCCAAAGTATTGGAGTTTCAACTTCAGCATCAGTCCTTCCAATGAACACCCAGGACTGATTTCTTTAGTATGAACTGGTTGGATCTCCTTGCAGTCCAAGGGACTCTCAAGAGTCTTCTCCAACACCACAGTTCAAAAGTATCAATTCTTTGGCACTCAGCTTTCTTATAGTCCAACTGTCACATCCATACATGACTACTGGAAAAACCATAGCTTTGATTAGATGGACCTTTACTGTAAGCAAAGTAAGGTCTCTGCTTTTGAATATGCTGTCTAGGTTGGTCATAACTTTTCTTCCAAGGAACAAGCATCTTTTAATTTCAAGGCTGCAATCACCATCTGCAGTGATTTTGGAGCCCACCAAAATAAAGTCTGTCTCTATTTCCATTGCTTCTCCTATTCATAGTATTATGTTTTTTTTTCTTTTTATGTCTTTGTGGTATCAGTTATTATTTCTATTCTTTCATTATTTATTTTGAGGCAGAGACCTCTTTTCTTCTTGATGAACTCAGCTAAAAAGTTTATCAATTTTATCTTTTTTAAAAAACAGCTCTTGGTTTTATTGATCTTTTTTATCTCTGTTTTTACTTATTTCATCTCATCTTTATTATTTACTTCCTTCAGCTGTTTTGGGGCTTTGCCTTTTCTTATTTTTTAAATCTTTTTTTTCTTTTACATTTCAAAATCTTTAAAGAGTGAAAAATTTAAATATTTATTTATTTATTTATGTCTTCATTGCCGTACGTGGGTTTACTCTACTTGCAGTGAGTGGGGGCTGGTCTCTAGTTGTGGTTTTGTAGACTTCTCATTGCAAGGGCTTCTCTTGTTGTGGAGCACAAGCTCCAGGATAAGTGGGCTTCAGTAACTGTGGCTCATGGGCTCTAGGTGGGCTCAGTAGTTGTGGCACACATGCTTAGCTGTCCTGCAGTATATGGACTCTTCCCTGACCAGGGATTAAACTGTATCCCCTGCATTGGCAGGAGGATTCTTTACCACTGGACCACCAAGGAAGTCCTTTAATTCTTTTAAGTGAAAGATTAGATTATTTATTTGAGATTTTTCTTATTTCTTGAGGAAAGCCTTTATTGCTATAAATTTCCCTCATACAGATGCTTTTTGTTGCATCTAATTGGTTTTGGGAAATTCTGTTTCCATTTCATCTGTCTTGAGATATTGTTTTTGGTCTTCTCTTTGATTTCATAATTGACTCACTGGTTTAGTAACATGTTGTTTAGTCTCCATGCATTTGTTCTTTCCCCATTTTTCTTTCTATAATTGATTTCTATTTATATACCATTGTGATTGGAAAAAAATGCACAATATAATTTCTGTCACTTTAAATTTTTTGAGGCTTCTTTTGTGGCCCAGTACATGATTTATCCTGGAGCACTTGCTATATGCACTTAAAAAGAATGTGTGTTCTGCTGTTTTGGGATTTACTATCCTATAAATGTCTATTAAGTACACCTGGTCCATTAGGCCATTTAAGACCATTGTTTCTTTATTGATTTTCTGGAAGGATGATCTGTCCATTGATGTCAGTGGGATGTTAAAAGTCCTCTTCTATTAATATTACTATATTATTGCCAATTTTCCCCTTTATGCCTGTTAGTTATGTCTGCTTATATATTTAGGTGCTCCTGTATGGGTTTGTATATGTTAATGAGTATAATATCATCTTCTTGTATTGTTTCCTTTATCATTATACATGATAATTAATCCTTTTTTTAGTATAGCATTTGTTTTAAAATCTTTCATCTGATATGAGTATTACTACCCCTACATTCTTGCTGTTTGCATGAAATATTTTTTCTATCCCCTCACTTTCAGTCTGTGTGTGTCTTTAACACTGAAGTGAGCCTGAGGTGGGCAGCATATTGAAGAGACTTTATTATTCCAATCATCCTCCCTGTGTCTTTTGGTTGGCACATTTATTTCATTGACATATGAAGTAATTATTATAGGTATGTACTTATTACCGTTTTATTACTTTTTTCCAGTTGTTTCTGTAGTTGCTTTCTGTTCATTTTTTTCTTCTTTTTGTTTCTACCATTATAGTTTGATGATTTTCTTCAGTGGTGTTTTTGGTATATTTCTTTTTGGTTTCTCTGTCCATTGTAGGTTTCTGATCTGTGGTTATCCCTGGAGAAGGAAATGGAACCCACTCCAGTATTCTTGCCTGAACAATCCCATGGACAGAAGAACCTGGAGGGCTACAGTCCATGGGGTCGCAGAGAGGCACACACAACTGAGCAACTAGCACTTTACCATAGAAATAATATTGACCTATAATTATATCTATTTTTTTTAATTTGTATTAAGTTCAAACACATTCTGAAAGATCTAATTTTTTTTACTCTTCTCCCCAACATTGTGTTTTTGATGTCATATTTTGCATCTTCACGTTTATCTTTTTGCTGATAATTGTAGTTGTAGTTGCTTTTACCATTATTTTTTGTCTTTTAATCTGCACACTGGCTTAATTAAATAATCTTCAATGCTTACTATATATCTGTCTTTCCTACTGGAATTTTATCTTTCTTCTAGATTCTCACTTCTTTTTCATTTAGAGACCTTTCAACATTTCTTTTAGGGTAGGTTTAATATTGATAATTTCTTACTGCTTTTCCTTGTCTGAGAAGATCTTTTTCTCTCTTTCTATTGTAAATGATAATCTTGCTGAGTAGAGTATCCTTGGTTGCAGGTTTTTTTCCTTTTAAGACTTTGAAAATATAATGCTGCTCTCCTCTGACCCGCAAAGTTTCTGCAAAGAAATCAGGGGATAGCTGAATGGGAATTCGCTTGTGTATGACTCTTTGTTTTTCTCGTGCAGAATTTGAAATTCTCTCTTTAACTTTTGCCATTTTAGGTATGACATGTCCTGGCAAGGGTCTGTTTGAGTTAATCTGGGCGAACTGCCCATCTGGGCAAACCCAGTGGCTCTGCTGTCGTCAGAAGTCTAGACTGCTTCTGGGGTACTGCTTGAGTAAGTGCCAGCAGCCACCGCCAC
This sequence comes from Neotragus pygmaeus, assembly GCA_006410875.1. Taxonomy (NCBI): domain Eukaryota; kingdom Metazoa; phylum Chordata; class Mammalia; order Artiodactyla; family Bovidae; genus Neotragus; species Neotragus pygmaeus. The sequence continues at coordinate 518,854 of SJYV01052897.1, read as the reverse complement.
TGTCCCACCTGGGCTCTACCCTAGAACTGGGTAACCTTTGCATCCCAATTGCCAGAGATCCAGTGCCACTCTGTGACATGGAGTGAGCTGGACTAGGGTGCTCACTTGACTCAACTGGAGAGTACTGTGAGGCAGTTGTTGGAAACCCAACACTTGCTGGGGCAGACCTTTGTCTTCCCTGCCTGGCATCAAGCAAGTTCCCACACACTCCTCATGAGTGAAGTCCAGGTTTCTCTAACCTTACTATCTCTTCCAGTGATTCTCCAACCAGCCAAAGGGACCAAATGACTAGGTTCTCCCAAGAAGACTCTGGTACTGTTCCATATCAGAAGGATCGAAAATGAATACTGGGCAACAAAATTGTAGATGTCCACCTCAGAGTATAAATTTTACATTAGAATAGGCTTCTGTATAAACTTTATTTAAAATATGAGGTGCCCTTCATACATATGTATCTCTGCTTCTGAGTTCTAAGAGATAAGATATGTTATGTTTGAAAGAAATGGCATTTCTTTAATCTAGAGATGGTCTGCTTGATGGTCTGCTTATTGTCAAAATTAACTGACAGTTACTATTAAATTACCAGTGGCATTTTCCACAGCACTTTTGGAACTTACTTTTTTGTTGTTATAATGAAATTATAGGAAGATGTGAAGTGTATTTTGTCATCATTTCTGCTTAAAACTATTCTGAGCTGAATCTTAAAGAATGACTCTGACACTGACCTTGACCCTGATCATTTAACCCACTATTTGTTGCTTTTATTTGATGGGAATCTTGTAGATCTAATTGATGATCTCATCCTCCTAAGATCTATCTGTTTCTACTACAACAGGTGTGGCCCAGGTTGTGTATCAATTTAGGACCTCTCTGCCCCACTTTAGTGATTCTGGTTTTGTGTCAGAATCTCGTTTCAGCATTCCCTTCTTTCTGTTAGCCCCTTACTGAGCCAGTCACTATGTCCAGGGGCGTAGAATACATTGATTGTTTAGACTGAGTCTTGTGACCATGTTGATGCTTAGAAGTATTATCAGTGGTGCCGGGAAAACTACATGTAAAAGAATTAAATTTGAATATTCTCTAACACCATTCACAAAATAAACTAAAAATGATTTAAAGACCAAAAAGTAAGATCAGATACTATCAAATTCCTAGAATAAAAACATAGGCAGAATACTCTTTTGACATAAGTTGTATTTATGTCTTTTTGGATCCTCTCCTAGAGTAATGGAGATAAGAACAAAAATAACAAATGGGATCTAATTAAACTTAAAAGCTTTTTGCACAGCAAAGGAAACTATAAACAAAATGAAGAGATAATCCAAAAAATGAAAGAAGTTATTTGCAAATAATGCAAGTGACAAGGGATTAATCTCCAAAATATAAAAACAGCTCATATAGCTCAATATCAAAAAACCAAACAATCCAATCAAAAAATGGGCAGAAAACCTAAACAGACATTTCTCAACAGAAGATATATGGGTGACTAAAAAGCACATGAAAAGATGTTCCATATCACTAATTAGAGAAAAGCAAATCAAAACTACAATGAAACCCTCCTACATTGTTGCTGTTGCTGCTGCTGCTGCTAAGTCGCTTTGGTCGTGTCCAACTCTGTGCAACCCCATAGGTGGCAGCCCACCAGGCTCCCCCATCCCTGAGATTCTCCAGGCAAGAACACCGGAGTGGGCTGCCATTTCCTTCTCCAATGCATGAAAGTGCAAAGTGAAAGTGAAGTCGCTCAATTGTGTCCAACTCTTAGCCACCCCATGGACTGCAGCCTACCAGGCTCCTCCATCCATGAGATTTTCCAGGTAAGAGTACTGGAGTGGGGAACCATTGCCTTCTCCCCCTACATTGCTGATGAAAATCTAAATTGATATAGACACTATGGGGAACAATATGGAGCTTCCTTTAAAAACTAAAAATAGAGCTCCCATATGATCCTACAGAAAGTGAAGAATAAAAATAAAGAAGAACCTCTTTATGAAAGTGAAAGAGGAGAATGAAAAAGTTGGCTTAAAGCTCAATATTCAGAAAACTAAGATCATGGCATCTGGTACCATCCCTTTGTGGCAAATAGATTGGGAAACAATGGAAACAGTAACAGACTTTATTTTGAGGGGCTCCAAAATCACTGCAGATGGTGACTGCAGCCTTGAAATTAAAAGACACTTGCTCCTTGGAAGAGAAGTTATGACCAACCTAGATGGCATATTAAAAAGCAGAGACATTACTTTGCCAACAAAGGTCCATCTAGTCAAAGCGATGGTTTTTCTAGGAGTCATGTACAGGTGTGAGAGTTGAACTATAAAGAAAGCTGAGCACTAAAGAATTGATGCTTTTGAACTGCGGTGTTGGAAAAGACTCTTGAGAATCCCTTGGACTGCAAGGAGATCAAACCAGTCCATCCTAAAAGAAATCAGTCCTGAATATTCATTGGAAGGACTGATGCNATGGTGACTGCAGCCTTGAAATTAAAAGACACTTGCTCCTTGGAAGAGAAGTTATGACCAACCTAGATGGCATATTAAAAAGCAGAGACATTACTTTGCCAACAAAGGTCCATCTAGTCAAAGCGATGGTTTTTCTAGGAGTCATGTACAGGTGTGAGAGTTGAACTATAAAGAAAGCTGAGCACTAAAGAATTGATGCTTTTGAACTGCGGTGTTGGAAAAGACTCTTGAGAATCCCTTGGACTGCAAGGAGATCAAACCAGTCCATCCTAAAAGAAATCAGTCCTGAATATTCATTGGAAGGACTGATGCTGAAGCTGAAACTCCAATACTTAGGCTACCTGATGTGAAGAACTGGCTCATTTGAAAAGACCCTGATGTGGGGAAGGATTGAAGGCAGGAGAAGGGGATGAAAGGGGATGAGATGGTTGGATAGCATCACCAACTCAATGGACATGAATTTGAGTAAGCTCAGGGAGTTGGTGATGGACAGGGAAACCTGGCATGCTGAAGTCCCTGGTGTCGCAAAGAGTCAAACATGACTGAATGAGTGAACTGAACTAATGATCCTACAATTCCACCCCTGGGCATATACCTAGAGCAAACTATAATTTGAAAAGATACATGCATCCCAGTGTTCACTGTAGCACTATTTACAATAGCTAGACGTTAAGCAACTTAAATGTCCAACTTATGGTTGCCCAGGGGAAGATGAATGAATAAAGAAGATGTGGTATATTTATACAATGGAATATTACTTAGCCATTAAAAGGAACGAAATAGGCAGAAGACCTAAATAGACATTTCTCCAAAGAAGACACACAGATGGCCGACAGGCACATGAAAAGATGTTCAACATCACTAATTATTAGAGAAATGCAAATGCAAAGACTACAGTGAGATATCACTTCACACCAGCCAGAATTGATATGATCAAAAAGTCCACAAATAATAAATCTTGGAGAGGGTGTGGAGAGAGGGAACCCTCCCTCACTGTTGTGAATGCATGTTCAGTTGCTTCCGTTGTATCCCACTTTATTCGACATTATGGACTGTAGCCTTCTAGGCTTCTCTATCCGTAGGATTCTAGGCAAGTATACTGGAGTGGGTTGTCATGCCCTCCTCCAGGGATCTAACCCATGTCTCTTGTGTCTCTGGCATTGGTAGACAGGTTCTTTACCACTAGTACCAGCTGGGAAGCCACCCCTCAATGTTCTTGGGAATGTAAATTGGTGCACCCACTGTGGAGAACAGTATGGTGATTCCTTAAAAAACTAAAAATAGAGCTACCATATGACCCTGAAGTTCTACTCCTGGGTGTATATCTGGAGAAAAACATGATCTGAAAGGATACATGCACCCCAGTGTTCATTGTAACACTGTTTACAATAGCAAATACATGGAATCAACCTAAATAGCCATCAACAGAGGAATGGGTAAAGATGTGATATATATATACAATGGAATATTACTCAGCCATTAAAAAGAATGAAATAATACCATTTGCAGCACATGGATGGACCTAGAGATTGTTATACTGAGTGAAATAAGTCAGGCAGAGGAGAAATATCATATGATATCCCTTATGCTGCTGCTGCTGTCACGTCAGTCGTGTCTGACGACTCTGTGTGACCCTGTAGATGGCACCCCACAGGCTCCTCTGTCCCTGGGATTCTCCAGGCAAGAACACTGGAGTGGGTTGCCATTTCCTTCTCCAATGTACGAAAGTGAAAAGTGAAAGTGAAGTTGCTCAGTCGTGTCCGACTCTTCGCGACCCCATGGACTGTAGCCTACCAGGCTCCTCCATCCATGGGATTTCCCAGGCAAGAGCACTGGAGTGGGGTGCCATTGCCTTCTCTAGACATCCCTTATATTCCTCAGAGAAGGAATTTATGGTTGCCAGGGGAAGGATGGGGGGAGGGATAGTTAGGGAGTTTGGGATGAACATGTACACACTGCTACATTTAAAGTGGATAACCAACAAGGACCTGTTGTATAGCACATGGAACTCTGCTCAATGTTATGTGGCAGCCTGGATGGGAGGGGAGTTTGGGGGAGAATGGATACATGTATATGCATGGCTGAGTCCCTTTACTGTTCACCTGAAACTGTCACAATATTGTTAATTGGCTATATGCCAATAGAAAATAAAAAAATTAAAAGAATGAAATAATGCCATTTGCAGTAACATTAATGGACCTAGAGATTATCACGGAGAAGGCATGGCATCCCACTCCAGTACTCTTGCCTGGAAACTCCCATGGATGGAGGAGCCTGGTAGGCTGCAGTCCATGGGGTCGCTGAGTCAGACACGACTGAGCGACTTCACTTTCACTTTTCACTTCCATGCATTGGAGAAGGAAATGGCAACCCACTCCAGTGTTCTTGCCTGGAGAATCCCAGGAATGAGGGAGCCCAAAGGGCTGCCGTCTGTGGGGTCTCACAGAGTCGAACACAACTGAAGCGACTTCAGCAGCAGCAGCAGCAGCAGAGATTGTCATACGAAGTGAAGTAAGCCAGACAGAGAAAGACAAACATCATATGATATCACTTACATGTGGAATCTAAAAAAGTGATACAGATGAACTTATTTACAAAACAGAAAGAGACTCACAGATGTAGAAAAGAGAAATTTATGGTTACCAGTGGTTAAAGAGGGCAAGAGGAGGGATGAATTAGGAAGTTGGGGTAAACATATACACAGTACTACATATACAAAATAGACAACCAATAAGGACCCACTGCAGAGCACAGGGAAGTATAGCCAATATTTTGTAATAACCTATAAGGGAAAAGAATCGGAAAAGGATTCTATACTATATATATATATATATATATAAATATATTCCTTTTCCGATTCTTTTCTGTACTATGTACTTTTCTGTGCTAAATTACTGTACTGTACACCTAAAACTAACATGTTATTATAAATAACTAGACTTCAACTTTTTAAAAAGTTCTAAAAGTGACCACTAGAAAGACTAAACATTAGTGCTGTGGTGGAAGAGATGTAAAGTGGTATATAAGGCTTATTTAATTTAATCCATCAATTATAGAATAAATAAATATCTTCATAAAATTTCCAAAAAATTAACTAAGTTAGGAAATCAAGGAATCTATTGTTTGACTCAGACTTAAACTTAATTTCATGTTTTAATTCAGTAAATCCTATAAACTTTCTCTTCAGCTTTGGAGTGCTTGAATCTCAACTCTACATTGCTTTTCTCTTTGGTTTTTAAATAAGTTATCCAGCCTCTCTGAACTTAAGTTTCCTTGTTTTACAAATGGGAATAATATAATCTGCTTTGCTGGTTCTTGTGAATATTAAATAAGAAATGTTTTAAAACCAATTATATAGTTTCTAGAGTGAAGTAAGCACTTCCTAAATGCCTTATATTCTGAATGACTATGAAATATATCAATACTGAGACTATTTGCCTTTGAAATAAAACAATCTATAGATTTATTACCCGAGAAAATTATGTAATATGTTTTTTCAGGTTCCTTCAAATGCATCAGAAATATGTTATATTATTAAAGCATCACCAGGAACTAGACAAGTGGAAAGTAAAGGAATTATTGTAAAGAAGAAATATTCTCTTCCTAAAGATATACCTCAAGGTACTATAATGTGAATGTAGAACCTACTTTTTGAAAGATACAAAAGATTTTTTCACTGTAAATTCCTTATGTACTGGGAATTAGTTATAAATTGTATTCTGAGAGTTCTTCCATGAAGTGGAAATAGTAAAATTATTAAAAACCTTGGTCAGTTTTCAGAACCTGAGTAAAATAGGTTTTTGAAAGTCTATTAATGTCATCTCTTAAAAAATTAGGTTATGCCATTGATTTAAAGTGTATTTATCTAGTATCCTTCCTCTTATAATTATCTAAAATTTAGTGATGTTGGGTTTCATAGATAGCTATTTCACTTTTAAATATATGGAGATATTTCTGCATTCACTTAGCATTAGTTGAGCACTTGCTCTGGGAAAGGCACCTCATTATATCTTATTTATCACTATTACTTTATGATAACAGGGTGTATACTTTTTAAAAAATATTAAAAATCTGAGGCTTAAAGTAGTATGAAATTTGTCCAAGATCACACTGGTACCAAGTAATGGAGAGGAATTCAATCTCTCAAGGCTTCTACACTCCAAATTTAGATTTTTCTGTACTTCCCTCACTGCATATCAGACAGAATGTCTAATTACTCAATGAAGCTTGGGAACCTTTGACAGGTAAGCAAGCAGTAAAGAAACTGAAACTTAATAGGTTATGTATAACTTGATCCTTGCCCCCATTTCCTCCACAGAACATGCCCAGAGCACTCCTGAAGTCCACAGAGATCTTTTTCATTAAGTTCCTTGACTATTTAATTTAGTGATGCTCATTTGACACTTAATAATATACTACTGGGCTTCCCTGGTGACTCAGATGGTGAAGAATCTGCCTGCAGTGCAGGAGACCTGGGTTCAATTCCCGGGTTGAGAAGATCCCCTGGTGAAGGGAATGGCTACCCATTCCAGTATTCTTCCCTGGAGAATTCCATAGATTGAGGAGCATGGCAGTCTGCCTGACATAATTCATAATGCTAACTTTTTATATTCTTTGGGTTATGAAGTTTTAAATGACAGATATGACATAATAGACTTCTTTCTATCTCAGTCTCTGATAACTTTGCATAGTGGTAGGGAATAGTAGATGCTCTATCAATCAGAGTTCTACCAAAGAAACGGAACAAGTGGCATATATAGAGAGACACATATATGTATAGGTATATAAAGAGATTTATTTTAGGGAATTGACTTATGCAACTGGAAGGTCTGATTGCAACCTGTAGGGCAGGCTAAAAACTCTTGGGCAGGAGCCAATGATACAGTAAGTCCACAGGAGGAATTTTTCTTCAGAGAAACTTCAGTTTTGTTCTTAAGGTCTTTCAGTTGATTGTATGAGGCCTACCCACATTATCAAGGATAATCTCCTTGACTTAAAGTTATTTATTACATATGTTAACTATAATACCTTTGTAGAAGCACCAAGATTAGTATTTAATTTAATTAGGTAATGCTACCTAGCCAAGTTGATGCATACAACTTACCATCACAGTCCACTCCATGTCAACTATGCATTCGTACACATCTCCTTAGACCATATTTAATGTCTAAATAAAGACAATAACAAAGTGACACTTCTGCCTAACATACTATAGCTACTCTACATAAAACTCAAAATGTGATCACTCCTTCCCCAGAAGAGGATAAAGTCCTTGGGTGATGTTTGTTTTTCTCCTTGATATCCTGTAACTTAGGTACTATGATATAAGGTTATGTGCTATTAATAAAACTTATGTTACATGATATAGGCATGAAAGAGAGAAGAAAACAAAGATATTTGCTTAACTAGTCATGTGGTCATAACAGGTACTTATAACTACCTTCTTCCACTACTTATTTCATACTACCTCTACCATTCGCAACCACCTCAACTGGTTGTGGTTCTTTTACTGGTCAGGTGACACAACCCTCATTTCTACTGAAGGGCCTGGGCCATCAGTAGTCCCACTTAGATTGGGTTATTATAGTCCTTAATGATGGGGCATTGTTGTACTAAGAGATGCTTTTAGTACTGCCAGGCTCCTCTGTCCATGGGATTCTCCAGGCAAGAATACTGGAGTAGGTTGCCATTTCCTTCTCCAGGGGAACTTCCCAACCCAGGAATTGAACCCAGGTCTCTCCCACATTGCAAGCAGATGCTTTACTGACTGAGCTACACCAGGAAGCCCAGAGATGCTCTAAATGATCTCCTGTATTCCAGACATCCTCTTTCTTACCTCCATCATGGCACAGTAGTCCGATTTCCCCTTGGTAGTCAGGATCAATCACCCCAGCCAGCACAAAGAAGTTTCTTCTTTGCCTGTTGACTCAGAGGTGTGAGAAGCCCAAAGTGGCTAGGTGGCTTTCTTAATTTCCAGTTCAATAGAATCATTGTTGTGACTCCTGGTAACAGCATTTCTCCCTTCTGAACTAAGACTTCTAGACCCGTAGAGCATAAAGTTATGGCCAGAGGAGGCAAAAATTCTCCTAGTGGGCCACAAGGGGTAGTACTGAATGTTCTCACTTCCATTTCTACCACTTGTTCCCTGGGCCTGTGAATCATGGTTATGGAGAAACAGTACCACCATATATTGGATGCTGAATCAGAACATACACAGCCTTAGGCAGAACCTTGCCCCAGATCTGCAGGTTGATGCTATAATGAATCTTCTAAAGGCCTTTCCACCATTTTGTCAAGCCAGCTGCTTCAGAGTGGTGAGGAACATGATAAGACCAGTAAATTCCAAGAGCTTGGGCCTATTGCCAAACTATTTTTTCTGTGAAGTGAGTTGTATGGTCAGAAACCATGTTTTGGGATAACATGGTGGTTTACAAGGCCTTCTGTAAATCTTTGTTTGGTGAGTTTTGGCAGAAGCATTATGTACAGGGAAGGCAAATCCGTATCCAGAATAATTGTCTATTCCAGTAAGAATAAAATGTTTCCCCATTCATGATGGAAGTGGACCAATGTACTCAACCCACCAGGTGGCTCGCTGGCCACTCCAGGGAAAGTAAAAGTCGCTCAGTTGTGTCAGCTCTTTGTGACCCCATGGACTATACAGTCCATGGAATTCTCCAGGCCAGAATACTGGAGNATGATGGAAGTGGACCAATGTACTCAACCCACCAGGTGGCTCGCTGGCCACTCCAGGGAAAGTAAAAGTCGCTCAGTTGTGTCAGCTCTTTGTGACCCCATGGACTATACAGTCCATGGAATTCTCCAGGCCAGAATACTGGAGTGGGTAGCCTTTCCTTTCTCTAGGGGATCTTCACTAGGTGTTGGTCTTTGCTGCTGACAGATTGGCTGTAGCCAGGCTGACTTTGGTGAGTGGCAGTCTGTTTTGCTGAGACCATGCATAATCTCTATCCCTGTCACCATGGCCACTTCGTTCATTGCCTTATTGGATGATGACAGGGGTGGGTGGGGACAGAAGCTAACTGGTGTCCACATAACAGGTAATCTTATCCACTTGATTGTGAAAACTGTCCTCTGCTTAGGTAACATTTGGTGAGTGTTCATGTGGGATACTGATATTATCATGTTTTTTTGCCCATTCAGAGAGTTCTAGCCTCATACCTCTTCTCATATTTTCTTGTCATCAATTTTCAAATCATGTATCTTCCAAGTACCTGACTACCTAGCCAAATTATTGGTCACAGCCAATGAAAGTGAAAGTGTTAGTCACTCAGTCGTGTCCAATTCTTTGTGACCCCATGGAGTGTAGCCCCGCCAGGCTCCTCTGTTCATGGGATTCTCCAGGCAAGAATACTGGAATGGGTAGCCATTACCTTCTCCAGGGGATCTTCCTGACCTAGGGATAAAAACCCAGGTCTCCTACATTGCAGGCAGCTTCTTTACCATCTGAGCCAGCTCATATGTAATCACACATTTGGCCATTTCTTCCAATAAAGTGAATAACCGGATTTAGTCCTTGTAGTTCTGCCCCCTTGAAGGATATTCCTTCACCAATTTCCTTCAGGGATGTCCCAGAAAGAAGCTATGGGTGCTAAAGCTGTCCACTTTCAGGTGGTGTCTGCATATCATGGAGAACCATCTGTAGATGAAGCCTGAGCTTTCTTTTCCTCAGTTATCTGTCCAGAACTCCCCATGATACCATTAAAACAAGCAGGGAAAGAGAAGATAAAGTATCAGGAATAGTGGACATGGCATGTGGCTCACTTCCTCATATAACTTACTTTTGCCTTCAGGGCCTGCTTGAGCCCAATCTCATAAACATGTTTCTATTTGCTAACAGTGTGCTGCTCTTCAAGGCCAACTTTACAGCTTGGTGCATCAGACAACACACAATTCATGGTGGGCAGCTCAGCTCTGATTGTAACTTGGTGGTCCATGGTTAAGTGTTTGATCTCTACTAAGACTCAGCAGCAGAGCATAAGCTATTTCTCAGAAAGAGAGTGATTACCCACAGAGGATGGTAGCACTCTTCTGAAAAATCCTCAGGGCCTCTGCTGTGATTATCCATCCGCAAGCCCCAAACAGCTTCTCTTTTTGCCACTGCCACTTCAAGCACCATTCGATCTGCTGGACCATTATGGCACAAGCATTACAGTAGCCTGGACCTTTTGCAGACTCTTCTCTTTGTTCTGAGACCCCCTCAAAACCAGCAACTTTTTAGGTCACTCAGTAAGTGGGCTGGAGTTGTACACACAAATGAGGGATATGTTGACTCCAAAATCTAAAATGGCCATCTATGTATTGTGTCTGGTTTTTGGTTGTTGGAGGGTCCAGATGCAACAATTTATCCTTTACCTTGTAAGGCAGATCTCTCATACCACTGGACCCCTAGAAGTTTCACTGAAATGGAAAGAAACTCAGGAATTCCATTTCCCTGGGCCCTAGAGACCCAAAATTTCTATTCTGAGGAATATATCCACTGTAGTATGTACATATATTCCTCATAAGAAATATACTGTAATGTTCATAGCAGCACTATTGGTAACAGCTTCAAACCAGAAACTATTTTAACATGCCCATCAACAGTAGAATGGATAAATAAACTCTCATATAGTTACTGATTAAAGAGCTATATAATACTGAGAATCAACAGTATACAGTTACTTGCAAGAGTGTTGATAAGTCCCATATAAGAAGCCAAACACAATAGAGTACATTTAATATCACTTATATTTAGTACAAAACTAGGCAAAACTTAACTATGATGGAAATCACTATGGTAGATGTCCTTGTCGGGGAGCTGGTATTAATTGGAAAGAGTTATAAGAGGGAATTCTAGGGTCCTGGTAGTGTTCCGTTTCATTATCCTGACGGTAGTTACATGGATGTGTTAAGTTTCTGAAGGCCCAAGAAGCTGTATAGTACTTTTCTGTGTGTATGTAAATTGATAAAAAATTGATAAATTTATATCAGCTAAATTGATAAAAATAAAAATAATCTCTTAACTTTATCTTTTTGGCCCGTCATAATAATTCATCAGGTAATGTCATAATTCAGGATTTAATTATGCAACAAACCAAAACTAAATTGTGTCTAGGAGGTTCTTTCTAGTGTTAAGACAAAATTTTTTAGTTTAATTCAGAGAGTCTCACTGATGCATATTAAACCAGTTGTGCCACCTCCTGGCTTCTTTCTAGGCTCTCATCTCATACAGCAGCCTCTATATTTAAGTAATTCCCTTTCAACCTCTGGGCACTTGTCTCTGTCTTTCCTTTCGTAAAAATAGCAAAGCCCCAAGCTAACTGTGAGCATGTTATTTTAAACATGCAGCAACCTATTTTTAGTCCTGGCATTTAACAGTTTAGCTAGTTTGGCAGTAATCTAATCAGGGACAGAGCGAAGCTCACTTTTGATGGTCTAGGACCCCTGTTCAGTATGCTGCTTGTTCATTTATAACTGGTATTATGCTGATTAAAGAAAAAAATGGTGAAAGTAAACCAGGAGTCCAAAAGAGATATGGTTGAAGAGGTGGTGTGGTTAAGTAGAGACAGACAGATAGAAGAGGCCTTATAAAATATCCAGTCCAAGGCTTCTCATTGTGTGGTCCTCTGACTACCTGTACCAGAATCACTGTAGACCTGATAAATTATAATCTCTAGAGATATGGCACAAGTATCTGCAATTTGATGAGCTTTCTATGTGATCCCAATAAGCACTAAAATTTGAGAACCACATGATAATCTACTTTGTTTTACTCATTTTGCATGCAACAAAAACAACCTGGCTATATTGATAAGTAACTTGTCCAAGGTCACACAGGTAGTTACTGGCAGAATCAGAACTAGAACTTAGCTTTCCTGATTCTTGCTAAGTTTGACTGTTGTCGTTTAGTAGCTAAGTTATGTCCAATTCTTTGTGACCCCATGGACTGGAGTACACCAGGCTTCCCTGTCTTTCATTATCTCCCAGAGTTTGCTCAAACTCATGTCCATTGAGTCAGTGATTCCATCCAACCATCTCATCCTCTGTCACCCCCTTCTCNTGTCCAATTCTTTGTGACCCCATGGACTGGAGTACACCAGGCTTCCCTGTCTTTCATTATCTCCCAGAGTTTGCTCAAACTCATGTCCATTGAGTCAGTGATTCCATCCAACCATCTCATCCTCTGTCACCCCCTTCTCCTCCTGCCCTCAGTCTTTCCTACATCAGAGTCTTTTCCAATGAGATTGCTCTTTGCATCATGGGCCAGAGTATTGGAGCTTGAGCTTGAGCTTCTGCATCAGTCCTTCCAATGAGTATTCAGGGTTGATTTCCTTTAGGATTGACTGGTTTGATCTTCTTGCTGTGCAAGGGACTCTCAAGAGTTCTCCAGCACCACAATTTGAAAGCATTAATTTTTCAGTGCTCAGCCTTCTTTATGGCCCAACTCTCACATCCATTCATGACTACTGGGAAAACCATAGCTTTGACTATATGGACCTTTGTTGGCAAAGTGATATCTGTGCTTTTTAATTTGCTGTATAGTTTGTCATAGCTTTTCTTCCAAGGAGCAAGCATCTTTTAATGTCATGCCTGCAACCTCCATTTGCAGTGATTTCAGGGCTCAAGAAAATAAAATCTGTCACTGTTTTCACTTTTCCCCCATCTATTTGCCATGAATGTTGAGTTTTAAGCCAGATTTTTCACTCTCCTCTTTCACCCTCATCAAGAGGCTCTTTAGTTCCTCTTCACTGTCTGCCTTTAGCGTGGTATCATCTGCATATCTGAGATTATTGATATTCGACTGGGTAGCTGTCATATAGGGAATGTAAGAGTAGACAGGGCTCTGAGTTTCTCAGCTCACTCAGACAGAGCAGTCTTGCTTTTCTTTGCTTTACACATTGGATTTCTATATTCTATTTAAACAGAGACTTAAAATTTTTTTAAACCAATAAGAAGAACCAGCCAATCATTGCTTTATACTCTTACAGTTACAGCAATGGAGGTCTAAGTTATTGTTACAAGCCAACAAGCATGCATTAGGCATTGTATTATTAGTTAGGGATATGAATACAGCTTTTGTTCTCTAGGGCTTACGAATTCATCATAAGGTAGACTTCACAGTCTTCTCTCTAAGGTGATAAGTTAGAAGTGGAGCAAAGCATCCTAGGAGCCCAGGAGAGGATGGTTTTAACTTTGAAGTGTCAGGGAAGACTTCCAAGGTAACAGTACCTTTTGGAAAATCAAACAAAACCTGTAGCTATCCTTAGATTTTGAGATTTTTATTTTATTCAGAAGATTTTTATGTTATTTTCTTCATTTTTTAACATAAATGATATGTTAAAAATTTATATCCTAAGCTAGTATAATAACAGCTTTTACCTGGATATATATCTTAAGTGAGAGTTTGAATTTTTAGATAATAGTAGCAGGCAGAACTATCACACAGAAATACAATTAAGTATGGCACTTATACCACATTGGAAATTTATAAATTATGCAGATTCCTGTTTCATTGCTTCAGAAGTTTAAGATTTCTGGGAACTGAGAACCAGTGTAAACTAAAATGTTTATTGGTATAATTACCAGGATTTAGAGACTGTTCAGGGTAGTGAGAGAGAAGGGCAGTTAGAGGAATGACTCCTAGGTCTCTAGTATTATAAAGTTTTAGAGATGATATGCTGTAGGTGATGTCAGGGGGAAATATAGAGCATGGCCCTGGGTGTATATATGAAGGCCAAGGAAGGGTGGAGGAGACTACATAGTTGGATGGGCTTGTTGCCGCTTGGAAAGTTTAAGTTGTATGGAGAGGATGACTGTGGCCCAGTTTCCAAAGTGATCAGCAAGTGAGCAAACAGTATCTGAGGTCAGTGAAGATAACAAGGAAGAGTAGAGGATAGAAAAGGCAGTACTTTCCAAACTTTACTTGTAACTTGCTTGAGGATCTTATTAAAAATGGAGATTTATGATTCTCTTGGTCTGGAATGGAACCCAAGATTCTACATTTCTAATCATCTCCTAGATGACACTGAAGTTACTGGTCCACAGACCACTAAAGATACAGGTCTCTGGTGCTCAAACAACTGTGTATCAAACTTTCCTGGATATTTGAGTCCCTTATTCAGAAGTTCTGTCCTATTTGGTATGGAGTATAGCCTGGATATCGGCATTTTTAAAAGCTCAAATAATTCTAAGGTGCAGCAGAGTTTGAAAACCATTGATATAGACTGATTAGGCCAGGCATAAGGTGTATCATAGTATGAATGTGACAATGGAAATACATAAAGTTGACTCCACCTGTTATTATCATCTAAAAATTCAAATTCTCACTAAAGGTATATATCCAGGTAAAGGTTGTTATTCTATTAGCTTAAGATATGAATTTATAACATATAATTTATCATTTTTTCTGAAAAAGAAAATAAAAATCTCAAAATTTAAGGATAGGTTTAGGTTTTGTTTGATTTTCCAAAAGGTACAAGATATTGGGAAGAAGAAAGTCCTCAGAATCCTGTATTGGAAAGAACCTGGGTTCAGCTACAACAGGTCAGTAGGAGAATGAAAGGAGAGAGAGCCTGGAAAAGGAGATTCTGACTAGCTGGTGGCTGTGGAGGACTGGGATGGGAACCACAACTGGATGGATTCCACCAGGTTACCAGGCTGGAGTTAGCAGGCTATGATGGCCACTGACAGCTGACTTTGCTGGGCTTTCTGTTGGAATGTCAGACAGGTCTCTTTGTGTCTCTAAAGAGAAGAGAAGTATCCTCAGTATGTCCAGGAGGGAGTGAGCCAGCTTTTCCTTTTTCTTTCTTTCTTTTTTTAATGACCTCTAGATTTGTTTTATAAGGATTGATGGATTGAAACTAGAGTTGCTTGGACATCAAGTGTTCTCTCCCCTAGGGACTGGTTGTTAATAACTATTGGACACACGCTTGTGATGTATATGAAATAATCTATTGTTATTTTTTTCTCCNAATGACCTCTAGATTTGTTTTATAAGGATTGATGGATTGAAACTAGAGTTGCTTGGACATCAAGTGTTCTCTCCCCTAGGGACTGGTTGTTAATAACTATTGGACACATGCTTGTGATGTATATGAAATAATCTATTGTTATTTTTTTCTCCAGATATTATAATAAAAACAAGTGGAAGGATGTAGCAGGTGTGGCTGAATTTTCACTGCTGTGAAGACTTGGATGTGAAGTCAAAGTCCGTGAAGCAGAATATCTGCTTGAAATTATATAAAATTAAAAAATCAAAATTCTCTAATTATTTGTGCTATATCCTGATGTTGAAATTCTACTGAGAGTCTTATAAATTACTTTTAATGAGCTGAGAAAGAATCATTCTTCTATCTGCTTCTTAAATATATATATATATATATTTGTATTATAAAATAACAAAGCTTATATTAGAAGACTGTACACTAAATAGATGACTTCAGCTATTTATAAAGATGCGATACCAGGATACCAGGTAACTTCCTTTGATGGTTTTTTCCCAAGTTTATCCTTTGTATGCAATACCAGGATACCAGGTAACTTCCTTTGATGGTTTTTTCCCAAGTTTATCCTTTGTATGGATTAAAATTGTTGATGCTTATATTACAAGCTATTTTTAACAGAACTTAATTGAAACCACATGAGTGACAGACCTAATTCCAGGTCTGACTGAAAGAAACTCTATACTCAAGGTTTGCTGACGCAGGAATTGTGTAATACTTTCAATCAATCAGATACTAAGTATTTAATATATTACCTCATCCCAAACAACCTTCTTTAGCTAATGCTATCTATCTGTAGGATTTTTTTGAGGGGTAATATAGCTTATTATGTTATTTTGGAAATGACCTTCCTAAAAAGCAGCAATCCTGTTGTCAGTGAACACAGTATAGTGGTGAGGTTTTAATTCAGATGGTTTTACTAATGTTATTAGACATAAAAGTAAGTGAGGCAAAATTTCAGAGCTGCTTCAGTATGGAACAAAATTCTAAAATTGAAGAATTAACTGAGTTTACATAACCCATATAATACTCATTTTAAAATAGGAATCTCATGAAGATATTCTTATAAATAATTTCATAAGGCCTTAAGCCATTAACAAAACTTACTTGTGATTTTTGGTTTCATATTCTAATTTGGAAGTAAAATACAGGAAAGCTGTTAGGAAATATTGAAGAGATCATTAATGATGGAGGTTAGAACCAAATTTAGACCTGATTTCTCAATCAGTACTCAACTAAGTCAGCAACTCTTGTGGTCATTTTAAAAAGCAGAAATGTGATAAGCAGTGGGGGAATATGAAATTAAATAGAAGGCTTATTCCCTGCATTCAAGGAATTTATAATCCAAGGGAGAGGGGTGAGAATGAGAACAGAGTATTTGATAGTTTCTAAACAGGTGGTAGGTTATTGTGTGAAAAAATTATACCTGATTCTTAGACTAGGCCTAGTGGGGCTGGAGGAAATAAACAGTTGATAGTTTCATATTGCTGATAAGAAAAATATAACTATCTTAGAGAGATAAAGACTTGGCCAGGCTGATGTGATTTAGAAAGTGAGATAGCCAGGAAATGAAGGTAGGACTATGTGAATCCACTGTTTTTATCAGTTGGAGCACAGGGAAAGGTGGGAGGGAGGAAAGAGTTGCCATGGAAGTTCAAGGCTTGCTAGTAAAGGACATAACTTTAGTTATGATTAAGAGGAAAGAAAGTAGAATAACCCGACTTGCTATCTGCCAGACGTGAGAAGTTCCAGGAAGATTCCTGTTGGCAAACCTAGAAGTTTATACTCGTAACTTTATATTGGTGGGTAGGCTCCAGACATCTTTCAGTGAACCTCCCTGGAAGACCATCAGAAAAGGAGTTCATATCTTTCTGGGGAGAGTGTCTCCATAGTTTTCATCGTATTTTCAAAGTGGTCTATGTTTTTTAAAAGGTTAACAATGGGAATGGGCCACTTTTTTTTTTTTAGCATACAACTAATTACATTTCATTTCTAAGCACTTAAAATTATATTTTCAAGTTCATGAAAAGAAAAAACAAACCCTCATGTCACAAGTACCCAGAAAATTCAGTTAAAAATTCATGAAAGGCCAAGCAATCATGATGCCATTTCCATTTAAAAAATTTTAACTAAAGTTTTTTTCACCTTTCCAAGGTTTGTTCAGTTGTGAATAGCTTCTTTATATCATATTGTGCATACAGCATGTATGTTTATATGAAGGGTGTGATGCCTAGACTTTCCAGGTAGAAGTTATCTTCAGTCTCCTGCTCTACGGTAGGTTTCTAACCTTCATTTAAAAATGCTGGATCATCTTATATCTCAAATGCTCCCTTGATTCTATATATTCTTCTACTTATATAATAATTCCTTACCTGTTTGTATCCATGTTTCCTGAAAAGAGTCCTTTCTGCTTTTTCATTGATTCCCTTCACTGCTCAGTCCTTTCTCCTCTTCCTTCCCCTACCCTCAACACACAAAAAGTCTGGTTTCACCTTGGACCCTTCACTGACACTGGTCCCCTCAAGGCTACCAGCACTCCTTTGATGTTAATCTAAGGAATATTTCCCAGTTCTCATCTTACCCAACCTCTCCTAGTTAATGATATTGTAGACTGTGACTCTCCTCTTGAAATCCTACAGTGAGGAATGACTTCTCTGAAACATTACTCTGCAGGCTTTGATCTCATCTCTTATCTCATCCCATCTTTGATCTCTTTCTCTTCTATTTCTCCTTACTTTCTTTTGTCCAGTTTTTAAATTTTGTTGTTATAGGACTTCTTTTTTTTTTCTCTTAATTTATGTTTATTTGTTGGTCTGTACTGGGATCTCTGGTTGTGACCTGTGAACTATTAGTTGCAGCATGTGGGATCTAGTTCCCTGACCAGGGACTGGACTCAGGCCCCCTGTGTTGGGAGTGCAGAATCTTAGCCATTGAACCATCAGGGAAGTCCCATATTCTAGGGCTTCTTATGTTACACTGTCTCTCTTGGTGATCTCATCTACCACTGCCATTGGTTATTATCTCTGTTCAGTTGACCCCAAGTCTTTGTCAGTAACTGCCATGGATATTGGTAGTGAATATGTGTGGTGACTGGCCCTGCCTGTGTCCCCCAGAAGTTTATTGTCTTTCCTTGTGTTCCCACAGCATCTTGTACTTGCCTACATCATACTATTTATCACAATGTACTATAATTGCCTTTCAAATTGTACACTTTCTCCCTTCGACTATAAGATTCTTGAATGTAGAAACTGCATCTTGTTCACCACTGTATTTCTGTTCCCCTCTACCTCCCTTATAATTGGATTTTGAGTTTCCAAGTTACGTGATTTAGGTGGGATTGATCTCACCTTTAGTTCTAGAGGGGGGCCTTTAATGGTTTAAATAGATTACATGGCCCTCCTAACTCAGGCACAGTGATTGGTTCAGGATTAGGGGCAAGGCCTAAAATAATGTATTGGGTTAAATCTCAGTGCTCTTTCTGGGAATACTGGCTACAGCCTTTTTATTATACTATTCCTTTAAGGAGAGCTGCTGGCAGCCATCTTGTGTCCACAAATGGAGGCACTGTCTGGGAATGGAGTTCACACAGAAGAGTTAGAACTGGAATAGAGAAGCTAGATTCTTGATATTATTGTTGAGTCTTTGGATACAACTGTGCCTGAACTGTTCTGTACTTTAGTTCCAGTTATGCTAGCTAATCAGTTTTTTTTTCTTAGATTAGTTTAGTTTGGATTTTCTATCATGTGCAACCCAGAATATTCTGACTGATAGACTCACATGAGACATTTCTAGAGTTCTAAGTCTCTGTAGCCCACTGCTTACTTGTCATCACCACAGGGATTCTCATGGTATCTCATACTAAACATATCCCAAATTGAATTTTTATCACCTTGAAGCAGTTATGTCTTCTATCATCTGTTTCAGTGTTAGATAGCTTCATTTATCCAAGTTACCTGAGCTAGAAAGTTGCTATCATCCTTTTTCTCTTACTTTCTCACAGGCAGGCAATCATGAAGTCCTGTTGATTTTGAATCCTAAAAGTCCTCAGTATTTTCCATATTCCTCCACTCCTATGGCTGTTCTCTGAGTTCATGCCAGTATTTTCTTGCCTGGCTTAGAATAAAAACCTCTTCACTCGTTTCTCAGTCATTATTCTTGTACCCTATAGTCAATTTTTCACAATGCATCTAGAGAGCTTTCTAAAATGCTCATCTGATCATGTTGTTTTCTGCTTAAAATCCCTTGATAGCTCCCCATGTCCTCTAGATACAGTCTTTTAAATGATTTTTACATAGTTTTATTAATCTAGTTCAATTTTACCATTAGATTATATTGTAGGTCACTGGGTTTTTAAATTCTCTCTTGCCTCCAAGCCCTGAATGTGCTGCTCTATCTGCCTGGAACACGCTTTCTATGCCCATATCTTCTTTTTTTAGCATATTCCATTTTAATTTTTAATCCAGATTTATTTCCCCTTTTAGAAAACTCCCCTTAATTCCTCCAAAAAGTTACTTGTTTTTCCTTATTTTCATCCTGTACTTGCCCATATCATAGCATTTATTATAATATAACATCATGTAATTGCCTGTCAAGTTCTGTTTCCTTTTGTATACTTCCAGTAGAATTCAGTGTGAAGATTTCAAGCCAATTTTATGTTGAAGATAAAAGTTTGATTCCTTAAAAGCACTTATCACAATCTGTAATAACTTATTTACTTGGTGGTTTCTTAAGGGTGAGGGCTGTAACTGTCTTGTACATTATTGCATTCTTAGCACCTGGAACTAAGCAGGTGTTTGATTTCATCATCTTTATTAGGTTCTTTCTCTTAGCATATGAAGTTCTCTAATATCTTCCATCTCAAAAAAAAAAAAAAAAATTCCCTCCTTCCATTGCCTCTCAGTCCCCATTTTTTCTGCTCCTTATCTCAGTGAAGCAGAGTAGTTGTCTATACTTGCTTTATTACTCCCTCTGTACTCTCTCTTTTTTTTTTTTTTTTTGAGTTCCCTCCATTCCGGCTTTTGCTCTGCTTTCTATTGAACTGTCCTTGTCAAGATGTCTATGTTGACAATTCTAATGGACACTTAAACTTTCAGTAACATTCAACACAGTTGATGTCTTCTTCCTTTTGGGGGTTATTTTCTTCTTTTGTCTTACTACTACTCATCCTTCTTTGTTGAGTCCTTCTTGTGAAGACATGTAAGTGGTGTCCTCTCTGAATATTAGTGCTGGACTCTTTACTATACATATATATTCTTCCTAGGAAAACTCATTCATTCTGTTATTTTAAATTCTGTGTATGAGCTAATGTCTAGCAAATTTTTCTTCAGTCCTGCCTTCTCCTCATATAGTCTACTCAGAATCTCCAGGTGGATAGCTAGTAGTCGTTCAAACTTAATATATCCAAACTTAATATGCTAGATTTTCCTCTTTAAACCTATAATTTCACTCATCTTTCCATCCAATTACTTCCAGTTGGTTGCTCAAGGCAAAAAGCTAGGAGTCGATTTTTAGTTTTTCTTTCTTTCACTTCTACTATTAAATCCTATTCTGTCTTCAAAATAGTTGGCTAACATCAACTCTTGCCTAAAATACATGGTCTACTCCTATATAGTTTCTCTTACCATTCTTATTCTTTTATACTTCTTTCTCCACAGAGCAACCAGAGTAATCTTCTAAAATCATAAATCCTATCATGTCCCTTTCCTGTTTTTAAATTCCTACAGTAGTTTACATCACACTTGATCCAATCTCTTTTGCATAATTTACAAGGTTCTACATAATCCGGCTCCATGTCACCATTTAAACCATATCTCAAACATCTTCCCCCTCCCAGAGTATATTCAGCTGTTTTAGCCTCTCTCTCTCTCTCTTTTTTTTCCTCTTCAGAGAGGAGAAACCCCTTCCTGTCTGAGTGTTTGTATTTCTCCTCTCTCTTCTATAATGTTATTTACCATCATCTTACCATGGCTTGTCCCTTTTCATTCTTTAGACCTCAGTTCAAATCCCACATCTTTGGAGAGGACTTTCCTGACCACCGTATCTACATTTGGCTCCCTCCAGTTGTATACTATTAACTCTTTCTTTCCTAACTTTTAGCACTAATTGCAAACATTTTGTTTACTTTGCCTCTTCCCACTAAGAACTAAGTTTCTGAAAGTAGGAATAGACACCCAGAACATCGAATTGGACCTTTGAGGGACCGAAGAAATATTTGTTAAATAATGATTGTTTGTTTTCTGTTGCCTCAACCGACTGCCATTCCTGTATTATATACAGCAGTAAATCACTGGTTGGCTTAAGAGTTTTTAAAAGTGAGGTACTCTGAGTCCATCTAAGTGTCATTCAGAAAGTTTTACTTGATCATCTTGATTTGACTAATTTAAATCTAATTTGTTTCAGAAGAATTGAGCACAATTGAGGTTGTGCTTATTAAAGAATGGTGGTTAAAGGACCAAGACTGCTGTTTTATTGGCACCTTTCACTGTATCTGATAACTAGAAAATGGCTGTAGGGAGGAGTGTGCCTCTTTTCTATGTTATTGGAAGCAGGTGGACAGAGACCCAAAGGCCATTGGGGTTTGCACAGAGGCTACATTTTCTACTCCTGAGTGAAAGTGTAGGCCTTATGTCTAACTTTCTAACCCAACAGCTCCACATTTATATGTTATTAATGAATGATTATTTTATTTCTCACATTTCCTTCTTGCCTCTAAATATAAAGAGGCTACTTTAAGACACCTCAGTTTCTCTGTGAAAAGAGGTCATGTTGAGTAAAAGGGGAAAAAACGATAATCTACACTGTCACTGGATTTGAAAATATTTTCTGTTTAATCTGCATAATTAGGTATAGTTACATGTCCTCTTTTATGGCAAACTTGTATCATTTCAGTGCCCTCTAAGTCTCTAATTTGAATATTACACTATAACATAAAGGAAATGTGATGAATGATAGCAAGTATTGGGTTGGCCAAAAAGTTCCTTTAGTTTTAAAATAAAAATAAAACATAATTTATCATTTTTACTAAGAACTTCATTGTACAACAAATTCAACGTTTTATTCCACTACCTTCTGCCATTTTTCAGGCAGCTTCATAATTTCATCTTCCCCAAACTATCTTTTTGAGCAAAACTGTTACAGGTTCCTTTTACAGTCTTCAGGAATTGAAATTTTTTCCCTTAAGTTAATTAGTTAGTTCATTCACTCAGTCGTGTCCGACTCTTTGCGACCCCATGAAAAGCAGCACGCCAGGCCTCCCTGTCCATCACCAACTGCCAGGGTCTATCCAAACCCGTATCAATTGAGTTGGTGATGCCATCCAGCCATTTCATGCTCTGTCGTCCCCTTCTCCTCCTGCCGTCAATCTTTACCAGCATCAGGGTCTTTTCCAATGAGTCAGCTCTTTGCATCACATGGCCAAAGTAATGGCGTTTCAGCTTCAACATCAGTCCTTCCAGTGAACACCCACATAATCTCCTTTAGGATGGACTGGTTCAATCTCCTTGTAGCCCCAGGGACTCTCAAGAGTCTTCTCCAACACCACAGTTCAAAAGCANTAGAGAATAACTCCTGCTCACTGCAGCTAGAGAAAAGCCCACTCAGCAGTGAAGACTCAGCACAGCTGAAAGTAAATAAAATTATACAAATTAGCAAATGAGTAAATAGAATTCTTGGGACTTCCCTGGTGGTCCAGTGGGTAAGACTCCACACTCTCAATGCAGGAGGCCTGGGTTTGATCCCTGGTCGGGGAATTAGATCCCACATGCCTCAGCTAAAAATCCTGCATGCTGCAACAAGGATTAGTGATCCTGTATGGCTCAACTAAGACCTGGCACAGCCAAATACATGTGTGTGTTAGTCGCTCAGTCATGTCTGACTCTTTTCGACTCCATGGACTGTAGTGTGCCAGGCTCCTCTGTCCGTGGGATTCTCCAGGCAAGAGTACTGGAGTGGGTTGCCATCTCCTTCTTCAAGGAATCTTCACCCAGGGATCAAACCTGGATCTCCTGAATTGTAGACAGATTAATTGACATTCTCAGCCACCAGGGAAGCACAAATAAATAAATATTAAAAAAAATTATCTTCATCTAAAAATGGTGTTAATAATAGCAACTGTGCGGCATTGTCGTGAGGTATATTAGTGAAGGTAACAGTAAATTGTGTTGTGTTAATAAACTAAGTCTTAAAAAAATTCTTGAAAGAAGTCTAATTTCATGAAGAAGATTGTTTAAAGGTAAATGTCTATAGGATATAATTCATGTTTTGTTCAAAAAGCAGTTTCTGTATTTTCATTTTATTCCTAATGCATGAACATTTGTTCTTACACTGTCTGTAGCAGAAATAACAAAGTCTAATTGGTTTTTCTGTCATCACTGTTGCTTTTCTGCAAACCGTTTTCTACATTCATCCTTTAAAAAAAATGCTAATTCAGATCATGATCAGCAGGCAAAATGATGTAGAATTTAAAATCTCCACAACACAGAGTTATTTTAAGGATTCAAAGAGGTAAGTCATGTTGAGCACGTAATGCAGTGCTTAGCACATGGCTTTCACAACCAGGAGTTGTTACTATGATGATTTCATGCTTATGTATAAAACCATTCAGTTTAGGACTAAACTCCTTAACGTGGTTTGTGGTGGTGTGGCTTTTGTGAAATCTGTAGCCTTGAGTTCTTAATTTTTAAAAATAAGGTTATTTTTAACATAGCTGTTATTCTGTTATTATTATGTTTTATTACTTTTAATATTGTATATTATTTATATATCTATTAATATTATCTATTCTTAGTCTATATTCAGATTTTCTCAAGATGTCTTTTTATAGTAGGTTTGTTTGAATCAGTCTGCATATTGAGTTTGTAATTCTGTGCCTAAAAACATTTTTGTTTTTAAAATGGATCCTATTTTCTATGAAATTTCCCACGTTCTCCTTTTGACTATTTGATCTCTAATAGTTTCCTTTGATTCACTGATTCCCAGCAGTCCATATTTTAACCAGACCCTCCAGGTGATTCTGAATGCTCAAGTTTGAGAACCACTGCTACAACTTAACTCTCTCTTTCCTGAAAACTGATGATTAGATATTTGACTAGACTTGGGTACTTGGGTTCAGGGCTTTTTATTTTTATTTTTTAATTTAAAATATTGAACAGATTTTGCAGTGTACTTTGTATTGCATAGTGTCTGGTTGCCCCATTTTTAGTGGTGCTGAGGTTGAATAGTTGGTTTCAGACTATTCTTACATTATAAAATTCCTCTTTCACTATTGGTTTTAGCATTTTTTGTTGATAATTGCCTGAAACCACTATCTTGTTCGGTTCAGTTCAGTTTAGTCACTCAGTCGTGTCCAACTGTTTGCGACCCCACGAATCGCAGCACGCCAGGCCTCCCTGTCCATCACCAACTCCCGGAGTTCACTCAGGTTCACGTCCATCGAGTCAGTGATGCCATCCAGCCATCTCATCCTCTGTTGTCCCTTTCTCCTGCCCCCAGTCCCTCCCAGCATCAGGGGATGCAAAATGGTAATATCCTGATTCTTTAGTCCTTTCTGCGTTTATTTCTTGGTGAACTTTCTCTTACCACTTACTTGGTTATTTGCTATAGGAAAGTCAGCACCAAAGTTTGTGTATAGCTTTTTAGAGTAGTTTATACTGAATCAGATGAATGTCTCCATTTTAATTATCATGTTTTAGTATCACCTTTTGGGTGTGTTTTAATCCATTACAGTCAAATTGGCCCCATATTTGGCTAGAAGAAGACTTCTTAAGTTGACATGATCTGTTCTCATTAATCTTTGATAATTTGTTGCTTTTTTCTGGCCTTGTCTTAATCTAGCTTTCTCCCTTTTCTGTGATTTTATCACTTTGGATTTGTTTTAGGTTCTGGGATGTGCCATGCTGTGGTGTTCTTGGTTTTGGGCATAATTTTACATAGCTTTTTGTTTAGCTTCTTGTAGTGATCATCTGGGCTTATCCTAATTATTCTTTCTCCAGGAAGCCTATTCTGATTTCTCCCTAAGTTAGATTTCACTTTAGTTTTCTTCCACAGATTTCTGTATTTCCTTCTGTGACATGTATCACAGCTGCCATTACTTGTCCACATCTCTCTCCTTTGCTTGCTTCAGAGCACTTTTCAACTTCAAGGTGTATTTTAGAGTTAGAACCTTGTAAGCCACATGATGGGTTATTTGTGGGGAACAAATGCCTAGGTTCAGTCTGGAGCAGCTCAGGTAAGACGCTGTTTTCCAGGGAGAGACTAGAATACTGTGGAGGCCTATCTTGAACTCCTTGTCCGAGGAGCAGCCCTTTCCCCTCGTCTCTATCAGGGCACACCGTTTATATCCTCCATGGTTCTTTTTACAGTTTATCATCTCTCTCCCTCAAGTTCACATTGTCGAGTCAGTGTGTGTAGCACAATGCTACGTCTGTGCTCAGTAAATATTTTTAGAATGAACATATTAATTTCAAGAACAGAGAGAATCAGAAGTTCGGTTTTGGAGATTTGGTCTAGTTTTATTGTTATTGAGAGATTTATTTGATAGTTTAATAAAGTATATCCAGAGTTCATGATAGAGGTTGGGCCTGGAGATGATGAACTTGGGCTTATGGTCAGTGGTCAATATTAACACTAAGGGAGCAGATGAGATAATATAGGAAAAGGGGTGTATGTAGATAGAGAGTTGCAAAGAACAAGTTTTGTCCTGAGGAAATCTAAAATATACAAATGTGGGAGAGGAAAGTCTGCAAAGAAAAAATGGCCAGAGACATAGGGAGAAGGCCAGTGCTGTGTGGTGTTGGGAAAGCTCAGAAAGGGAAGTGTCTGTCTCTTATACACATCTCTCTAAACCCTGTGCTCTGTAACAGGAGAAGCCACCACAATGAGAAACCTGCGCACTTCTAGAGAATAACTCCTGCTCACTGCAGCTAGAGAAAAGCCCACTCAGCAGTGAAGACTCAGCACAGCTGAAAGTAAATAAAATTATACAAATTAGCAAATGAGTAAATAGAATTCTTGGGACTTCCCTGGTGGTCCAGTGGGTAAGACTCCACACTCTCAATGCAGGAGGCCTGGGTTTGATCCCTGGTCGGGGAATTAGATCCCACATGCCTCAGCTAAAAATCCTGCATGCTGCAACAAGGATTAGTGATCCTGTATGGCTCAACTAAGACCTGGCACAGCCAAATACATGTGTGTGTTAGTCGCTCAGTCATGTCTGACTCTTTTCGACTCCATGGACTGTAGTGTGCCAGGCTCCTCTGTCCGTGGGATTCTCCAGGCAAGAGTACTGGAGTGGGTTGCCATCTCCTTCTTCAAGGAATCTTCACCCAGGGATCAAACCTGGATCTCCTGAATTGTAGACAGATTAATTGACATTCTCAGCCACCAGGGAAGCACAAATAAATAAATATTAAAAAAAATTATCTTCATCTAAAAATGGTGTTAATAATAGCAACTGTGCGGCATTGTCGTGAGGTATATTAGTGAAGGTAACAGTAAATTGTGTTGTGTTAATAAACTAAGTCTTAAAAAAATTCTTGAAAGAAGTCTAATTTCATGAAGAAGATTGTTTAAAGGTAAATGTCTATAGGATATAATTCATGTTTTGTTCAAAAAGCAGTTTCTGTATTTTCATTTTATTCCTAATGCATGAACATTTGTTCTTACACTGTCTGTAGCAGAAATAACAAAGTCTAATTGGTTTTTCTGTCATCACTGTTGCTTTTCTGCAAACCGTTTTCTACATTCATCCTTTAAAAAAAATGCTAATTCAGATCATGATCAGCAGGCAAAATGATGTAGAATTTAAAATCTCCACAACACAGAGTTATTTTAAGGATTCA
Organism: Neotragus pygmaeus; assembly: GCA_006410875.1. Taxonomy (NCBI): domain Eukaryota; kingdom Metazoa; phylum Chordata; class Mammalia; order Artiodactyla; family Bovidae; genus Neotragus; species Neotragus pygmaeus. Next base: position 491,563 of record SJYV01052897.1, on the reverse strand, counting down.
AAGAGGTAAGTCATGTTGAGCACGTAATGCAGTGCTTAGCACATGGCTTTCACAACCAGGAGTTGTTACTATGATGATTTCATGCTTATGTATAAAACCATTCAGTTTAGGACTAAACTCCTTAACGTGGTTTGTGGTGGTGTGGCTTTTGTGAAATCTGTAGCCTTGAGTTCTTAATTTTTAAAAATAAGGTTATTTTTAACATAGCTGTTATTCTGTTATTATTATGTTTTATTACTTTTAATATTGTATATTATTTATATATCTATTAATATTATCTATTCTTAGTCTATATTCAGATTTTCTCAAGATGTCTTTTTATAGTAGGTTTGTTTGAATCAGTCTGCATATTGAGTTTGTAATTCTGTGCCTAAAAACATTTTTGTTTTTAAAATGGATCCTATTTTCTATGAAATTTCCCACGTTCTCCTTTTGACTATTTGATCTCTAATAGTTTCCTTTGATTCACTGATTCCCAGCAGTCCATATTTTAACCAGACCCTCCAGGTGATTCTGAATGCTCAAGTTTGAGAACCACTGCTACAACTTAACTCTCTCTTTCCTGAAAACTGATGATTAGATATTTGACTAGACTTGGGTACTTGGGTTCAGGGCTTTTTATTTTTATTTTTTAATTTAAAATATTGAACAGATTTTGCAGTGTACTTTGTATTGCATAGTGTCTGGTTGCCCCATTTTTAGTGGTGCTGAGGTTGAATAGTTGGTTTCAGACTATTCTTACATTATAAAATTCCTCTTTCACTATTGGTTTTAGCATTTTTTGTTGATAATTGCCTGAAACCACTATCTTGTTCGGTTCAGTTCAGTTTAGTCACTCAGTCGTGTCCAACTGTTTGCGACCCCACGAATCGCAGCACGCCAGGCCTCCCTGTCCATCACCAACTCCCGGAGTTCACTCAGGTTCACGTCCATCGAGTCAGTGATGCCATCCAGCCATCTCATCCTCTGTTGTCCCTTTCTCCTGCCCCCAGTCCCTCCCAGCATCAGGGGATGCAAAATGGTAATATCCTGATTCTTTAGTCCTTTCTGCGTTTATTTCTTGGTGAACTTTCTCTTACCACTTACTTGGTTATTTGCTATAGGAAAGTCAGCACCAAAGTTTGTGTATAGCTTTTTAGAGTAGTTTATACTGAATCAGATGAATGTCTCCATTTTAATTATCATGTTTTAGTATCACCTTTTGGGTGTGTTTTAATCCATTACAGTCAAATTGGCCCCATATTTGGCTAGAAGAAGACTTCTTAAGTTGACATGATCTGTTCTCATTAATCTTTGATAATTTGTTGCTTTTTTCTGGCCTTGTCTTAATCTAGCTTTCTCCCTTTTCTGTGATTTTATCACTTTGGATTTGTTTTAGGTTCTGGGATGTGCCATGCTGTGGTGTTCTTGGTTTTGGGCATAATTTTACATAGCTTTTTGTTTAGCTTCTTGTAGTGATCATCTGGGCTTATCCTAATTATTCTTTCTCCAGGAAGCCTATTCTGATTTCTCCCTAAGTTAGATTTCACTTTAGTTTTCTTCCACAGATTTCTGTATTTCCTTCTGTGACATGTATCACAGCTGCCATTACTTGTCCACATCTCTCTCCTTTGCTTGCTTCAGAGCACTTTTCAACTTCAAGGTGTATTTTAGAGTTAGAACCTTGTAAGCCACATGATGGGTTATTTGTGGGGAACAAATGCCTAGGTTCAGTCTGGAGCAGCTCAGGTAAGACGCTGTTTTCCAGGGAGAGACTAGAATACTGTGGAGGCCTATCTTGAACTCCTTGTCCGAGGAGCAGCCCTTTCCCCTCGTCTCTATCAGGGCACACCGTTTATATCCTCCATGGTTCTTTTTACAGTTTATCATCTCTCTCCCTCAAGTTCACATTGTTGAGTCAGTGTGTGTAGCACAATGCTACGTCTGTGCTCAGTAAATATTTTTAGAATGAACATATTAATTTCAAGAACAGAGAGAATCAGAAGTTCGGTTTTGGAGATTTGGTCTAGTTTTATTGTTATTGAGAGATTTATTTGATAGTTTAATAAAGTATATCCAGAGTTCATGATAGAGGTTGGGCCTGGAGATGATGAACTTGGGCTTATGGTCAGTGGTCAATATTAACACTAAGGGAGCAGATGAGATAATATAGGAAAAGGGGTGTATGTAGATAGAGAGTTGCAAAGAACAAGTTTTGTCCTGAGGAAATCTAAAATATACAAATGTGGGAGAGGAAAGTCTGCAAAGAAAAAATGGCCAGAGACATAGGGAGAAGGCCAGTGCTGTGTGGTGTTGGGAAAGCTCAGAAAGGGAAGTGTTTAAAAAATGATGCAGTGATAAACTGTTGTGTTAACTGGTTGCTGACAGGTCTTGTGAGGTGAGAAACAGAAAAGTATCTGTTGGATCCTTAATGTTTTTTTTTTTCCTTTTTTTGAGGGGGACATGCTTTGGGGGGAAAGTGAGATATGTATTAAATGAAAAGAGAGGAAATGGCTTCACTGCTAAAACTTTTTATTTCTGTAGGGAAAACAATCTGTAGTGCTGTGTTATCTTTTTGCTTTCAGTATTCTGATTTTAGGTTGCATTTTGAACTTCTGAAGTTCTTAAAGACTGGTTTCCTAATATTATCAGTGTTCATAAAAATCATATTTCAGAAGTTTTTAAAATATGATTTTAAACATTTGTTTATTCACAAGATTTTCTATTTAAAAAATAACACCCCTCCTTAAATTATACCTTTTATTCTTACGTTAGAAATAGTAGAAAGTTATAATATTTTTTACAGAGAATTCTGTGAGATCATATTTTTCTTATTAAAGTAGAAGCTAAAAATTTTAAGTTAAACTTCATGTTAATGCTCTGTGGTATCAATATTTGGTTCTAAGAATCTAATTTTGTTATAGGAAATGCAGATATTTTGTTGTTGATTTACTATTCCATCTCAAAGTAGTTGTATTAGATTTGTTTTTTAGTACCATATTTATTGAAAGAAAATAGTTTAATAAAAATATAGCTTTAATATTCAACATACGAATTTTGGACCTTCTTACTAATATAATTATTGTCTTAAATCTTGCTGAGTTTTAAGTTATCTTTTTGAAAAGACTTGTTTGGAAGAAAAAACTCCCCATGTAAAACATAACAGCCACATGTGTGTATCTGTGGCTGATTCATGTTGATGAGTGGCAGAAGCTAGCACAACATTGCATAACAGTTATCCTCCAACTAAATAAATTAAAAAAACAAAACAAAACAGGATTCCTAAACTCTCCTTACACAATCTTATTTCTGTTCCTGACACTACTGTTCTCTTAGTCTACCAAGTTGAAAGTCAGAGAATCATCTTTTATTCTTTCTTCTCTCTAGTTGCTTCATTTGGTCATTTGTTAAATCCTGTCGATTCAGATTCTGCAATATCTTAGTTCTTCTCCATTTCCCACTGCCATCATCTCATTTAGACCTTGAATGGGTTTCATAAAAACTTGGTGTAACTTTCCCACCCTATGTGTATTCCCCTCTATACCATTCTGCTAAATTGACTTTCTTAAACCATATTCTGATCAGTGCACTCAGAAATCTTCCCTGTTGCTTAATAGAGGATTGCTCTGTGCCAGGCACTGTTTTAAGTGTTTTACACATACTAATTCATTTATTTATCACAATAGCTTTATAAAGTAGGTCTGATTATTCCTCTTTCATAGATGAGGGAATGGAGGCAGGGAGAGAAGTTAAGGACCTTGTCCAAGATCACACAGTAAGTGATTAAGATACAAATACTTAAGATACAAAATCAGACATTTGAGTTCCAGCACCTTTGCTTCCCGAGTGGCAAGTGGCGCTAGTGGTAACGAACCCCCGTCCCCAATGCGCAAGATGTAAGAGATGTGAGTTCAGTACCTGGGTGGGGAGATCCCCTGGAGGAGGGCATGGCAACCCACTCCAGTATTGTTGCAGGGAGAATCCCATGGACAGAGGAGACTGGTGGGCTATGGTTCATGGAGTTGCAAAAAGCCAGACACAACTGGAGCGACTTGGCACAGACACCCACGCCTTTGTTTTTAATAATGTCTAAATTTTTCAACTTGTCATGTCAGCCTCCTGTAGAGTTGTTCCCAATGTTTCCTGTATGTGCAACCTTGGGAAATAGTATCGTGTCGTCATGAAAGATGCTATGTGTGTGTACACGTGTCAGAGTAGAGGAGTGGATACTGAAGAGATAGTCCCAATACCCCTTGTTCCTACCATTTTAGAGTTGTTTTGAGGATTTAATGGCATGGTAGTCTTTTAAATGGTAGAATTCCTTCTCACACTTCCTCACCCTTCAGTTTATTCTTTCCAGTTTTCTTTGTAATTTTTCCTCCAGCTGTGGGCTCTGAATTAACTAGAAGTTTGATGTTTCTTTAGACTATTCTGGTTTATAGGTTTGCACATTTCTTGGAATTATATGGCTACAACACATCTGTCTTTGAAGCTCCAACAGAAACCATATTTACCATTATGACAGTTACTTTCTTGGGTGGTAACTGCTTCTTATGTATCTGAATACTTTAGTAGATTTTAAGTTCCATAGGGTACTTAGGACCAAGTTCCATGGTACAACTTGTTTCGTGCTTTATTCCTGGTGTTTGATTCACAGAAGGCATTCGGTAAACATTTGATGAATGAGTGATGAATAAAAATAGTCACTGAATTGAATAAATTTTATTTCCTTTAACAAAGATGTTTCTGTTTTGGGTTATTTCCCTCGTCATTTCTCTGTAATTTAAGCACATAATTCTTTGACTCAGTGTTTACCAATTTAAAGGAAAATTTCATTATTATTTTGATCTTTTTAAGATGGCAAGAATGATCTGATTTTGCAGAAATAGGTTAGATTCTCTATTTATATCCCCTGTAACACCTCATACTTTCCCTTTCTACCATTTTTCACATTCAAAATTTGTGTATGTGTATGTACACAGAGTCTTTTCTGACATACTCAGTATATGCTGAGTGGATAAAAAACTGAGTAAATGAACTCAAGTACTTTTTTTTGGTAGTGGGAGTTTATTTCAAGAACACAAGAGGTTTTGAGGTACCATGGAATTTTTTTTCCATTTGAGCATTCTTTGTCCTTAGGCCTTTTGATTGTTAAGCAGACCTTAAGGGGAAATGGGGCAGCAATTTAACATAGATCTTTGGGGACACAGCCAGAGCTCTAGGGATCTACTTCCTTGTACTCCCATCACCTAGTATATAGTATCCCTTGACACAACAGCATTTTATCCCAAGTCACCCCAGAGATTACACCTTAGTATAATCCTGATAGTTAAGAGTGGCAGAGTTGGTGTTAAGAGTGTGTGGGATTATGAGCCATTTCAGCTTGTACTGTTTTATGTTTATGATTGCATTAGTAGGATGTAGCTGGCAGGCTCTTTGCAACTTTTTGGCCTGCTTTTTCACCCTGTTGTGATCTGTTATATGATTTTTAAAGTTTTCTATTTATAGCAAGAAACTATACATTGTGACATTAATGCAAGGTGAGTAAAGTTGAATTGTGATAGGATTCCCACAGATAGCTATATTTAGTGTTATATTGATTTCTATTAATTCCTGATTATATTAGAATATAAAACATATACACTATACATTTATAGAATGCAGAAATATAATAAAATTATTTGTGAATAACTTCAGTTCATTTCAGTTGCTCAGTTGTGCCCGACTCTTTGCGACCTCATGGACTGCAGTACGCTAGCCTTCCCTGTCCGTCATCAATTCCTGGAGCTTGCTCAAACTCAGGTCCATTGAGATGGTGATGCCATCCAACCATCTCATCCTTTGTTGTCCCCTTCTCCTCCTGCCTTCAATCTTTCCCAGCAACAGTGTCTTTTCCAGTGAGTCAGCTCTTCGCATCAAGTGGCCAAAGTATTGGAGCTTCAGCTTTAGCATCAGTCCTTCCAATGGATATTCAGGACTGATTTCCTTTAGGATGAACTGGTTTGATCTCCTTGCAGTCCAAGGGACTCTCAAGAGTCTTCTCCAACACCACAGTTCAAAAGCATCAATTCTTCGGCACTCAGCTTTCTTTATGGTCCAACTCTCACATCCATACATGACTCCTGGAAAAACCATAGCTTTGACTGTGCTGTCTAGGTTTGTCATAGCTTTTCTTCCAAGGAGCAAGTGTCTTTTAATTTCATGGCTACAGTCACCATCTGCAGTGATACTGGAGCCCAAGAAAATAAAGTCATGTTTTAAATTTTCTCAAAGAAATTTCTGAACATAGTTTAACCATCAGACAGTAAAACCCCATGTTAATGCACCACTTGTACTTATATTACCCAGTATATAATATTCCTTGAGTGACTTCTGGACCCTTGGAACTTCTGACTGGCTAGCTTGACATGCTCTTCACTTGCGACTCTGATTCTAAATTAAGAGATGAAATGTTTTGCCCCCAACTCAACAATATTATGACAGGAATTTACCTAGAGTAAATTCCTCCAACCCAGTCCTGATCCTGGATTCAGTTGCTTTTTTAATTGTTTGGTGTTTCTTTGAGTAGTTGTTTTTATGTTTATAAATAATATGAATATACTGTTTTATAAAAAATTTATTCATTTTAGACATTATCAATTTCCTGTATTGGTAAAGGTTTAGGTCTTAAGCATGCATACATATACACATGTATGCCCTTTCCTTTCTTCTTCATTCTTCCAATATTACAATTTTTGGTTAGTTTAAATAATCAAGGTTAACTATTTTGTTGTATTATAAAACATTCACTGCTGAACTAAATATATTTTATGTTTTGTTGTACTTAAAAAAAATCTCTTGGAGTTAATTGCCTTTATTTTTCTTTTTACTCTTTTGGTTCACCTTATTTTCTTTGGAATCTTGAGGTTAAGAACTCCATAAAATATCTCTCAAAACAACTTATTTCTTTTAGTGAAAGCTTCTCGATAACTGGTTAGTTATTTTTTTTTCCTCATGGATATATCCGTCTTGGAGACCTCTGACCTTCTCTGACTCTAGCTTGGGTTGCTGCCCTGTAGTTCTGCTCCAGAGCATTGTTAAAAGCCTTCCTTTGCCTTCCTCCTGGAAATTCCTTTGACCTTTTAAAGTTAGGATCTCTTGTAGACTGGCTTCCATGACTTCTTCCTTTTTGAATTGTTCCCTTGTTTTTGTAGTAGCTATCCCTTTAGGAGCTTCCTGAGAGTGATTGCTTGAGATAAATTTTTTGAGACTTTGCCCATCTGAAAAAGTGTTTATGTTTGGCCCATCTAGTAGGTGCAGAGTTCTGTGCGGAGAATCATTTTAACTCAGAAATTGGAAGATATTGCTCCCTGGTCTTCTGGCTGCCAGTATTGCTACTGAGAAGGTCAGAGCCATAACTCTCAACCCTTGGGAAACTTTTGGAATTTTCTCAGTTTTCTCTTTATTTTGTTCTAAAATTTCACAATGATATACCTTAAAAAAAAATTCTTTGTTTTTACTTGGTGGGCCTTTCAATCTTGAGACACTGTGAGGCTGGTGCAACTTGGACAGCTTTCCTAAGAAAAGAAAGATTGGTTATGTATAAGGAGTGAGTTAAGAGAGGATGGAGAAAGTCACTTTCACATCCTGTGGAGGATATGCTTTTTGCTCCTTTGCCTCTCCTTCACCTTCCAAAGGACTTTGTTTTCAAGGTCTTTGCTTCTTAGGTACTCTGAGGAGATGAATTCTTTGGTTGCTCCAGGACATTCATTGACATTTAGGTTGTAACTGCTTATGTTTTTGAAAAGTCAGTTGCTGCTTTTCATCTTTCAAATGTTTATTGAAGTCCCTTTATCCTTGAAATTTTTCCTTTCATATTCTCTTTGTCTTGAATATACATGTATATATCTGTGTGGTGTGTGTGTATATATGTGTGTATTTACACACACCATTTACCATCATTTGAATGGGATTTTAGTATATCAGCACACAAGTGCTGCACCAGTGTTTAACTAGGATTTCCTAAAAAAGTTTTTTAAACTTTTTCTTATGAAAAATTCCAAACAGAAAAGTAAAGAGACTATTAATAACAATATCAACCTGGGCCTCCTTCATTGCAGGTGGATCCTTTACTATCTGAGGCACAAGGGACTTAATACTGTTGCTTGTTATTGCTGGAATATTTTAAACTCCAAATGTTCTGTTATTTCATTCATGAATACTTGAGTCTGAATCTCTAAAACATTACTGTTACCCTGAAAATGAGCAATGATTCCTTAGTATTTAATACTCAGTCCATGTTCAGTTTCCCCTGATTGTCTTGGAAATGTCTTTTTAGAGTCTGACATAGGATTCTAATTTGTTTTTGTGCTTAGTCGCTCAGTTATGTTTGACTCTTTGCAACCCCATAGACTGTAATCTGCCAGGCTCCTCTGTCCATGGGGATTCTCCAGGCAAGAATACTAGAGTGGGTTGCCATGCTCTCCTCCAGGGGATCTTCCCAACCCAGGGATCGAACCCAGGTCTCCCATGTTGCAGGTGGATTCTTCACCGACTGAGCCACCAGGGAAGCCCAGTTTGTCAGTAGAATATTGTATACTTTGATTTGGATCTGGTTTCATCTTCACTGTGTTCTTCTCCTTGTTCCTCTCTCCACCTTATTTTCTTTAAATTGAGAGTTAGATCTAGAGACTTGATTGAATTTAGGTGCAGAGTTTTGTGGTTTTTTTTTTTTTTTTTGTATTATGTTGTTCCCTAAGACTACTTCATAGATGTGATGTGTACTTGTTACTGCATTTTATCACAAAGCACATAACTTTGGTTGTCCCACTTTAAGTTGTGCTAAATTTGATCAACAGATTTGGGTAGTATTTGCCTGATTCAGTCTTCCATTTTAAAGTTGTCCATCAACTGTTTACCTAATGGATTTATTGTCTATTTATGCTGATTATTAGATTATTTCAGTTAGTTGAATGTTCACCTGCCCCTTCCAGGGCTAACTAATTCTTAGAGATAGCAAAGGACAACTCCAGGAGTGTGCCTTTCACATGCAAATCAGCCAGTCCTCCTTTGGTTGGAGGATTGGTTGAGGAACCCCCCAACCACCTCCTTTATTGAGTTCTTACACTCCTGGGCCACTGTCTCCCTGCTCTAATCACCCAGGGCCAGGTACCAGCCAAATGGGGACAGTTTCTGTACTGTGGAGACCACTGAAATTACTCAAACTAGCCAATCCGAAACCTGCTTAGCTTGTTTACTTTGTCATTCTTTCCTGTGAAAACGCAATAAAAGTTCTTGCCATGTTTTTCTGTCTTTCCTTCTGCCTCCTTACCCACCCCTGATGGCCGGTGTAGTGTGGCATTCTTCCTAATTCTAAGGAATTGTGAGTATAAATTTCTTCCTTCATGTTAGTTATTTCCATGTCTGTGTCTTACCATACTTCATTAAAACAAATCCTTGTTCATTTTAAAGCCGGTATAGCTTTATGAGTTAGAATAGATGTATACAGCTGTGACAGCCACTACAGTCAAGATGCAGAGCCCTGTATAACCGTCCGAGGTTCCCTTGTGTCTTCTGTAGGCAGTAACCAACCCTGCTCACCCCGCCAGCAGTTTCTCAGCTGCTTTCTGTCCCTGCAGATTAATTTTGCATATCTTAAAATTTCATGTAAATGAAATCCTACCATGTATACTCTTTCATATCTGGTTTCTTTCACTCAGCAGAATGTTTCTGAGATTCACGCACGTTTCTGCTTATTTCAATAGCTCATTGCTTTTTATTTTATTATCATATTCCAGTATCTCACTTTATCAATATGCTAAAATTTGTTTATTGATATACTAGTTGATGAATATTTGGACTACTTCTGGCTTGAGGAGGTATTATGTAGAAAGCTGCTATGAACATTCATGTATAACCCTTTGTATGAGAGTGTTTTTACTCTTTTGGATAGATAACGTAGGAGTGGAATTGCTGTGTTTTAAGCAAATGTGTATTTAGCTTAATAAGAAACCACCAAACTGTTCTCCAAAGCAGTTGCCCCAGTTACTTTTTCACTAAAAATGTGTGTGATGATTCCAGTTAGTATCAATTGTGGGTGTGTGTAGTGGCATCTTGTAGTTTAATTTGCCTTTCCTTCATGCCTGGTGATGTTGAGCAAAGATTTTGGTGTTTATTGCCTAGTTGTATGCATTCTTTTGTAAAGTCTCCAACTACTTTGTCCATATAAAAATTGAAGTGGTTCTTATTATGTATTATAGACTTCTTTATTTGGATAAAAATTCTTTGTTAGCTTATTTTCTCCCATCTCTGGTTTGCATCTCTTCCTTTAATGGTATCTACTTTCAAAGGTCAGAAGTCTTATTTGGTGAAGTTTCTAGTTTATTATATTTTAAAGATTTTATGTGTATATTTATGTGTGTATGTGTTTTAAGCAATTTTGTCCTGCCTTAAGGTCAAGAAGATTTTTCTCTTGTTTTCTTTTATAAATTTTATAGTTTTTGAGGTTTTATGTTTAGGTCTACAACACATTTTGAGTTAATTTCTACATATAGGCTGAGCTTAATATTTTCCACACAAATATCTAGCTTATCCAGCACCATCTGTGGAGAAGCTATCTTTTGATTTTTGCTTAATTACCGTGTGTTAACATGTCTTTCTTTGTGCTGATATATTCTGATTCAGGAGGAATTTCCCAGTAAACAATAATAAATGCCATCCATTCTATACTTGGAATAATATAGTATAAGATTATGCATGTTTTTGAAACATGCATGTGATATGGTAAATTATGAAATTTTATTCTGACAATCAACCAAAGCACAATGTCCTTTTACATAATGTGTTTAGTAAATAAGAATGTTTACTTTGGGATTTAGTCTTAGCTGTACATAATAACTGAAAATATTTTTATTTGTTTTAGTGGTCTAGGGAGTAGCAGTCAGAGACTGCTTTTAGTAGAATTTCCAGCTTGCAAGAAAGATTGAATCCAGTGGCAGGGATTCTGTGTATATCTAAAAGAGAACACATAGGTAGCATGTCAGAAAAGGAGTGAGCTTCATTTTCTAATTTGCTCATCAGCAATTAGATTCTCAAGCTGATGTATACATTAGAATCATCCGTGATCTTCTTTAAAACTTTCAGATTGCCCTGCTGCTGCTGCTAAGTCGCTTCAGCTGTGTCTGACTCTGTGCGACCCCATAGATGGCAGCCCACCAGGCTCCGCCGTCCCTGGGATTCTCCAGGCAAGAACAGTGGAGTGGGTTGCCATTTCCTTCTCCAATGCGTGAAAGTGCAAAGTGAAAGGGAAGTTGCTCAGTCGTGTCCAACTCTTCCCGACCCCATGGACTGCAGCCTACCAGGCTCCTCCGCCCATGGGATTCTCCAGGCAAGAGTACTGGAGTGGGGTGCCATCGCCTTCTCTGTCAGATTGCCCTACTTGGAATTAATTCTTAATCTTCTAGGGTAGGATTTTGGACAGGTGATTATTTTGCTTATCTTTGAAGCTCTCCAGCATGATTTTGATGTAAAGCCCAAGTTATCACTCACTGATTATACTCATTAATCTCTCAATCATCCTGAGAGATAAGTAGTTTCAGCTCAGTTTGCACATGAAGAAGGTAAAACTTAATGTGATTTTATACCTTTCTCCACAAGGGATATAAATAAGAAAATTACGAAGACATTAAAGAAATGACCTTTAAACATTCTGAATGATGGTTAACCTCATTAATTAAAAATTGCAAATCAAGGTATTGTATCTCCAATTCACTAAGCTCTGAGTCCAATAATGGTTAAAAACAGTGATACATTATTACAGCAGGAGTGGTAAAGCAAGCCCTGTTCTGTGATTGTGAGAGTGTATATGGGTACAACTATTTTGGAGTGCTGCAGTTGTGTAAAAGTGATCGTGTAAGCATATTCTCATGTTTATTAAAATTTTATTTGAAGTTATTTCCAATTTGTTACTGTGGCCATCATTAGGAGATTTATTAAATAAGTTATGGCTATATATTGGAACACTGTGTAGCTATTAAATAGAACATGGTAATCTGTATTCCCTGGTGGAGATTTACACATATATTAAAGTTTTTAACGTTACAAGATAGTGTGCAGTGTGATGTTCTTTCTATAAGTGCATTAAACTTAAACATTCAGCACTATTATTGTTTATTTGTGCACACATAGGAAAAAGTCTAGATGGAAACAGAAGTGTTGAATGTTGAGAGTAGCTAGGTCTGAGAAGAAAGATTGCTAGGATGGGTTTTTCATATTTTATACTTGTTTTGTATTCACTTGGCAGTAAGATCTGTAGCTTCTGTAATTTTAAAAAGATATAAAATGAAATATGTAATTTGATCAAGATCAACACAAATGATAAGTGGCATAGCTAGGACTTGGAATACCAGAGTCCAAAGGAGATATTTTTCAGAGAAATATTAACCAATGTGATAATGAATTTTAACTGATCCGTAGTAGAAAAGCATTGAAAATTTTTTTATTTAAAAATTTACATACAGTAATTCCCTTTTTGTGGTACAAAGTCCTATGGATTTCTTAAACTTTTTATTGAAGAATAATATAATTAAGAAAAGTGTCCACATTTTGATTATTCAGCTCAGTGAATTTAGACATGTTGCCAGGTGACTGGTACCCAGTTCAAGAAATAGAATGTTGCTTGTGTTTCTGTAATCTTCTTCCTGACCCTTTCAACCCCCACTCTCCTGACTTCATACATCAGGGATGCCTGATGTTGAGCTTTATATTAATGGGACCATTTACAAACTCTCTGCTTGCCTGGCTTCTTTTTTGCTCAGTGTTATGTTTACATTTTTCTTTATAGTGTATGTAGTCTAGTTCCTTCTCATTCCTGTAGGCTAGAATTTCCCTATTGACATTTGGATGGGATAATTTTTTTGTTATGGGGAGGTCTTCTGTGCATTGAAGGATTTTACCAGCATCCCCCACTCCAACCGCAAGATGTGAGTAGCAGCTCCCTCACCCCCACTCCCCACCACCCATAATGACAACCTAAAATGTCTCTAGATGTTGCTGGATGTCCCTGGAGAGGGGGCAGAATCTAGTTGAGAACTGCCAAAGTAGAGTCTTCCCTTTGTGTGAGTATGCCACAGTTTATTTACCCAGGCTACTTTGTTGATGGATATTTGGATCGTTTCCAGCTTAAGGTAGTACAGAATGATGTTGCTATGAATGTGTTTGTGTAGGTTTTTTTTGGGAAGATATGTCCACATTTCTGCTGCATATGTACTTTGAACTGAATTTATAGGTCATAAGATATGTTATGTTTAAGCTTTATTGGATTTTACCACACTGTTTTCCAAAGTGATTGTACCAATTTTCATTTTACCAGTTGCATATAAGAATTCCATTTTCCCACATTCTCACGAGGCTTGAATATGAACTATGTTGTTTTTCAGGTTAGGGCCTGAGTTTTATTCTTTTTAGTACCCATTGGATGGCACATGCAGAAGATGCCAGTTGCTGAGTGAATGAAGGCATGGCCTTCTGCTTTACTGTCCTGTGACCTTGATGACATATGCCTCAGCTCTGGCATTTGGGAAGCAGTTACCCATCAGACTTGCTCTTTCCTACGTTGATGACAAGGTCTCCCTCCCCACCATCACCAACAGCTTAATGGTCTCCTGACAAGGCATGTGTTCATGTTCTTGATGAGTTTCATGAACTGATACAACTGTCAAGTCCAAATGTCAGTAACTATGATATCAGAGATTTACTGAAACTGTTTTTAAGCTTTGTCATTTAAATAAGACTTGCTGGTCAAATGAGAATCTGTGGCTGTATTTTCAGAGGGATGGAAATTTTTAAAAGGGATAGTTTAACTGTTTCAGGTATTGTGCATATACCTTAAATGGTAAGCATGTTGAAGGCAGATGCTATGTCCTCCTAAGTTTTGTTGAAGCACCGCAGGCTGTACCATATCGCTGCTGCTGTACCATCATCATTTTCACTGACACCATCATTATCACTATTTTGCTTCTGTATGAAGCTTCATGTAAATGTATATAATTTACTGACGTGAAGTTCATATAACATAAAATTTACCATTTTTAAAGTCAATTCAGTAGCATTTAGTACATTCATCATGTTATACAACTGTTACTTATATTTTTAAGTAGTTTCAAACATTTCCACATCTCCAAAGCAAACACTTCATCCATTAAGTGGTTTCTTCTTTCCTTCCCCCTTAGCCACTGGCAACCACCAATCTGTTGTCTGTCTCTGGATTTATCTATGTTGAATATTTCATATTAATAGAATCGTATAATAATGACTTTTCACGTCTGACTTCTTTCACTTAGTGTAATGTATCCAAGGTTCATCCATGTTATAGCGTGTATCATTCCTTTTTATGGCTGAATAGCATTCTGTTGTATGTATATACCACAGATTGTTATCCATTCACTTGTTGGTGGACATTTAGGCTTTTTCCATATCTTGGCAATTATGAATAGTGCTGGTAAGAACCTCCACATATATTTATTTTCATTTCAAATACATGACTAGATTATTACAACTACCACCACCAACACAGAATAATTCCTGTGCCTCAAAGAATTCCCTTGTGCTGCTCCACTGTAGTCTGACCCTCTTCCTTGTAACTGCTAACAACCACAGATGGTTCTATAGAAGTAGGAAATTTAACTAATATCTCAGCTACTTCATTCCTTAAGCACGTGATGGGTTTCTGAGGAGGTAAATTTTTAGAATTGGAGATAATGTTTTAGATGCCAGAGGTTAGGAATACTTATATATATTTACTAAAATCAATTTTTCCAATTTATTATTATAAGGAGTAAATTAAGATCACTAGTATGAAACTCTGTACTTTGAGCAGAGTTAACTATCAAGAATGCTCTCTTAAAATGTATCATAGATTCAACATGAAATTATTAGATTGGATTTTTTTTTTTCAAGTGAACTGTTCCTTATCCTTACTGTTTTGTTTTGGTTATATACAAAAAATATCTTGGGATTTTATATTTTCTAACTGCCAAATTCTTCAGTTAAATATATGTTGATATGTTTTACATGTTTTTTTAAAAACTGAGAGGAAAGATTGTTCAGCTTTCTGAAAACATAGCATGCACAATAAAATAACTGTTTGCCAGGAAAAAAAAAAGCCCTGTTGTCTTCTAGTACCAGTTGGTATTACGTAGGTTTGTTTGGTGTCTCATATCTTATTTATAGTAGTTCAGAGCTGGAAAACTAGACACTAAACAAACACTAATGTTCCACTGTAGCTTAACTATGCATTAGAGTCTTTCTTTGGTCATAATTATTTTTACTTGTACACATACTTCTATGAAACTAGGAACTTCTGAGAAACTGGCAACTTGCTTAAGTTCAGTCCATTCCTATATACCTTAATACAGAAATAATATATAGCATGTTTAAATGTACTTATTTGTTTAGATGATATTTGTAAAAGTTTTGTAATTTTATAACAAGGTATAAATTAATAGAAGATACTTAATGATCCTTAGTAGTTAATTGGGAGAGAGATCATGAGAAAACATTATTACTTGTCTGGCTGTAGATGGTTCTCAGACCCTACTTTCTCTCCAGAAAAGAGTTTTTGCTGGGAGGAATCACAAATCTGATGACTGTATTTCTTAAAATATTTCAGGTATATTTAAATGTTCTAGAGTTGTAAGAATTTTGGCTGTTTAAAAATCATATCACTATATAATTTTAATCTTGCATTTATTCTTTCCTTGGAATTTATTTATCATCTGACCCTGCTTACCTCCAACATACAGACCTATGCTGGGAGTCACCTTTGTTAGCTGGCCTCATTACTCCTCATTACTCCTTCACAGTAAGAAAGAGTGTTTGTGAATGAATTTTCCAAAATCTTACATAGTGGAAAAGTATGAAAAGACATCACTTGTGTCACTTTCAAAGTTGATGAAGTTAGAGCTCTTAAAAATACATCACCCAAAACTTGTTCAGTGTAACTTTCTTAGAGGTAACTGAAGATGTTGCATCTGATAACCTGCCTTTATATTATTCATAAAATAAAGACTTGACTTTGTTTGAAAAATGCAAAGGAACTAAAAAATTAACTTCAAACATATATTGGTTCATTCATTTGGTAAGGACCTTTTGTGCACTTCTTTTTGGTTTTGTTTTGTTTTTAAATGCCAGATTCAGTGAAGAGCCTAAGAAAAACAATGAGATTCTCTAAGGCAGTGATTCTTAATCATTTTTCCTACCAATTATTCCTTTGGCAGCTTGGAAAGTCTTATAGATCAGTCTCACAGCCTAAACTAAGAGCTCCTAAAGGAGGAGTCCTTAATGTCAAGTTTACAAACCCACAAAGGATCTGTGGTTCACTGTGCAAAAGGAACTTGGATAGAGGGGGGAAAAAATGACATATTTACTTTTACTAACTCTAACCACAATTTAGCAGTTTCTTCAGTTAAAATGTAGGCAACAAACCTCAATAGTATTAGTAGTTCCTATAACTTTTGATCACCAAGAGGAATAGTAGATGGTTTTAACACATTGCAGTTGATGCAGATATTTGAGAAAAATTCTTTATGCTCATTATTTCAAAATTACAGTACTTACTAGATCCACTAATTGTTCTCAATATTTGAGTTAATATTCAGAACACATTATTATACCACAAACTTAACGTTTTAACAACTATTTCCATATGAGTTTCTTTTACAATCCTGAAAACAAAACAGATCTGTAAGGCTTTTCAAGCTGCCAAAAGAATACTTGAATAGGTAGTTAAAGCTGAGATCTGAGCAAGGATTTTGTTTCATCCATCTTTGTATTTTCATAATCACACAATGCCCAGTAAGTGGTGATCAATAACTATCATGTGACTATAATGTGCTCTGATATAGCTATGTAAGTAATTCTGAGGCTGCATAAGGGAATGTTACCTTTGTTTAGTGGTTTAGTTTAGTGGTTACATCTGTTTTTGTTAGAGGAGATGGCATTGAGCTTCATCCTAAATTTAAGACACCCTGGAATTTCAGGTTGAATGAAGTAAGGGAGGTGTAGGTATGCTCATGTGTGTTAGTCTGTGCTCATGTGTGTTAGTCACTTGGTTGTGTCCGACTCTTTGTGACCCAATGGACTGTGGCCTGCCAGACTTCCCTGTCCATGGGATTTTCCAGGCAAGAGTACTGGAGTGGATTGCCATTTCCTTCTCCAGGGGATCTTCCTGACCCAGGGATCGAACCCAGATCTCCTGCGTTGCAGGCAAATTCTTTACCATCTGAGCTGTAGGGAAGTCCTATAGTTCATAGGCATAGGCATAGCCTATGGAAAAGCTATATATGCTCATAGGCATAGCCTAAGGAAAGACTATAGCAAATTTAGTGATTAGTGAGTTTCAGAATATGCATGGAAGGGAATGACAGGAAATGAGAAGTTGGGGGATCCTGCTGGACCTCACATTATAAGCTGAGTTCTCTGTATACTATGTAGCTAGGAACTGACGTTGTGTGTACTGTAATCAGCTTTGTGTTTCAGGATGCTATCTCAGATGGCCTTGTGACAGATAGGACAGAATGGGGAGAGTCTGGAAGCAGATACCAGTGAGGGCACTATTAAATTTATTACAGGTTAGAGAAAGTAGGTCATAACAGTAGCAGAAGGATGGGAAAGGAGGTGCTATATATCTGGGAGAAAAGGATTCAGTGTTTGAATATGAAATGTGAAGGAAGATGAGTTGCGGCTGAATCTACTCTGTTGGAGACTGGGATATGGGTGATGGTAGTGCCGTTAAGTTAGGTAAGGAATACAAGAGGGAAGAGTAGGCATGGTGGAATAAATAAGGAAGTTTAGCTGTACTTAATAAGCTTGAGCTACCTTGAGGTTCAGGTAGAAGTTTCTCAGGCAGATAATTGGGGCTGGAGATAGAGATTTTGAAATCTTTAGATCAGTGCATTGCAATCATCTGTGAAATATTCTTTTTTAAGGCATGTTTTATTGCAATATGGGCTTCCCAGGTGGTTCAGATGGTAAAGAATATGCCTGTAATGCAGAAAGTGAAATCACTCAGTCGTGTCTGACTCTTTGTGACCCCATAGACTGTAGCCTACCAGGCTCCTCTGTCCATGGGATTTTCTAGGCAATAGTACTGGAGTGGATTGCCATTTACTTCTCCAGGGGATCTTCCCAACTGTGGGCTCGAACCTGGGTCTCCTGCATTGTAGACAGACACTTTACCATCTGAGCTACCAGGGAAGTCAACCTGGATTCAATCCCTGGGTTGGGAAAATCCCCTGGAGAAGGACATGACAGCTCACTTCAGTATTCTTGCCTAGAGAATTCCATGGACAGAGGATCCTGGCAGGCTACAGTTCATGGGGTCGCACAGTGTTGGACATGACTGAGCAACTAACACACTTACTGAGATATAATTAAGGTGTATTAAAATTCTCTTTTATAGGTTTTCTTTTCTTTTTTTTTTTAGGTTTGACAGCTGTTCAGTTCAGTTCAGTTGCTCAGTCATGTCTGACTCTTTGTCACCCCATGGACTGTCGCATGCCAGGCTTCCCTGTCCATCACCAACTCCTGGAGCTTACTCAAACTCATGTCCATCGAGTCGGTGGTGCCATCTAAGCCATCTTATTCTGTCATCCCCTTCTCCTCCTGCTCTCAATCTTTCCCAGCATCAGAGTCTTTTCCAATGAGTCAGTTCTTTGCATCAGATACATAGTCATACAATTACCACCACAATAGAGGTATAGACCATTCTTGTCACATCAGAAAATTCCCTTGTAACTCTTTTGTTGTGGTTCTCCCCTCCTCCACCCAGTTCCCGACAACTAACCATTCATCTGATTTTTGTCCCTATAGTTTTGTTCATTTATGTCATATAAATAAAGTCATGTATTTGTAGCCTTTTGTATCAGTTTGTTTCACTTAAATATAAACATTCTTGTTATTCATTCATATTATTGTGTATATTAAGTAATTTCTTTTTGTTGCTGAACAGTATTGTAATATGTGTGTGAAAGTTTTTAAAAAACATGTATACCAGGGCTCCAAATACTGAATTAAAAATGATAGCTTTAAAATGGTAATAAGTTGGAAATTGGATGAGATGAGCGGGTATCAGGGAATAGTGGTGACATTGTCAAATATGCACATTCAAAAGTTGAATAGGGCATTAAAGAGGCTGCTTTTAGGTAACCCGAATTGTTCAACATCGATTTAGAAGGGAGGGAAAAGTGGCAATAATACAGCAGGGAGATTTCTAGAGATAAATGGGTGGAAGAAACAAACCAGAGTTAACAAGCAACAGGTAGGATTGAACAAGAGACCAGAAAGGGTAGAATCAACTCTGTAGACAGTAAGGTAAAGGAAAGGTGATAGGGTTGAGCTCTGTTACCATGATGGAGGCATGGTTATCTTAGAAAACTTGGGACCATTGACATGAAAGGAAATAGTCATTAATAGATTTGAAGTAATGGAATGACTTGATGAATCATATTCCTGGAAGGTGAACCTGAAATGAGTTGGAATAGGAGAGCCTAAAGTTAAAAAAATGACTGTATCAACATATGACACCTTGAGGGTTTGGACTTTTAGGATTGTCATGTGAAATGAAAGTGACAGATACTGCTGCTCCTGCTAAGTCACTTCAGTCGTGTCCGACTCTGTGTGACCCCATAGACGGCAGCCCACCAGGCTCCGCCGTCCCTGAGATTCTCCAGGCAAGAACACTGGAATGGGTTGCCATTTCCTTCTCCAGTGCATGAAAGTAGAAGTGAAAGGGAAGTTGCTCAGTCATGTCCGACTCTTAGTGACCCCATGGACTACAGCCCACCAGGCTCTTCCATCCATGGGATTTTCCAGGCAAGAGTACTGGAGTGGGGTGCCATTGCCTTCTCCGTTCAGATACTAGAGTTATTTAAATTTTTGTGTGTGTGGTTTAGAGGTTATTTTGAGAATTGTTAGCAGTTTAAGCTATTTGCTAAAAACTTACAGTGAATGAAGATTGAATGACCTAATAGAATTGGTATCCTTGAGATGATGCTTAATTTTCCAAGCATTTGCTTTTATTATATGTGCCTGTAGAGATATCAGTGTGATTCTAAATTGACTTGTTTTAGTTCCTATTTGTGAGTGATCTATAATACACAGACTCCTCTAAAATCTGTTCCCATATTTTATACATCTCAATTTTCAAGAATTAACTTTAGACTGATAATGAAAAAAGAATCCTTTTAATTTTTCCTTTTTGAGAATTCAAAATACTTTAATATGATGATTGAGTGATGTTTGCTTTCTTTTAGATAACCTAACCTCTTGATTCTCATAAGTACCAGATACATTTTGTGAATTAAAAGACCATTGAAAACAATGGCCTTCAGAATCAGGGTTCTTTGGAGAAATAGATGATTTCAGGTCTGGGGCAGAAAATATACAAAATGAACATAGAAAATCTTGTCCTCCCCAAATAAAGAAGGCTACCAAAGACTTCTTGTAACAGGTCAAGGGAATTCAAGAGCTAACTTCAAAAGCCTCCCCCAAGACAAATTTGGGATAATTTGAACCTCAACAGTAATGACAGGGGACTTCCATGGCAGTTCCATAGAAGACTGCCTTCCAGTGCAGAGGGCGTGGGGTCAGTCTCTTGTCAGGCAGCTAGGATCTTACATGCCTGGAGGCCAAAGAACCAAAATTTAAAGCAGAAGCAATGTTGTAATAAATTCAGCAAATGGTTCGCACAAAAAAAATCTTAATTTTTTTTGGTTGTGCTGGGTCTTTGTTGCTGTGCACAGGCTTTCTCTAGTTGCAGTGTGCAGGCTTATTACGGTGGCTTCTCTTGTTGCATAGCACCGGCTCTAGGGTGCTCAGACTTCAGTAGTTATAACACCTGGGCTCAGTTGCGGCTTGCAGGCTCTAGAGCTCAGGCTCAGTAGTTGCGGCACATGGGCTTAGTTGCTTGACCACGTGTGGAATTTTCCTGCACCAGGGACTGAATCTGTGTCTTCAGCATTGGCAGACACTGTACCACCAGAAAAGTCCTCAAAAAAATCTTAAAAAAATAACAGGACAAAAGGTGTTGGATGGAAACATAGTAAATGTGTTTGAATCCAGACAAACAATGGCCTTCAGGTTGACTATTATTTAAAAATATATGAAATTAATAATTAAGGAATCTCCACACTGTTTTCCATAGTGGCTGTACTAGTTTGCATTCCCACCAACAGTGTAAGAGGGTTCCCTTTTCTCCACATCCTCTCCAGCATTTACTGCTTGTAGACTTTTGGATCGCAGCCATTCTGACTGNTTCCCTGGTGGCTCAGTGCATAAAGAATCTGCCTGCAGTGCAGGAGACCCGGGTTTGACCCCTGGGTTGGGAAGATCCCCTGGAGAAGGAAATGGCAATGCACTCCAATATCCTTGCCTGGAAAATCTCATGGACAGAGGAGCCTGGTGGGCTGCAGTCCATAGGGTTGCAAAGAAGTCGGGCACGACTGAGCGACTAACACTTACTCCCTGGTGGCTCAGCTGGTAAGGTGGCTGCCTGCAATGAGGGAGACTGGGGTTCGACTCCTGGGTCAGGAAGATTCCCTGGGGAATGAAATGGCAACCTGCTCCAGCATTCTTGCCGGGGAAATCCCATGGACAGAGGAGTCTGGCAGGCTACAACTCATGGGGTGGCAAAGAGGTGGACCCAGTTGAGCAACTGACACTTCCTAATGAAATTCCAGCAGGCTGTTTTTAACAGTTCTATTTCTTCTGTAACCTATAAGTTAAACTTACTGGCATGCTCTAGCTTAAGAAAAGAATGCTACTTGGTTTATCTGTGTGTTTTGTTCATTTTTCCATAGCTTCAAAAATGCTAAGATTTTATCAACCTAAAAATAATGTGGTGATCATTTTAGAAGTGGAGGTAATAACAGGAAGAGAAACAAAAAAAGATTTTACTGTGGAGGCTGTCAGTTCCCTGATGCTGATTTTCACGATTACTTTGACCCTGACTTCAAAGCAGAGATACATCTGGACACATATTTGAGCTTCCTTTAGGATGACATCTTCATTTTGACATCCCTCCAGTGCTTTAGGATAATAACAGAATCAATTTGTTTAGGCTTCTTATTTCTACCATTGGGTTATTTTGAGGAATAGTGATGATTTCTGCCATACGTCCCATCACAATATTGTAAAATAATTACCCTCCAATAAAAATAAAAGACTAAGTTAAAAAGAAGTGGCTATTAACTAATTAATTCATTTTTACTCACTGAACACACCTAAACTAGGGACCTGTTCTGTACCAGACACAACATTAAGCTTAAAGATCCAAAAATACATATATCTATTTTATGCTTCCAGAAGTATTAGCATTGTAGTTATCTACGTTTTTTATTATTATACATAAAAGTCAGAATGGACTGTTGTAGATGTAATGGCCATGCGGGAGACCTGGGTTCAATCCCTGGGTTGGGAAGATCCCCTGGAGAAGGGAAAGGCTACCCACTCCAGTATTCTGGCCTGAAGAATTCCATGGACTGTATGGTCCATGGGATCGCAAAGAGTCGGATATGACTGAACGACTCACACACACTGGCATCTGTCAGTGTGAATCAGCCATAGGTATACACATGTCCCCTCCCTCTTAAACTTCTTTTCCACTTCCCTCCCCATCCCACCCCTCTAGGTTATCAAAGAGCACTGGCTTTGGGTTCTCTGTGTCGCACAGCTGGTTTCCGCTGGCTATCTCCTTTACATATGGTAATCTGTACGTTTCAGTGCTACTCTTTCAAATAATCCCACCTTCTCTTCCCCCAACTGTGTCCAGAAGTCTGTTCTTTGTGTCTGCTTCTCCATTGCTGCCTTTTAGGTAGGTTCATCAGTACCATCTTTATAGATTCCATATGTATGCATAAATATATGATACTTTGTCTTTCTGACTTCTTTCACTTTGTGTGAGGCTAGAGGTTCATCCGCAGAGAAGGCAGTGGCAACCCACTCCAGTACTCTTGCCTGGAGAATCCCAGGGACGGGGGAGCTTCGTGGGCTGCTGTCTATGGGGTCACATAGAGTCAGGCACGACTGAAGTGACTTAGCAGAGAGCAGAGGTTCATCCACCTCATTAGAACCAACCGAAATGTGTTCCTTTTTATAGTTGAGTAATATTCCACTGTGTATATGTACCACAACTTTGATCCATTCATCTGTTCATGGATATGTAGCTTGCTTCCATGTCCTAGCTATTAAAGTGCTGCAGTGAATGTTGGGGTCCATGTGCCTTTTTCAGTTATGGTTTCTTCAGGGTATATGCTCAGTAGTGGAATTGCTGGGTTATATGGTAGTTTTATTCCTAGTTTTTAAAGAAATCTCCATACTGTTTTCCATAGTGGCTGTATCAGTTTGCCTTCCCACCAACAGTGAAAGAGGGTTCATTTTTCTCCCCATTCTCTCTAGCATTTATTGTTTGTGGATTTTTTGATGATGGCCATTCTGACCCATGTGAGATGATACTTCATTGTAGTTTTGATTTGCATTTCTGTAATAATGAGCAGTGTTGAGCATCTTTTCAAGTGTTTATTAGCCATCTATATGTCTTCTTTGGAGAAACTTCTAAGACTTCTGTCCACTTTTTGATTGGGTTGTTTTTCTTATATTGAAGTTCATGAGCTGCTTATATATTTTGGATATTAGTTCTTCGTCAGTTTTATTTGCTGTTATTTTCTCCCATTCTCAGGATTGTCTTTTCACCTTGCTAGTAGTTTCCTTCAATATGCAAAGCTTTTAAGTTTAATTAGATACCATTTGTTTATTTTTGTTATTTCTATTTCTCTAGGAGGAGGTGGGTCATAGAGGATCTTGCTCTGATTTATGTCAGAGAGTGTTCTACCTGTGTTTTCCTCTAAGAGTTTTATAGTTTTTGGTCTTACAGTTAGGTCTTTAATTCATTTTGAGTTTATTTTTGTGTGTGGTGTTAAGAAGTTTTCTAATTTCATTCTGTTACATGTAGCTGCCTAGTTTTCCCAGCACCACTTATTGAAGAGACTGTCTTTTCTCCGTTGTATATTTCTGCCTCTTTTGTCAAACATAAGGTGCCCATAGGTGTGTGGATTAATCTCTGAGGTATCTCTCTTGTTCAGTTAATCTGTATTTCTGTTTTCAGTACCATACTTTCCTGATTACTGTAGCTTTGTAGTAAAATCTGAAGTCAGGAAGGTTGATTCCTCTGGTCCCATTCTTCTTTGTCAAGATTGCTTTGTCTATTCAGGGTCTTTTGTGTTTCCATACAAATTGTTAAATTATTCTAGTTCTGTGAAAAATACCATTGGTAGTTTGGTAGGGAATGCGTTGAATCTTTAGATTGCTTTGGTAGTATAGTCATTTTCACAGTCTTGGTTCTTCCTATCCAAGAACATGGTATAATCTCTCCATCTGTTTGTGTCATCTTTAATTTTTTTATCAGTGTCTTATAGTTTGCTGCATACAGGTGTTTTGTCTCTTCAGGTAAGTTTATTCCTAAGTATCTTATTTTTGTAGTGAATGGGATTGTTTCCTTAATTTTTCTTTCTGTTTTTTCTTTGTTAGTGTATAGGAATCCAAGGGATTTCCATGTATTAACTTTTTATCCTGCAACTTTACTATATTCATTGATTAATGCTGGTAATTTTCTGATGGCATCTTTAGTATTTTCTATGTAAAGAATCATGTCATCTGCTAATAGAGGTTTACTTCTTTTCCAATCTGGATTCCTTTCACTTCTTTTTCTTTGATTGCTGTGAATAGCCACTTTTTATTGTATATTTACAATATGCCAGGCATTGTACTAAATGCGTTATATGTTTATGAAATTTAATAATTTAATTTATTAATTTAAATAATAGCAGCATGAAGTATGTATTGTTATTTACATTAATAGTTATATTTACCTATACAGCTAATAAATGACTGAACTTGGACTTGTATCTTGGTCTTTCTGTTTTAAAACCACTTAATTGCTATACTCCTCATAAAAAATGTGTTTATGTGAATTTATATTTTTAAAATTCCTAAATTTATATTATCCTAAGACACTCTCATATTTAAGTGCATGGTCATAAATATGAGGCTTACTCTGTAAATTTGCACTCCTGAAATATAGTGATCTGCCTACTCATTGCAGTGTTAATAAAAAGTCTGATTTGATCAGTATCAGAGGGCAGTGTATACCAGTCATAATTTTAGAATTAGAAGTGGTCTTCTAGGGATTCTGACCCTCGAAAGGGAAAATTTGCCAAAAAAGTGAGACTCAGACCCAGACGGTATGATTGTGTATTGGGCTGTAAGCTAAGGTTTATAATAGAAATAGCAAGATACAGTAAAATAAAATAACCTCTTTCATGTATATTAATTTTTAAAAGAGAGATAGGTAGTTCTTGGCCAGTAGACAGTGCAGTTGCAGGAAGTTACCCAGTGATCCAAACTGGTAGGTATGTTAGGACAGCTCTGCCTCTTTATCCTCTGATTTCCCTTTCTGAGTCTAGTGGGGGCTGCACTAATTGTTGCTGTTTCCCAGCTATCGAAGGGGCAAAGAGAGAAGAAGAAACAGTTTGTATTCAGGGAGATGGCCTTGAAGTTGCACATGCCAGTTCCTCTTGTCATCTGTTAACTTGAATTTAGTAATATGGCCACGCTTAGATGGAAAGGACGCTGGAAAATTTTGTCTCTAGCTAGGTAGTGGTCTACCCTGATGGCACAGTGGTGAAGAAGTTGCCTACCAGTGTAGGAGACATGGGTTTGACCCCTGATCTGGGAAGATCCTGAATTAGTGTTTTCATTTTCTTTGGATATATGCCTAGGAGTGAGACTGCTGAATCATATGGTAGTGATTTTTTTTTTTTTTTAGTTTTTTGAAGAACTGCAGTACTGTTTTCCATAGGGGCTGCATCAGTTTCCATTCTCCACTTGTTGCTTTTGCTTTTTAATGACACTGGGCAAAAGACTCCTTCTGTTTTTGTGTTGCCAGCTGTATCCTCATTCCAGACAGACAGATGTATTTACCCTGTGAATACATTTTCTTTATTGTTCTAGGGGCCCTGAAGACCACTCCAGGTTCATTGATTAACTAGAAGAACTCACAGTACTCAGCATATAGTCAAACTCAGAGCTAAAGTTTATTACAATGAAAGGATATAAAGCTCATACAAATCAGCAAAGGAGAAGGCACCTGGAGCAAGGGCCAGAGAACACCAGGGCAGACTTCGAAGTACCCTTTCCCAGTGGAGTCACCCAAGAAGCATTTAAACTCTTCAGTAGTGATGTCCTATTATTGGGGACGGATCAGATAGTACCCAAGGTTTTTATTAGATACTGGTCATGTAGGAACCTCCAACAGCATGTACCAAATCCAGACTCTCAGAAGAAAAGCAGATCTTGAGCATAAACCATTTTGTACAGTTGTTTAGTTATAGTAAGCCACACATCACTTAAAGAAAGTTTCACATCATTGTAGAAAACTATTTACTAGTCAAGTTCCCAGATGCCAGATAAAGGCCCAGTTTTACAAGCATGCCTTTCTCAGGATCTCAGTCTTAAACTTGCCACGTTAAGTCCTTTCCAGATGTTCTTCACTGGCTTTCTTCATGCTGGTTTTCTAGGTTTCTTATAGAATGAATGCTGTGTCCCCACGTAGGCAAAACCAGAAGTAGTAATTTATAGATTGCTTTCATGTATATTATCTTACTTGATTCCCCCCAGAACTTCTAAAGACTTTAAAAATGATCCACATCAAAAAGTAAAGTTAAACATTCTGTTAGCTTCTGATAGGTTTGTATGGTCAGTTTATATTATGTTTAGAAAAATTATTCTCCTTTTTGAGGATTGAGTTGGGAGAGAACACTGAATGCATTACCCCCTGAAATGACTGTGTACTTCAGAGTAAGTATAAGTAAATAAGTACTGAAATATTTCATTCACATTAAAAAAAATTAATAAAATCCTATTTCATGTTTTGTTAACATTTCACTGATCTCAAGATTAAAAAAATTTGTCAGAGTTTAGTTTTTAAGTTTTGACCTATTGCATGTGTGCATGCTCAGTCACTCAGTCCCATCCACCTCTTTGTGATCCCATGGACTAAAGCCCACCAGGTTCCTCTTTGCATGAGATTTTCCAGGCAAGACTACTGGAGTGGGTTGCCATTTCCTCCTCCGAGAATCTTCCCAACCCAGGGATCGAACCTGTGTCTCCTGCAATGGCAGGCAAATTCTTTACCACTCACCTATTGACAGGCTACTAAATGTCAGCCATGGTACTAGACACTAGAATACAGCTATGCACAAGAGAAGTATGGTCCCATTCTCATAGAGCCTACGGTCCAGTAGAAATGGAGATAATAAATAGGAAATTATGACAGTAGTCTGCTAAGTGCCAGAATGAGGGATGTACAGCATGTCAGTTTAGAGCTCTGTTGAGGTAGAGAAAGGGATGCTGTGGAGGCAAATGGGAAGGGAACCTATTCCAGATGTAGGGTGGAGGATGGAATGACAAGGAATACTTCTCATGAGAAGAAGCATTAACTGAAACCTGAAGAATGAGTCGGGCTAATAGGGGGAGGACAAGAAAAAGTGTGTAGACCAAAGAAAAAGCACAGTGAAAAAGGTTGAAGTGAAAAAGTCATTTAAAGAACTGATTTAAGTGGATATGACAGGAGGTGGGAGGAGAGAATAGGCAAGAGCCAAATCTATTAAAAAGTTAGATCTTTATCCTGAGAGCAATGAGGTTATTAACCAAGAATTTTTAAGTAGGTGAGTGGCATGTTGAGGTTTTCCCACTTTAGGTACACTGGAGAATAAACTGGAGGAAAGCAGGAAAGACTGGGTGACTAAGCAGTCAGATATTATGGTAGCTCAGACTAGGATGGTGGCAGTGTGGTAATGGTGGTGATCTTTTGAAAATTTTTAAAAATACATTTATTTATTTGGCTGCACTGAGTCTTGGTTGTGACACATAGGATCTTGACTCTTGTTTGCAGCATGTGAACTCTTAGTTGCAGCACATGGGATCCAGTTCCCTGACCAGGGGCTGAACCTGCGCTCCCCTGCATCGAGAGCATGGGCTCTCAGCCACTGGACCACCAGGGAAGTCTTGAGTGATAGTGATCTGACTCAAGACATTTAGGAGATAGGATAAATAGAACTTGATGACTTCTGGATTTCTGTTTGAGCATCTAGGTGAACAGAGATGTTGTAGGTTGACCTTAGAGAAGCTCTTGGCTTTCCTGTTTTGGAACATGTCCTTTTTCTTCCGCTGTTTCTTAGTGTTACGGTACTTCGCTGGTTTTTGAGTTGGTGGACATCAGACTTTTTTCTGGGTAGTTCATTTCTGATCTGAAACTTTGCAGTGGAAAAGCAGATCATGTTCTGCCATAAGATTATGAAAGTTATCAAGTTATTTTGTATTCCTTGGAGGAAAGTCTGATGCTATACATGCCCTTTTGAACCTTTTCTTCATGTAATAAATTATCTTGGAGATCTTTATATATAGCTCTTATGCTTTTAAACAGTTACGCAGTGTTCCACTTGAATGAATGTACTGCAGCATCTTTATCAGTCTCTTTTTGATGGGCATTTTAGTTTTTTTGTTTTTTCCTTTTAATACATTTAGTGCCTCAGCAAACATGCTTATACATAACCTTTATGTTAAATCGAAATTCGTATCACAAGTCTGTCATGAATGAACCCTGAAATGTTAAGATTGGTTAGGTCTGTAAAATTATTTAGTGAACTTTTATGTCTTTATGCAGGCTTCTAACTTTCAACAATCAAGGATGGGTTTTTAAAATTAGACCTAAGTTTTAAATACCCACTCCAGTGTTCTTGCCTGGAGAATCCCAGGACGGGAAGCCTGGTGGGCTGCCATCTAAGGGGTTGCACAGAGTTGGACACGACTGAAGTGACTTAGCAGCAGCAGCAGCAACAAGTTTTAAATGAAGTAAGTCAGATAGAAAAAGACAAATACTGTATGATATCTATGTGGAATCTAAAAAGTAATGCAAATGAATCTATTTACAAAACAGAAACAGACTCACAAACACAGAAAACAAACTTATTGTTACCAAAGGGAAAAGGGTGAGGGATAAACTAGGAGTATGGAATTAATAGATGTATACTGCTATAAAACAGATAAGCACCAAGGGATTACTATATGGCATAGGGAACTTTATTCAGTATCTTATAATCTATAATGGAAAATAATTTAAAAATATGAATATAACTGAAAAAAAAAAAACTTAAACTTTTAGAGCAATTTTATGTCCTAGCAAAATTTAGTGGAAGATACAGAGATTTCCCATACATCTTAAAAGTTTCTGTCTGATGAATTGTGGTGAAACTCTAGAACCATTATGCCAGATATTTATATATCCTAACAAGTGCCAGGATTATTAGAATTATAAACTATTGCAATTAAAATAAAGGAAGTTAACAGTTTTTGTAACTAGGACAAGAAGGCATTGTACATGGAAGAGACACTTCTAGTAATAATGTCAGTAATTCAAGTGTTTATTGAAATTTTGATATGTGTGACACAGTGTTTTAAGTGTTGAGATAAAACAGTCTCCATATACTAATCACAGAGCTGGTCCTCTGTATATGGGGAATCTGAGGACTGTAGAAATTAAGACACTTAGATCACAGTCAATATGTGGCTGAGTTGGGATTTAAATTGAAGTTCGGCTGATTCAGAGCTCATTCTGTTTCTTTCATGTTGGGTGTGGGGAATGAGTTTGGTTTTAGCATATTGTCTGCTAGGATTTGGGATAATAGCCCAATACATTAAGGCATTTCTGTTGCTTACTGCATTTATCACATCAGCATAATACCCCAGATGTACCCTCTGTTTGTTTTTTTTTTCCTGGAAGATTTTGCTGATATAAAAGTGCAAAAACTCAGTGAAAGACAGTGTTTTTAGGGCAAGTTGAAATGTTTTTATTTCATGAACCAGCCAAATAATATAACTTGGTAGTTGTATTGAAGATTATAAATTCAAAGGTAGTAATTTGTGTCAGACTTGTCTAAATTTAACATAGGGTTCAGATTCATGAACCAGTTTTCATATTAACCTTTCTTTGTCTGTCGTCATTAGGGCCTGCTTTTAGGTTGAGTGTTAATCTGGGTGGAACACAACCTTGTGGCTTTCAACTCTGTGTGTGTGTGTGTGTGTGTGAAATGACAGAGTTGGGACATGGAAGTTGAGAGAGGAGCTATTCTGTTTTCTTGTTCACTAAATGAAGAGCTGGGTTCTAGCTATGGGTTGACTGAGTCCTCTGCCTGGGACCTGCCTTTGTTGAGTTAAAGAACCCTTAAAACATGTTGGCATTCCTAGTCTGTACCAGCTGCCAGGACAGCACTTGGTTTATTGAATACTTAGGTTGATTTTCTTTAATCCCATATTTTTAGTAGAAGAGATGGGGAATTGAAAAGTAGTCATGGTTTGCTTTTGTAAAAATAGCAGAATCTTCGATGGAACTAGAGAACAGGATGTCGCTTGTGAAATGACAGAACTGGGTAGATGAACCTTTTCAGAAATAGATGTTGTCGTTGGCAGTATGTTTCTTAAAAGTTCCCAGGCCCCCATGGTCCTGTTGTTAGGATTAAGCCTTTTAGCATTGCAGCATGGAGGGGCTTTTGACTTAATTCAGACTTCTTGGTATGTCACGGGATAGTCTTGTGGTTTCAGATGAATGTGGTTCATTGCTATTATTAACCTGGGTTGGCAGTTGTACATAACTGGAGTTTTTAGGGATTTTGAAAAACAGAATTACCTAAGAGAAACAGAGGTGCTACTAACATACAGCTTAAGATTTTATTTTCAAATGTTATTAACATCAAAATCAGCCCAAATCAGTTAGAAATTTAGTGATGTAACAATTTTACTGCTGAGTTTTTAGATAGACTTATTTTATGAATAGTTGATTAGAATTATGGTGATTAATTAGAAGGACTTGAGAATGTTTTGAACAGGTGGTAATCATTATTTTAAAGTCTAATTTATAGACACTACATATCAGTCCCTGGTGTATGTATGTCTTATTCTCTTTGTCATTTACTGCCCTTCTTTCTCATACTCATTACATAGGAAAACTCAATACAGCTATTTGAAGAGCAGTGTGCTTTTGTGTATCTCATATATATAAGTAAAATTTAAATTAAAAACTGGACATTGTATTAATTTATTGATCATAATCCAAGTATTTTATAGTTGATGTTCTTAAATGTTACAGATATAGACCTGAATTTATCAGGTAGTGTTTTTGATGCTTTTGTAAACATCTTAACTGTGTGTCCCCATTTAGTCATTTATGACTTGACTTAATTTGAATTAGTAGTGAATTTAGTACATTGTTTTTATGTTTTAAATAAATCCTGCTATGAAAGTAGGATTAAAAATACTTAAAAATACTTTTTTCAATATGTATTACCCAGTTGAACAGCATGGATACAGGCTCTCTCAATTGTTTTATCTCATTTTAACCTTTTTGTAGTGTTTCACTGCAGTTTAAGTTCTCAGGTATATAGGATGAATGTCAGAAAGTTAAAAACCACATAGATCAGATATGTTTACTGAGGATAGCTTTGCTATTGTGTGTAGACAATTTTTATGAATAGTGATAGTGTGCTTACCACTCTTAATGATGAGGCTTAATCATATCTTCAGTTAAATTTTGATAAAAGACAACATGATGAAGTGGAAAATATGGTCAATTAGATATCAGAATTTAGTTTCCAGTTAGTAAAAGATCATTCTTAAGTCTTTGTCTTTCCATGTCTTAGTTGTTGTAAATAGTGGTATTGTGAATATTGGGGTGAATAATCTTTTTGAATTAACAGTTGTTGTTTTTTTTTCAGATATATGCCCAGGAGAGTGGATTCTTGGATTATATGGTAGCTCTATTTTTAGTTTTTTAAGGAACCTCTATGTATTTTCCAGAGTGGCTGTACCAGTAGATGTTCCCATCATACGTAATGTAGAAGGGGTCCTTTTCTCCACACCCTCTCGAGCATTTATTTTTTGTAGACTTTTTGGTGATGGCCATTCTGACCGGTGTGAGGTGATACTTCTTTGTTGTTTGATTTACATTTTTCTAATAATTAGTGAAGTTGAGCATCTTTTCATGTGTATGTCTTTTTAAAATATTTTTTTCCTGTAAATTTGTTTATTTTTAATTTTATTGGAATTAGTTGATTTTCAATGTTGTATAATTAATATTTTTAGATGTACAGCAAAGTGATTCACATACCTGTACATATATTCATTCTTTTTCAGATTCTTTTCTTATACAGATAGAATATTGAGTATACATAGACTATTGAGTAGAGTTCCCTGTGATATACAGTAGGCCCTTGTTGCTTATCTGTTTAATATGTATGTTAATTCCAGGCTTCTGATTTCATCTCTCCCCACCACGTTTCCCCTTTGGTAACCATAAGTTAGTTTTCAATATATGTAAATTTGCTTCTATTTTGTAAATAGGTTCAGTTGTATCATTAAAAAAATTGGATTCTGCATGTGGGTGATATGATATTTGTCTTTCTGTATCTGACTTGCTTCCCTTGGTGTTATAATTTCTAGGTTCATCCACATTGATGAGGCAATGTATGTCTTCCTTGAAGAAATGTCTGTTTAGGTTTTCTGTCCATTTGTTGATTGAGTTGTTTGTTCGGTTTTTGGTTTTTTTTTAGATATTGAGATGATTGAGCTTGTGTAATTTGGATAATAATTCCTTGTCAGTTGCATCATTTCCAGTATTTTTCTTTCAGTATGTAGATTGTCTTTTTGTCTTGTTGATTGTTTCCTTCGATGTACAAAAGCTTTTAAGTTTGATTAGTCTCCACTTGGGGCTTCCCTGGTGGCTTAGCTGGTAAAGAATCCGCCTGCATTGTGGGAGATCTGGGTTCAATCCCTGGGTTGGGAAGATCCCCTGAGGAAGGGAACGGCTACCTACTCCATTATTCTGGCCTGTAGAATTCCATGGACTTGTATCGTCCATGGAATTGCAAAGAGTCGGACATGACTGAGTGACTTTCACTAGGCTCCATTTGTTTATTTTCACTTTGATTTCTTTTGATTTGGAAGACTGATCTAGGAAAATTTTGCTACAGTTTGTGTCAAAGAATGTTTAGCTTTTGTTCTGTTCTAGTTTTATGGTGTTATGTCTTATATTTAGGTATTAAACCATTTTGAGTTTATGTGTGTATATTGTATGGAGTACATGCAGGAGACCCAGGTTCGATCCCTGGGTCAGGAAGATCCCCTGGAGAAGGAAATGGCAACCCACTCCAGTACTCTTGCCTGGAAAATCCGATGGACGGAGGAGCCTAGTGGGCTACAGTCCATAGGATCACAAAGAGTTGGACACGACTGAGCGATGACACACGTGTGCTTAGTCCCTAAGTCATGTCTGACTCATGGACTGTAGCCCTCCAGGGTCCTTTGTTTGTGGGATTCTCCAGGCAAGAATACTGGAGTGGGTAGCCATTCTCTTCCCCAGGGGATCTTCCTGATCACCAGGAATTGAACCTGCATTGCAGGTAGATTCTTTACTGTCTGAACCACCAGGGAATCCCCATATGGTATGAGGGAATGTTCTAATTTCATTGATTTACACATAGCTGTCCAGTTAGGCTTTTTCGCTGATTTCTTCCATTCAGTTTGGAAATACATGCCTTTAAGTATGTACCTTTTTTCTTTAGGTAGGTATATACATACATACATAAATGCAAACAATAATATGTATTTGTATATGTCTTTTTTCTTTAAGAGATAGCCTTTTGTGTCCTTACTTCTTCTACTTATCTGGGGTGCCGATAGATCTTGGTTGCCCAAGATAATCTCAGGTGTCTTTTGCACATTTAGGGCTCTCCTTTGCTTTCAAAATTTTACAGTTTAGATGGTTATTTGTCCACATTATTTTTCTCTCTACCCCTTTTAAAGGGATGTATATACTTCTGTATACTTTCTGAATAGTATATACTTACCATCTCACTTTCTCATTTCTTTTTTCTGGTTGCTCTTGTTGTGTAACTACCCTGACTCCAACTCTGCACTGAAATGGTTCGTGCAAGAGTTCCAAAGACCACCAAATTAGAAAATCTCATGGATGCGTGTAGTCTTTATAAATGTTTTGGCTTTTCTGCAACCTTTGTCACTATGCCCTGTTCCTTTTTTCATCTTCATCTTCCTTGACTTTTGAAATAATACTTTACCATTGATTTTCTCTTTTCTCTTTTGTGTTCTGTGTTTACTGATCTTCCCTACTGATTTTCTACTCTCTGTCCTTAAGTTATTGCTGTGTCATAAAATTCTAGCTTATTGATTCTTTGCTTTTTCTTTTCCATTTTTAAAATTTATTTTACTGAAGTATAATTGATTTATAATGTTGTGTTGGTTTCTGGTGTATAACAAAGTGATTCAGTTTACACACACACACATGTGTGCAGGCATACTTTTTCATATTTTTTCCCATTATCATTTATTACAGGATTTTGAATGTAGTTCTATGTAGGAACTTGTTGTTGATATGTTATCTTTTCTCTTTTCCATTAATATGTTCTCCCTGAATAATTTCACTACCAACTATGTATCAATAACTCCTCTATTTAGAACTGTAGTCTAAGCCTTTCTCCTGAATTCCAGAGCATTTTTTTTTCATCAAAATATCAGAGGTGTTTCTTCTGCAGCATCTTATAGGCCCACTGAACTAAATCTGTAAACACCCTGATTCCAAACTTGCTTTCCCTCCTGTATTCTTTCTCTGCTACTCTCTTCATCAAATCTGAAACCTGAGAATCAGGCATCCTTTTTTCCCCTCATTCCCCATATCCAGTCTCCAAGTCCTTTTCTTGGTCTCCTAAATAACATCTGGCTCCCTCGCTTGCTGTCTTCAGTGCTATATTTGGTTCAGATTAGAACATTATTCTTACCTTCACACCTTCCTCTCTAGTCAGTTCTCTAAGTTTTTGTAAATGTGATTTTCTAAAAGGCACAGATGATCTTACTGTCATTTTAACACCCTGTTTACTCATTGTCTGAATGAAGTCCTTAGTGTTTGTGTGAAATAGTTCTGAGGTTTGATCTAGCGCCAGTGTGCCTTTCCAGCTTTTGTTATTTCACTGCACACTCCAGAGCAAGGGTCACCAAGAGTTATAGCATATGATGTTTTCTTCTTGCAGGGAAGAGAATCCCTTCTTCTCAACTTGAAGCTCATACAGACTTTAAGTACTTCATCGATAGTAGAGAATAATGGTTATGATCATGGATTCCAGAGGCCTAGTGCCTGGAATCTAAACTGAACTTTGCCAATTACTGTGTATATTTAGCTCTGTTATTTTGGGCAGGCTACTTAATCTCTCTATGCCTTAGTTTTCTTGCCTGTAAAATAGGAATGAAGTTGTGAAGATGAATTGATGCTGTGAAGAGTAAATGAATTAACATATGTAATGCCCTTAGGACAGTAACTGGTATACAGTAGAAAATAACTGTTAACCTATTATTTATTATCCATTGTATATCGTTTATTATTCTTGTTAGTGAGTCTGTACCTGACCTTCCTATGCAGACCTCTTGTCTACGTTATAATCTTGCCTCAGTTACAGACTGTGTTACAGTGATAAAATTGTCTTCCTATTAGACTGTGAATCTTTCACAGTCATGTTTTTCTTTTCATACTTAACGAATGCTTTTAAGTCAGTGATTGAATGCACAGAAATATTCCCAGGGCCTGGCATTGTGCTTCTGAGGATGGTAAATATTTAATCTCTGTTTTATTGAGATGTCTAAAATGTAAATAATATAAATAACACTATGAAAAGTGAAAGTGTCAGTCACTCAGTCATGTCTGACTCTTTGCAACTCCATGGACTATATAGCCCGCCCAGCTCCTCTGTCCATGGAATTCTCCAGGCAAGAATACTGAAGTGTAGGTGGCCAATCCCTTTTCAGGGGATCTTCCTGACCTGGGGATTGAACCTGAGTTTCCTGTGTTGTAGACAGATTCTTTACTGTCTGAGCCACCAGGGAAGCGTGTGTGCACGCGCGTCATGTTGGACTCTTTGAGACCTTTACTGTCTGAGCCACTGGGCAAGTGGGTGTGTGTGTGTGTGTGTGTGTGTGTGCGCGCGCGCGCGCGCAGTTGCCAAGTCATTCCTGACTCTTTGAGACCAGGCCTTCCTGTCCTTCAGCATCTCCCAGAGAGTGCCTGATTTCATGCCCATTGAATTGGTGATGTCATCCAACCGTCTTATCCTCTGTCACCCTCTTCTCCTTCTGCCTTCAGTCTTTCCCAACATCAGGGTCTTTTCCAGTGAGTCAGCTGTTTACATCAGGTGACCAAAGTATTGGAGCTTTAACTTCAGCATATACACTATATGTATAGTGGTTTTCCCCCATAATCCTCCTTTTTAAAGATTGAGGTACAGTTTATGTAAAAAGCACACATTTTAAGTGTATAATTTGATTAATTTTGAAAAATGTATGCATCTGTTTAGCTACAAGTAAATATATAGACCATTTCAGTCAGTCCAAAAACCTTTCTAGTCCTTTCCCTCCCATCCTGCCCCTGGCCAAGCACTGCTCTGATTTCTGTCACCATAGATTAGTTTTACCTGGTCTATAACTGCATATAAATGGGATATGTATGCTTCTCTGTTTTAATTTTTTTCACTCAGCA
The DNA here is from genome assembly GCA_006410875.1 of Neotragus pygmaeus. NCBI lineage: Eukaryota > Metazoa > Chordata > Mammalia > Artiodactyla > Bovidae > Neotragus > Neotragus pygmaeus. Next base: position 454,908 of record SJYV01052897.1, on the reverse strand, counting down.
TTGTTTCAGAGTTCATCTATGTTATGACTAGTAAGTAGTTCATTCCTTGTTATTTCTGCGGAGTATTTCAGTGTAAGAATGTACCACAGCTTGTTTATCCATTTTCCCATTGATGGTCATTGTGGTGTTCCCAGTTTTTTTGCCATTAGGAATAAAGCTGCAAAAACTTTTTCTTTGGACATATGTTCTCATTTCTACTGGATAAATATCTTTGAAAAGAATTGCTTGGTTTTAGCTGCCAAAATTTTTTCTAAAATGGTTGTACTCTTTTACACTTTTGCCAGCAATGTGAAAGATTCCACGTGCCTCATATTTTTACCAACAATAAATGTTACTGGTCTTTTGTGGAAGTGTTTTCATATACATTTATCTGATAGTTAATCTTGTTAGCATCTTTTCCACGTGCTTTGTTCCTTCATCATTCATATACTCCTTATCTGAAATGCCCAAGCCTTCACCCATTTTAAAATTGGACAAATGGTTCATCTTAACTGCTTTATGGGAGTTCTTTGTATAGGCAATTTACAAGTTCTTTGTCATTTATATAGCAAATATTTTCTTCCTGTTTATGACTGGCCTTTCTAAAAAAACTTTGCTTTTTAATGTGCTGGTTTTAAATTTTAATGAACTCCAATTTATTAAATTTTTTATGCATAATAACTTGTGTGTCTTGTATAAGAATTCTTTGCACCCCTTGATTGTATATATACTCTATGTTTCTAGAAGCTTTAGAATTTAAGCTTTTGTGTAGTCTTATTTTGAGTTAATGGAGAACATTTTAAGTTACAAATGCTTAGGTAAGTTCAGGAGAAAGCATTCTTACTCTTTTTATTATTGTTGAGATAAATTTCATGCACTGTAAAATTTACCTTTTAACCGTGTACAATTCTGTGGGTTTTTTAGTATAGTCAAGCACTTATCCAGCTATCACTGCTATCAAATTCCAGAACATTTCATCACTCCACATGCTTATGAAGTCAGAAAGACAAATATTATATAATATCATTTATATGTAGAATATAAAAAATACAATATACCACTGAATATAACAAAAAGAGACAAATTCACAGATACAGAGAACAATCTAGTGGTTACCAGTGGGGAAAGGAGAGGGGCAAGATGAGGAGTAGGGAGTTAAGAGGTACAGACGACTGCATATAACGTAAGTGAGCTACAAGGGAATGTTGTACAGCACAAGGAATCTTAAAATATAAATGGAGAATAACCCTTACGAAGTGTGAATCAGTATGTTGTACACTTGAAACTTGTAAAATATTGTAACTCAACTATACCTCAGTTAAAGAACTCCTTATACATTGCAGTCATCTCCCTTCTCCCCTGCCAGCCCTCCTAGGCAACCACTAATTTACTTTCTTTCTGCCACAGTGGATTTGACTATTCTGGACAAGTCAGAGGGAATAAATGGAATTTTATAGTATATGGCCTTTTGTGTCTGGTTTCTTTCATTTGGCTTAATGTTTATAAGGGTCAGCCATATTGCAGCTTTTTATAGCCAAGTAATATTCCGTTGTGAAGGTATAACATCTTGTTTGTTCATTCATCAGTTGATGGGCATACCTTTAAGCTTTTCAAAGGAAGTTTCTGTTTTATTTTTTTTAGGTTGTGGAATATGATAGTTTAATCCATGTACTCATTGGAAAAATACTTTACAAATACTTAAATGAGAAAAGGAGCAAAGCCTTCTAGCTTGTTTTTATTATTAATGAAGTAAATTTCACATATTGTAAAATTCATCCATTTAAAATGTATAGTTCCAGCATGCCGGCTCTCTAGTTGTGGAGGACAGGAGCACACCAGCTCAGTGGTTGTGGTGCAAGGGCTTAGTTGCTCCACAGCAAGTGGGATCTTATTTCCCTGACCAGGGATTGAACCCATGTCCCCTGATTGCAGTTTATCTCAATCTGATCCATATCCAAGCACATGAATGCGAATGATTGCTGGAGAAAATGACCCAATTGTGTAGTTTGTGACTGGTATATTTTCGTAGCCTTCAGTCTCAGGTAGACTTTCATAATTGCCAGGAAATCTTATGTTTCCCAGTCAGCACATTTTCTTTTGCTACAAAGACTGCTCTCTTTTGCTGTCTGCTGTCCCCACATTTTACAACCTGTCCTTTATTTTCCTTCACCTGCTTTAGAAAGTATACAGGGCTTCTAGATAAGAACTCCCCCATTCTTACCCTCATGTCTGTGAGTCTTCCTTTGTCTGTGTCCATCTTTTCTTCTTGTCCTAGTGCAGTGATGATCCTTTCTTCGGAGGTAGTTCTTTCATTTGTGCTCTATATTCTATCCTCATCCGCTTCCTTAGACACCTTACTTCGTCAGTCTTCCTGTCCCATCCACTTCACACTTTTGTCATCAATATGTAAACATGTTCACGTGTCCTTTTTAATAACAAAATAGCTGTCTTCTAGTTCATGATTCCTTTTCTTTTTCATTTTCTTTGACGTTTGTCTTAAAATCTCTATTTTCTCTACCCTCATTCGGTCATCAAATCTCTGCAGTCTGACCCCTGTGCTTAGAAGCTTCTTTATCATGGTCACCAGTGACTTCTTTGTTTCTAAAACTAGTGGACACTTTTTAGTAATAGCCATGATACTTCTTCTTCCTCTCTTAAGTGCTCCTCTGTCTTAGTTTTCTTGAGACCAACCTCCTGATTTTCTCTATCAGTCTGTCCTTTTATGGTTTCCTTTGCATAACATCAAAGCACAGTTTAATAAAAGCTGTTCAGTGGGATGCAAATCATTGTGATCTAAGGATGGATCCCTTGTTTAGTTCGATTGTCCAGTAAGTTTTTCATCAGTTCATAGACATTTGCTAAGGATTAAATAAAAGAAAACTAAAATTATATTTTCTGTCAAGATTGGGGTGAAGATGTTTTATGTTGCCGGTTATAGATTTTTTTTTAACATTCATTGATAGGGTTAGAGTTGCAGCTGTTGTTCAGTCGCTAGGTTGCGTCCGACTTTTTTGTGACCCCATGGACTGTAAGCCCATGGACAGGCTCCTCTGTCCATGGGGAATTTCTCAGGCAGGAATACTGGAGTGGGTTGCCATTTCCTTTTCTCAGGGATCTTCCTAACTCAGGGATTGAACCTGCATTGGCAGGCGAATTGTTTACCACTGAGCCACCAGGGAAGTACTAGGACTGGGTTAAGATTCTCTTAAGAAAGTGAAGGAATGTAATCAAAAGCTGTGACTGATGAGTTGTGAGGAATTGAGCACTTAGCCTAACCAACAACAGGCAGCTCCTGGAAGGACAGTTCTCTTCTTTATCGGCGGCTGTCCCGCAAGTTGTGGTTTATGCAGTTTACAAGATTAATATCTCTGTCATAGAATTCATTGCTTCCTCTCTTTTCCTCTCCTCATCTCACTCATTCCATTAGTTTTTTAAGTTGTGAAATACAATGCCTGTATAAAAGTACACAGGACAAATGCAGTGGCATTTTTTTTTTTCTTTTTGGTACCGTATCTGTGTAAACATTACCCGGTCAAAAATAAAACATTGTCAGTGCCCCAGTCCTCATGGTATGTCCCTTTCTGGTGAAATCTCACCACATCACCTAACTCTGAGCTACAACCACTCTCCAAGCTTTTGAAGCCATTATTTTCCTGATAGTTTTAAAAACTAAATGTGCATCACTTGATAAAGCTTTACTTGATTTGAATCTTTCTGTAAATGGCAGAATACACTACTGTGTGTGCGTAAGTGTTTTAATTTCTTTTGATCATGGCCTATCAGTGTTTTTGCCTGCAGCTGAGGTTCATTCATTATGTTTGTTGTGTAGTGTTTCATAGTATGAATATTTACCCATTCTATTGGTAAGTATATGAATAGTTTGCAGTTTTCAACTATTATGAACAGTGCTGCTCTGAACATTCTGGTGAATGGCATACTTTTCTGGAAGAGAATTGCTGGGTCAACTTCATTTTTAGTAGATGTTGTCTAATTAGTGTATATATTTTAAAACCTATTCTTCAAAAAGATTATGCCATTTTCACTCGAATCAAGTATATATGAGGAATTTCTATCCCATTTGGATGTTCACCACCTTTTTACATGTTTTTGTTTTATAAGTAATTAGCTTTTGTTACTTAAACTGAAAACTGGATCTGTTTTTTTTCATTTCCATATTAAAAAAACAGTAACAAAAGTATTTTAAAATGATTATTAATCTCATGCCATCTGAGTCCATGCCATGAAATAAGTATATATTTTCATTATAGTAAATGTTTTTACATATTTTTATTAGCTATATTTAGATTCATGTGGGATGACTATATTTTATATACGAAGGAAATGACACCCCACTCCAGTACTCTTGCTTGGAAAATCCCATGGACGGAGGAGCCTGGCGGGCTGCAGTCCATGGCATTGCTGAGAGTCGGGCACCACTGAGCGACTTCACTTTCCCTTTTCACTTTCATTCATTGGAGAAGGAAATGGCAACCCACTCCAGTATTCTTGCCTGGAGAATCCCAGGGACGGAGGAGCCTGGTAGGCTGCCATCTATGGGGTCACACAGAGTCGGACACGACTGAAGTGACTTAGCAGCAGCAGCAGCAGAATGATACTTGCCACAACTATTCTTTCTTTTTAACCTTAAGTGCCATAGCTGTGTAAATACTACCTAAACTAAATGGTAGTATTTTATATAAAGATCCTCTGTATTACCTTGAACAGCAGTACTACAACTTTGGGTTTCATTATATAGGTTTTTATTTCCAGGTGTTTATGTGGAATATTTATTAAAGTAATTCTAATGAATCTTTATTTTTCTTTAAAGTTGGCCTTTGCCAGAGTTTGATCCAAGCCAGATTCGACTGATTGTATATCAAGACTGTGAAAGACGAGGGAGAAATGTCTTGTTTGACTCCAGTGTTAAGAGGAAAAATGAGGACATATCAGTATCGGTAAGCATTGTTATTGGTTTGGTTCACATTTAATGCCAAATATTCTAATTCAAGAAAGAGTGAGTCGAATTTCAATTATGGTACTTTTTATCTGTCAATATAAAACATCTTTAGCATGTTATTAAAATTTAGAGCACTGATTTTGAGAATTTTTAAAGGAAAAAATATTTGCCTTATTTGCATTGGTCTAGTACCAGAGAAAATTTTAGTTTGACATTGACTTATATACTTGTATTGTGAGATATGACCAGAGCTACAGGGATTCTTAAAGAGGACCTATACAAATCTCCCATCTTATATAGCTGTGGAAAGTGTGACCAGAGAGGTGACATTATTTGTCTGAAGGTACAAAGCAAGTTAAATCTTAGGCCCTAGTCCATCATATTTTCCCATTCTATACAGCAGTAGCAAGAATGTCTATTTGATTGACTTTGAATGTCATATTTTGAAATATTTTATGACTAGTTTAGCAGGAGTACATGGCCATTCACTTAGTCATCCAAGTAGATGCAAGTGATTGCTGTCATTTTGCTACTGCTACTTCTGTTACCATTTCAGGCTGGATCTGTAATCTGGAAGTGGAAGCCTGGAACTGTCTTTTCTCTCCTCCCCTAAATTGACAATTTTCACTAACATTTCAGTAAACAACTCGAAGCAGAATACTTTGGGAAAGATTTTTCTACCAATAGAATTGACTTATCATAGACAAAGAGTTATTTTTTAATAGGCATACAGCTGCTTGGGAGTTTGTACTTGAGGTTTTGTGTTCTTAAAAAAATCTGATTTATTGTATGTGTTCTATTGTCTTATTTATAATAGCATCTTCATGGTCTATTTAAGTGGCATGTAATAAGTACTTGGTAATTTTTGAGTTATTTTGATTGTCAGGTTTTATGATGTTCCTCTGATCAGTAACACATTTAGTTTTCTGGAGATTGTGCTTTGTTTATATTTCTTAGCTGTTACCTGAATATTTTTTTTCAGTCTGAAAAATAAAATGGCAACATTTTCTTAAAGTATTATTTAGTTGTGCAGATAACTAAGTATCTACAAAGCATTAGGCACTTGGAGATTTATGTCTCTACCTCCCTTGTTGCCTGCAATTAGACATTCTTACAGAGGTAAACATTGAACAAATAAATAATTCCAAAGGGAAATCAACTCTGTATACTCATTGGAAGGACTGATGCTGAAGCGCCAATATTTGGCTCATCTGATGAGAACAGCCGACTCATTGGAAAAGTCCCTGATGCTGGGAATGATTGAAGGCAAAAGGGGAAGAGAGCAGCAGAGAATGAGATGGTTGTATGGCATCACTGATGCAATGGACATGAACTTGGACAAATTGTGGGAGATGGTGAAGAATGGGGAGGCCTGGTGTGCTGTAGGGGTCCTTGGCCATGGGTTCGCCAAGGATCGGACACAACTGAGAGACTAAACAACAGCAACAACAATAATAACAACTGTGAAAGAAACATACAGAATTCTTACGAGATTCCACAGGAAGGAACCTATTTCTTATCAGTTTGGGTGTAGGAGTATTAAGGAAAGTCTCAGTGAGGAAGTGACATTCAACTTGGGATCTGAAGAAATTGAAGGCATGGTATAGGAGATGAGTATTCCTTTTAGCAGAATCAGCAAATGCATTTTATAGAATGACTTAGGAGCTCAGTGAATTGAAGGCTGTAAAACAAGACCAGTCTGGCTGGAATGATAGTAAAGTAGTATGTAACTTTGTTGGGAGATGAAATTGGAGCGAGGTAGAATAGGAGCCAGAGTATTTAGGGCCTTATAGGTCTTTGAGTTAGAAGTTTAGATTATATCCTGTGCAGAGGGAAACCATTGTAGGGATCTGGTTCATGTTCCAAAAAGTCACTTTGGTAGAGAGTCCAGAAATAGATTCACACATATGTGGTCAATTAATTTACAGCAAAGGAGCCAAGAACTATACAGTGGGATAGGATAGTCTCTTCAATAAATGATGCTGGAAAACTGGACAGCCACATGCAAAAAAATGAAACTAGATTGCTCTCTAATACTGTACACAAAAACTAACTCAAAATGGGTTAAAGAGTTAAATATAAGACCTAAAACCATAAAACCCCTAGAATAAAACAAGTTGTAAACTCCTTGACATTGTCTTTGCTGTGATTTTTTTTTTTTTGGATATGAGACCGATAGCGAAGATGACAAAAGTAAAAATTAACAAATGAGACTACATCAAACTAAAACGCTTCCACACAGCAGAGGAAACCATCAACAAAATGAAAAGGCAGTGTACCAAATGGGAGAAAATATTTGTAAGTCATATATCTGATAAGGGGTTAATATCAAATATATACGAAAAATTCATGTAACTCCGTAGCAGAAAACCAACAATGTAATTGAAAAGTGAGCTGAAGATCTGAATGGACAGTTTCCGAAAAAGGCATAGAGTTGACCAGCAGATACATGAAAAGGTGCCCAGCACCTAGTAATCAGGGAAATAGAAATGAAAACCACAGTAATGTATCATCTTGTTGGATGACTATTACCAAAAAGACAAGAAATGAAATGACNATGATACTTGCCACAACTATTCTTTCTTTTTAACCTTAAGTGCCATAGCTGTGTAAATACTACCTAAACTAAATGGTAGTATTTTATATAAAGATCCTCTGTATTACCTTGAACAGCAGTACTACAACTTTGGGTTTCATTATATAGGTTTTTATTTCCAGGTGTTTATGTGGAATATTTATTAAAGTAATTCTAATGAATCTTTATTTTTCTTTAAAGTTGGCCTTTGCCAGAGTTTGATCCAAGCCAGATTCGACTGATTGTATATCAAGACTGTGAAAGACGAGGGAGAAATGTCTTGTTTGACTCCAGTGTTAAGAGGAAAAATGAGGACATATCAGTATCGGTAAGCATTGTTATTGGTTTGGTTCACATTTAATGCCAAATATTCTAATTCAAGAAAGAGTGAGTCGAATTTCAATTATGGTACTTTTTATCTGTCAATATAAAACATCTTTAGCATGTTATTAAAATTTAGAGCACTGATTTTGAGAATTTTTAAAGGAAAAAATATTTGCCTTATTTGCATTGGTCTAGTACCAGAGAAAATTTTAGTTTGACATTGACTTATATACTTGTATTGTGAGATATGACCAGAGCTACAGGGATTCTTAAAGAGGACCTATACAAATCTCCCATCTTATATAGCTGTGGAAAGTGTGACCAGAGAGGTGACATTATTTGTCTGAAGGTACAAAGCAAGTTAAATCTTAGGCCCTAGTCCATCATATTTTCCCATTCTATACAGCAGTAGCAAGAATGTCTATTTGATTGACTTTGAATGTCATATTTTGAAATATTTTATGACTAGTTTAGCAGGAGTACATGGCCATTCACTTAGTCATCCAAGTAGATGCAAGTGATTGCTGTCATTTTGCTACTGCTACTTCTGTTACCATTTCAGGCTGGATCTGTAATCTGGAAGTGGAAGCCTGGAACTGTCTTTTCTCTCCTCCCCTAAATTGACAATTTTCACTAACATTTCAGTAAACAACTCGAAGCAGAATACTTTGGGAAAGATTTTTCTACCAATAGAATTGACTTATCATAGACAAAGAGTTATTTTTTAATAGGCATACAGCTGCTTGGGAGTTTGTACTTGAGGTTTTGTGTTCTTAAAAAAATCTGATTTATTGTATGTGTTCTATTGTCTTATTTATAATAGCATCTTCATGGTCTATTTAAGTGGCATGTAATAAGTACTTGGTAATTTTTGAGTTATTTTGATTGTCAGGTTTTATGATGTTCCTCTGATCAGTAACACATTTAGTTTTCTGGAGATTGTGCTTTGTTTATATTTCTTAGCTGTTACCTGAATATTTTTTTTCAGTCTGAAAAATAAAATGGCAACATTTTCTTAAAGTATTATTTAGTTGTGCAGATAACTAAGTATCTACAAAGCATTAGGCACTTGGAGATTTATGTCTCTACCTCCCTTGTTGCCTGCAATTAGACATTCTTACAGAGGTAAACATTGAACAAATAAATAATTCCAAAGGGAAATCAACTCTGTATACTCATTGGAAGGACTGATGCTGAAGCGCCAATATTTGGCTCATCTGATGAGAACAGCCGACTCATTGGAAAAGTCCCTGATGCTGGGAATGATTGAAGGCAAAAGGGGAAGAGAGCAGCAGAGAATGAGATGGTTGTATGGCATCACTGATGCAATGGACATGAACTTGGACAAATTGTGGGAGATGGTGAAGAATGGGGAGGCCTGGTGTGCTGTAGGGGTCCTTGGCCATGGGTTCGCCAAGGATCGGACACAACTGAGAGACTAAACAACAGCAACAACAATAATAACAACTGTGAAAGAAACATACAGAATTCTTACGAGATTCCACAGGAAGGAACCTATTTCTTATCAGTTTGGGTGTAGGAGTATTAAGGAAAGTCTCAGTGAGGAAGTGACATTCAACTTGGGATCTGAAGAAATTGAAGGCATGGTATAGGAGATGAGTATTCCTTTTAGCAGAATCAGCAAATGCATTTTATAGAATGACTTAGGAGCTCAGTGAATTGAAGGCTGTAAAACAAGACCAGTCTGGCTGGAATGATAGTAAAGTAGTATGTAACTTTGTTGGGAGATGAAATTGGAGCGAGGTAGAATAGGAGCCAGAGTATTTAGGGCCTTATAGGTCTTTGAGTTAGAAGTTTAGATTATATCCTGTGCAGAGGGAAACCATTGTAGGGATCTGGTTCATGTTCCAAAAAGTCACTTTGGTAGAGAGTCCAGAAATAGATTCACACATATGTGGTCAATTAATTTACAGCAAAGGAGCCAAGAACTATACAGTGGGATAGGATAGTCTCTTCAATAAATGATGCTGGAAAACTGGACAGCCACATGCAAAAAAATGAAACTAGATTGCTCTCTAATACTGTACACAAAAACTAACTCAAAATGGGTTAAAGAGTTAAATATAAGACCTAAAACCATAAAACCCCTAGAATAAAACAAGCTGTAAACTCCTTGACATTGTCTTTGCTGTGATTTTTTTTTTTTTGGATATGAGACCGATAGCGAAGATGACAAAAGTAAAAATTAACAAATGAGACTACATCAAACTAAAACGCTTCCACACAGCAGAGGAAATCATCAACAAAATGAAAAGGCAGTGTACCAAATGGGAGAAAATATTTGTAAGTCATATATCTGATAAGGGGTTAATATCAAATATATACGAAAAATTCATGTAACTCCGTAGCAGAAAACCAACAATGTAATTGAAAAGTGAGCTGAAGATCTGAATGGACAGTTTCCGAAAAAGGCATAGAGTTGACCAGCAGATACATGAAAAGGTGCCCAGCACCTAATAATCAGGGAAATAGAAATGAAAACCACAGTAATGTATCATCTTGTTGGATGACTATTACCAAAAAGACAAGAAATGAAATGACAAATGTTGACAAGGGTGTGGAGAAAAGGGACCCTCTGTACACTATTTGTGGGCATGGAAGTTGATATAGCCACAATCAAAAACAATGAGGAGATCCCTTAGAAAATTGAAAGTAGAACTGCCACGTGGTTCAGCAGTTCTGCTTCTGTATTTATCAAAAGAAAATAAGAACACTAACCTGAAAAGATACGTACATTACACTCTCATGTTTATTGCAGCATTATTTATAATAGCCAACATGGGTGAAGCTTGAGCACCCACTAATGGATGAATGAATAAAAACATAATTCAACCAAAAAAAAAAAAGGAAGACTTGCTGTTTTTGTTAACTTGGATAGACCTTGAGGCCATTATGCTAAGTGAAAGGAGTCAGACACAGAAAGGCAGTTCTGTATGATCTCACTTACAGGTGGAACGTAAAAAAAAACTAACAGATACAGAAAACAAATAGGTTGTTGCAAGAGACAGGGTGTGGGGAGTGGGGAAAATGAGTGAAGGGGCATCAAATGTACAGATTTCCAGTTATAAAATAAATAAGTCATGGGGCTATAATGTACATTGTGATCACTGTAGTTAATGACACTATAGTGTATATTTGAAAGTTGCTAAAATGTAAAAGATCACATAACAGGAAAAATTTTTATAGCTCTGTATAATAATGGATGTTAACTAGACATATTTTTTAATTAATTAATTTTAACTGGAGGCTAATTACTTTATAATACTGTGGTGGTTTTTGCCATACATTGACATGGATCAACCGCGGGGGTACATGTGTCCCCCGATCCCGAAACCCCCTCCCACCTCCCTCCCCACCCCATCCCTCTGGGTTGTGCCAGTGCACTGGCTTTGAGTGACCTGTTTCATGCATCGAACTTGGACTGGCGATCTGTTTCACATATGGTAATGTTCCTGTTTCAGTGCTATTCTCTCAGATCTTCCCACCCTTGCCTTCTCCCACAGAGTCCAAAAGTCTGTTCTTTACATCTGTGTCTCTTTTCCTGTCTTGCATATAGGGTCATCATTACCATCTTATTAAATTTAAAAATATATATGCGTTAATATACTGGTGTTTTTCTTTCTGATTTACTTCACTCTATATAATAGGCTCCCGTTTCATCCACCTCATTAGAACTGACTGCTAACAAACATGGGTTTGTTAGCCATTGTGTGTATGTACCACAACTTTCTTATCCATCCGTCTGCTGATGAACATCTAGATTGCGTCCATGTCCTAGCTGTTGTAAACAGTGCTGTGATGAACATTGGGGTACACGTGTCTCTTTCAGTTCTGGTTTCCTCCGTGTGTATGCCCTGCAGTGGGATTGCTGGGTCATATGGCAGTTCTTTTTCCATTTCTTTTAAGGAATCTCCACATGTTCTCCATAGTGGCTATGCTAGTTTGCATTCTCAACAACAGTGTAAGAGGGTTCACTTTTCTCTACACCTTCTCCAGCATTTATTGTTTGTAGAATTTTTGATTGCACCCATTCTGACTGGCATGAGATGGTACCTCATTGTGGTTTTGATTTGCACTTCTCTGATGATGAGTGATGTTGAGCATCTTTTCATGTGTTTGTTAGCCATCTGTATGTTTTCTTTGGTGAAATTAACTATATTTATTGTAGAGATCTTTTCATAATGTATAAAAACCACTGTATCATCATTATGTCATATATCTGAATTGAATATAATTCTGTGGTCACTTATATGTCAATTTTTAAAATATAGTGAAAAACACCACCATGTTGTTTTTGGGAGGAATGAGGGAGAAGGAAGTGTTTGGTGAATTCAACCAAAATGGTTGAACAGCTGAGTAGTGAGAGCCAAAGCCTTTGACTGTGTGGATCACAATAAACTGGAAAATTCTGAAAGAGATGGGAATACCAGACCACCTGACCTACCTCTTGAGAAACCTATATGCAGGTCAGAAAGCAACAGTTAGAACTGGACACGGAACAACAGAGTGGTTCCAAATAGGTAAAGGAGTATGTCAAGGCTGTATGTTATCACCCTGCTTATTTAACTTATATGCAGAGTACATCATGAGAAATGCTGGGCTGGAGGAAGCACAAGCTGGAATCAAGATTGCTGGGAGAAATATCAATCACCTCAGATATGCAGATGACACCACCCTTATGGCAGAAAGTGAAGAAGAACTAGAGTCTCTTGATGAAAGTGAAAGAGGAGAGTGAAAAAGTTGGCTTAAAGCTCAACATTCAGAAAACAAAGATCATGGCATCTGGTCCCGTCACTTCATGGGAAATAGTTGGGGAAACAGTAGCTGNACAGGGAGGCCTGGCATGCTGCAGTTCATAGGGTCGCAAAGAGTCGGACACAACTAAGTGACTGAACTGAATTGAACTGAGATGCCTAAGAATCAAAGTTGTAGATGGTCAAGCAGACAGTTGAAATCTAAATCTAGCTGCAAATATGATAAGCATGTCATCATTGTATTTAGAATGCTAATAGTAAGTAGATAAAGTCACTCAGTCGTGTCCGACTCTTTGTGACCCTGTGGACTGCAACCCACCAGGCTCCTCAGTTCATGGGATTCTCCAGGCAAGAGTATTGGAGTGGGTTGCCATTTCCTTCCCCAGGGGGATCTTCCCGACCCAGGGATCGAACCCAGGTCTCCCGCATTGGAGGCAGACGCTTTAACCTCTGAGCCAACAGGGAAGAATGCTAATAGTTCAGCAGAACTTGACTAAGACTTGACAGGTTGACAATGGTTGACAATGATTGATTAATACTCTCTTTATTATTTCTTTAGCAAATATTTATTGAATTTTTGTGTGTATTCTTGATGATGTTCCATTGAATTGCAGGATATGACCTCTTCTTTACTGTTTCTCTTGATTAACGCTATTGTTGTGTTTCTGTAACATTCTTCCCTTCTGTTTTAAACATCGTTATGAGTCTTGTTTTCATGCTGTTTCTTGAACCCTTCCTGTCCACCTTTTCTGAGATGATGCTTCATTAGTCTGATTAGTCTTCTATCTCCTTCTCTGTTGGTTAGCTCTTTTTCTTTCCCTGCAAGTCTTTAGAAAGTCTCATTACCCAACACCAAATATATGATTATCCTTTTACTTTCTTGTATATATGTCCTGTCTTTTTGTGTCTCTCTCTCTTTTTTTTTGTCCTTCTCAGTGTGTGTTTATGTCTCTTAGTTTCTCTGCCTCACTGTCTCTCAGGCTCTCCTCAGTGTCTCATCTCAATCTCTCCTTTGTATCTCTTTGTCTCTCTTCAGTATCTCTCCTTGGTCTTATCTCTGAGTCTCTTCTCTATGTTTCTCAGTCTGTCTACTGGCTCTAATCTCATACTATCCATTTAGTCTTCTGAAATTTTCTTATAAGCCTGCTTCTTCTTTTTGAACTTTTATCTAGGCTCATCAGTGACTAGAAATCAAACAGCCTTGAGTACTTACAGTCTCATTTGTTTTCTATATCCTCATCTTATGTGCTGTCAACCTAGATGAAGATCTACCCTGTTTCAGGTTTATTATATCACAGTTTTATGAATCCTTTCTGATTGCTCTAGGTATATATCTTTTCTCCTACATCAGAATTCTCATGGTCCTTTTTTATATTGATAGCTTTTCATAGACTTCTGTGTCATAGCTGTTTGTTTTTAAATCGAAAAAAAGTAAAAAATTTGTTTGTTATTCACCTTTGTTTCCAAAACTGTACCCTGCCTCACATGTGTTAATTATTCAGTACATAGTTTTGATCAGCTTTAATTATAAGTTCAGTTCAGTCACTCAGTTGTGTCCGATTCTTTGAGACCCCATGAATCACAGCACGCCAGGCCTCCCTGTCCATCACTAACTTTCCGAGTTGACTCGAACTCATGTGCATCAAGTTGGTGATGCCATCCAGCCATCTCATCCTCTTGTCCCCTTTTTGTCCTGCCCCCAATCCCTCCCATCATCAGAGTGTTTTCCAGTGAGTCAACTCTTCACATGAGGTGGCCAAAGTATTGGAGTTTCAGGTTCAACATCAGTCTTTCCAATGAACACCCAGGACTGNTCTCACTTCCATACATGACCACAGGAAAAACCATAGCCTTGACTAGACGGACCTTAGTCGGCAAAGTAATGTCTCTGCTTTTGAATATAGGTTGGTCATATATCTAGGTTGGTCATAACTTTTCTTCCAAGGAGTAAGTGTCTTTTAATTTCATGGCTGCAGTCACCATCTGCAGTGATTTTGGATGGAGCATAGCCTGGATGAATACACATTCAGTCAGAAAAATAGTATTGTTCAAGAGACTACTTAAATAGCATAGAAGAAAAAATACATTTGCTGTTTTCTCCTGTTGCTGCTAAGTCGCTTCAGTCGTGTCCGACTCTGTACGACCCCATAGAATGCAGCTCTCCAGGCTCCCCCATCCCTGGGATTCTCCAGGCAAGAACACTGGAGTGGGTTGCCATTTCCTTCTCCAATGCATGAAAATAAAAAGTGAAAGTGAAGTCCCTCAGTTGTGTCCGACTCTTAGCGACCCCATAGACTGCAGCCCACCAGGTCCTCCGTCCATGGGATTTACCAGGCAAGAGTACTGGAGTGGGGTGCTATTGCCTTCTCCGTGTTTTCTCCTAACTGGGTTTAAAATGTCAGACTGTCTCTTGCCCAGAGAAACTTAGGTATTTTGAACCAATGTTATACACATTTCTTTGAGATATCTACTCTTCCAAAATTTGTCTGACAAAGTTTTATTGAAACATTCTGAGGATTTAAGGAAAAAAAAAACCATCCACCCAGATTATATCCTTAAAGAGCACAGGTTCTAATGAGAGATTAGCGAGAAAAATAATCTTAGTTTATTGTATGAGGTGTTCTGTGATAAACCTTTGCAGAGAGGTTCATCTAAGCTTGGAGACAGTGTCATCACCAAAGGAATAAAGATTTATTTCAAAATAGCATTTTCTTCTGGAGTGGGGTGGGAAAAAGTGAGGATGGCAAAAGGGTATCAGGATCTCTTGCTGAATCACTTTTATTATGTGATTTTTTTTTTCTGGGACCTTGCTCCAACAATGATATATATATTTTTTAATGGAGATTTTAGAGCTTCTTTCAGCAAAATGGAAATTTTGAGTCACCATTTAAATTTATTAAAAAGAAATTTGTTCCTGTTTTTAGTTATTATTAACTTTGTACTTGTTCTTATTCTGACTTGACAGCATCTCTCAGCAGCTTGCTTATTACACCATTTCCCTCTCCAAACTCCTCACTTACCCGAAGTTGTGCCAGCAGCTACCAGCGACGCTGGCGACGTAGCCAAACAACAAGTTTAGAGAATGGGGTATTTCCTAGATGGTAAGTTGAAACTTTTACTTTACCACAAGATTGAATAGTTCCTTAAACACAATTTTTTATGTTAAGAGCTTGGACTTGTATTCTGTATTTTTAAAGTCTGCAATTGGAAAATTTTAAAGTGTATTAATTTTTAAAAAATTGTGTTACGTTATGCATAACATACAATATACCATTTTAACCATTATTATCAGTGTAGTTCAGTGGTGTTAAGTACCTTCTCGTTGTTGTGCATCCATGACCATTCACATTTAGAACTTTTTTTATCTCCCCCAACTGGACCGCATGAGTCCATGAAGTCACAAAGAGTGGGACACGACTGAGCGACTGAACTGAACCTCTGTAGACATTAGGCAGTAATTCCCCCATTCCTTCTTCCCTTTAGCCCCTGGCAACTATTATGCTATTTTTTTCTTTTTAAATTTGACTACATACATCATATAAGTGGAATCATAAAATATTTATCCTTATATACCCAGAAGTGGAATTCCTGCATTGTATCATAATTTTGTGTTTTTGAGGAACTGCTGTATTTTTCACCAAAATGCCCCATCGTTTTACTTATATTCCCACTAAAAATGGCCAGGTTTTGTTTTGTTTTTTTTGATTGCGCCAAGCTGCATGATGGATCTTAGTTCTCTGACTAGGGACTGAATCTGTGCCCCCTTCATTGGAAGCATGAAGTCCTAACCAGTGAACTACGAGGGAATTTCACTCCCCCACCCCACCTCCTCACTGCCCCCGACCCCACTAGAAATGCACAAGAGTTCTAATTTCTTCACATCCTCACCAGTAGTTAATTTCCATTTTAAAAAATTAATAACCATCTGTATGGGTGTTAAATGATATCTCATTGTAATTTTGATTTGCATTTCTCTAATAGCTAGTGATGTAGTTTTCATATGCTTATTGGCCATGTGTATGTTTTCTTTGGAGATATGTCTGTTCAGGTGTTTTACTCATTTTTTAATCAGATGTATTGTTGTTGTTGTAGTAGTTCTTTATATACTTCTGAATATCAATCCCTTATCAGATACATGTTTTGAAATATTTTATACCATTCCATTGGCTGCCTTTTTATTTTGTCTTTTGGTACACGTGCATTTGTGTTCACTCAGTCATATCTGACCCTGGACTCTGTGACCCTATGGACTGTAGCCCGCCAGGCTCCTCTGTCCGTGAGATTTGCCAAGCAAGAATACTGGAGTGAGTTGCCATTCCGTCCTCCAGATCTTCCTGACCCAGGGCTTGAACCTACATCTCCTGCACTGGCAGGCAGATTCTTTATCACTGAGCCACCTGGGAAACCGCTTTAGATACACAGCAGTTTTCTATGTCGCCCAATTTATTTTTTCCTTTGCTGCTTTACTTTTGGTGTCATCCAAAAAAGTAAAAGTGAAGTTGCTCAGTCGTGTCCAACCCTCAGTGACCCCATGGACTGCAGCCTTCCAGGCTTCTCCATCCATGGGATTTTCCAGGCAAGAAATCACTGCCAAATCCAACGTCATGAAGCTTTTATCCTATATTTTCTTTTAAGGGTTTTATAGTTTTAACTCTTCTGTTTTGGTCATTGGTCCATTTATTGCATGCTTTGATATTCTAGTTTTTCATGTTTCTATTCAGGCAAATTCATTCATTCTTGAAATTTTTAAAAAAAAATCGGTGTTAAGTATAAGTAAGGATGATGAAGCTTGATTGATTTTTTATTCACTCCCTTTATTCCTTCATCTTTTACTTAACTTCTGGAAGCAAAAGGGGAGAAGTAGATTCTAGAACAGTGAAGAGATTACACTCGTCTATAAACCTGAAATTGAGGCTCTTTTAGGTTGATTTTGCACTGGGGTTACTTACTTTTTTTCAATTCAGTTGAGTCGCTCAGTTGCGTCTGACTCTTTGCGACCCCATGGACTGCAGCACGCTAGGCCTCTCTTGTCTATCACCAACTCCCAGAGTTTACTCAAATTCACGTCTACTGAGTTGGTGATGCCATCCAACCGTATCATCCTCTGTCACCCCCTTCTCCCATCTTCAGTCTTTCCCAGCATCCGGGTCTTTTCCAGTGAGTCAGTTCTTTGCATCAGCTGGCCAAAGTATTGGAGTTTCAGCATCAGCATCAGTCCTACCAATGAATATTCAGGACTGATTTCCTTTAGGATGGACTGGTTTGATCTCCCTGCAGTCCAAGGGACTCTGAACTCTAATACCACAGTTCAAAAGCATCAATTCTTTGGCACTCAACTTTCTTTATAGTCCAACGCTCACATCCATACATGACTATTGGAAAAACCATACCTTTGACTAGTTGGACCTTTGTTGGCAAAATAATGTCTCTGCTTTTTAATATGCTGTCTAGGTTGGTCATAACTTTTATTCCAAGGAGTAAGCATCCTTTAATTTCATGGCTGCAGTCACCATCTGCAGTGATTTTGGAGCCCCCCAAAATTAAGTCTATCACTGTTTCCATAATTGAACAAAAACGTTTCCAATGTGACTCTATTAAAATTTCTTACAAAAATATGAATGTAAAGGAATAGCCACTATATTTTTCAAAGATATACATAATTGATATAAATTTTTAGATTTACTTGATAAAACACTGCAAGACCTTTAGCTTGCCTACATTTAATTACCAAGGAGATTGAATTGTGAATTTAATTGTTTTCATATTTTTAGAATTTAAAAAAAAATTTATTTTTAAGGTCTGTAGAAGAAAGCTTTAATCTGTCAGATGAAAGCTGTGGCCCTAACCCAGGAATTGTGAGGAAAAAGAAGATTGCAATTGGGGTAATCTTTTCATTATCCAAAGATGAAGATGAAAGTAACAAGTTTAATGAATTCTTTTTTTCACATTTTCCTCTGTTTGAAAGCCACATGAACAAATTAAAGAGTGCAATAGAACAGGTAAGCATAACCATGTTTATGGTTTGTTTTTATTTTTTATTTTCCTTTGAATCTTCCTGTCTTGCTTAAGCATTGTCTTTATTCATTTGGCAGAGAAATTAACAGACTCTGTTCTGGTACCCTACAGAGTGACCTGGGAGACGCAAAGTAGACTTCAGTTCTTTTTGTTTTTTATTAAACTTTTTATTTTGTATTGGGGTATAGCCGATTTAACAATGCTGTGATAATTTTAGGTGAACAGCAAAGGGATTCCGCCATATATATATGTATCCATTCTCCTCCAAAACTCCCCTCCCATCCAGGCTGCCACATAATATTGACTTTAGCTCTTTTTAAGGAGCTTATGGCCTAAAAAAAGATCTAAGGTCATTTATCCATTCAATAAATAAATATTTGAGGGCCTGTAATGTGGCAGGCCTCTTCTAGCAACTGAGGATAAGAGTGAAAAAAAGCAACTCTCTAGATCATGGGGCAGCAAATAAACGAATGTATAAGATTTTAGATGGTAATAAGAACTATGAAGAAAAATAAGAGAAAGGTTTTTATGGAGTGCTGGGTGGAGGATTATAACTTATTATAGGATAGTCAAGAATGCTCCTGATAAAGTCACATATGACCCAGAGATACAGAGGAAATTTGGTATAACCATCTGAGACAAGAATTTTACAGGTAGAGAGAGGCAAAGGAGTAAGCCTGATGCTTGGGCATCAGTAAGGAGGAGTAAGGAGGCCAAATGGCTAGGTTAGAAGTAGGACTAAGTCATGTGGGGCCTTACAGGATACCATTGTACGAGCATGGGCATATGCACTTAAGAAAGATAGGAAGCCATGGGAGTGTTTTTAGCAGGAAAATGACATGATTCATGAGAATCACTCTTAATGCTGGTGGAGAATAGATTTTCTAGGGGCAAAGTTGGATGCTTTGGAATCAGTTACAAGGCTGTTGCTGCTGCTAAGTCGCGTCAGTCGAGTTTGACTCTGTGCAACCCCATAGACGGCAGCCCAACAGGCTCCTCTGTCCCTGGGATTCTCCAGGCAAGAACACTGGAGTGGGTTGCCTTTTCCTTCTCCAGTGCATGAAAGTGAAAAGTGAAAGTGAAGTCACTCAGTTGTGTCTGACTCCTAGTGACCCCATGGACTACAGCCTACCAGGCTCCTCCGTCCATGGGATTCTCCAGGCAAGAGGACTGGAAGGCAAGAGGACTGGAATGGGGTGCCATTGCCTTCTCGTAGTTACAAGGCTATTGAAATATAATTCAAGTGAGAGATGATGGTTAGTCAAACCAGTTTTATGATGGAATTGGTGAGAAATGGTTGGATTCTAGATATATTTGAAAATAGAGCTAATGAGATTAGCTGATCGACTGAGTTGGAGCTGTAAAAGGAAGAATCATGGGGATGGACTGGGATTTTTCTTTTGAGCAGTAAGATGGATGGAATTGCCAGAACTAAAATGGGAAAACTACAAATGGAACAGGTTTGGTGGAGGAAGATCAGGAGTTTGTGATGCCTCCTGGACATCCAAGTAATTTTGAGTCTAGAGTTTAGGGTCCAGGCCGAGCAGTCGTTGGTATATAGGTGGTATTTTAATCTAAGAAGCTGATTGAGAGGGAGAGGAGATCCTAATTTGTGGAGCGTTTCAGTAGTTAAATTTGGAGGAGCTGAGAACTAGCCAGGGAGACTGAGGATTGCCCATTTAAGTAGGAGGAAAGACAAGAGAGAGTACTTTTGGTGTAAACCTGGTAAAGAAAGTGGTCTAAGAAGGTAGGAGTGATCAGTTATGTCAAATGCTGCTGATAGTGCATGTAATAAATTGATGTAAAGAAAATTGTGAATATAAGATAGAACATAAAAGTAAATAAAAAAGAAGGAAAACCAAAGTGTTTTAGGAGTTCATAGGGAAGAAAAAGGACTTCCTTCTGGGAAGATAATTTCATTTGGACTGCATCTTGAAGGAGTTGTAGAATTTTTTAAACATAATGCTTTGAAAAAATGGATACAGCAGAGTAACGGGGAAAATTGCTATCTTTGCCACCCAAAGATAACTCATTAACATTTTGTTGATGAAACTCTTACTCGGACCTTTTCTATGCTTATTGTATTTTATTTGATTGGGACTGTGCTGTGTTCATATTGTTTTTATTATGTGCCTATTTTGAAAAATTCATCCTTGTTAACATGTACATTTCTCATTATAAATGGTTCTTAAATATATTTTAGTGGCTTCCCTCCATTTAAGTTAATTAGGCCATATCTGCTTTTTCTCAGCTATAGCTACACTTCAGTTAACATCTTGGTGAATTTTCCAGATTATGTTTTATGAGGTTCCTATAAGTTGAATCATTGAACATAACTAAATTTCTTAATCTCTGTGACAGAATTCAGAAAGGAAAGGATACAATGAGTAGTAGGAGGTGGTGTGGCTAACAGAGTTAGTGTGTACCAGATCACAAGGAGTCTAGAATGCTTGCAAGGATTTTTGACTTTGTTAAGACTGTCTTCAAATTGTGCTTTAAGAAGGTTATGTTTGAAAGGGACTTAAAGAAATAAGAGATGCAGGAGCAATTAGAATGGTCTAGAAAGCAGAGGGTGCATTTCAGTAACTCATTAATGCCTGAGGATCATGTGGCTCTAAAGAAGGCACTATGTTAGTTATTCACATTAAATCTATTAAAAGACAAATAGATCATTAGCAATACCTTTTTAGTTAGCGATGAGTAAAGTCCATCTTCGTTTCTCAGAAGTTCAACACTCCTGACATTTTCTTCAGTGTGCTACTGTGTTTTTTGTAGTCAGTTTTTGCCAAAGTCAGTACACAGAATATTAAGCGGTGGCTGAACTGACATTTCAGTTACAGGGAAAAGTGTTTAAACTTTGTATAAAACTTGAAATATTCAAGCAATACAGAACTTGTTAGAGGTCACTTTACTTTTTAAATGTTTTAATGCTTTGTTTGTTCTGCACCCTAAAGGGCACATTGCAGTTATATATTTGTTCATGTTTAACAACTCATTTCTTTATAAAACTGAAAGAGCTGAGTGAATACTTTCATATAAATGAATAGAAGTTATTCTATGGTTAATTAATCATAGACTGTAGTAAACATTGAAACACCTACATAAGTTATGTTCTAGGGCTGTTTTCAAATTATCACTTCTTTATATTTTAAATGAACAACTATAGATTCTGTTTCTGTGCACTGTGGGAGTTATTTCAAAGTCTGCATTACCTTTTGAGATCTATAATGTAGTTAAATTTTTTTATTTCATAAAGTTAAGGAGAATATTGCTCAATTCTAGCCAAAGAATATTTACTTCTTTATAAATTAGGAGTCTCTCAGCAGTTTGTGAAAACAAAAATTGTCACTTTTACCTTATGAAGCTTTCGGATGTACATGAATGATTCTAGCCTGAAGTAGTCTAACCTTCTCTTAAATATATATTTGAACATTAAAAAAATTAATGTGTAATTACATAAGTAATGTAGAATTACATTCTCTTTGAAAAAGTTTTAAAAATTTCAAAGTTCTTTCGGATAACCATATTCTAATCCTGATCTTTTTGTCTACCTAAAATAGGACTTCTCAACCTTGGCTAAATATCTTTTTAAGAAAGCAAACATTACTAATAACTTGAGATTTCTTTCAGTAGAATAGTTATGTTTTAGGTTTAAAAAAAGGATTTACTTAGCAGAACCACTGTTTATGGAATATTGGCGAAACTCAGGAGTTGTTGTGAGTTAGCATTTTATGATCTGTTTGGGAGAAAAGTTTCATGTAAACTCAGAAACTGTCAACGTCAGATTCTTTGTGTATTGATATTCTCTTTCAATTAAGAGGCCTAACATCAGAAAAATTTGAATTTTATTATACTCATTAATGACCCAAAGTGCAAAAACAAGCCACTAGAAATATGTGTGCCTTCTTCATACATATCTAGTTAAGAATGGTAGGTAAAATGTTATAGAAATATGTGATTTTGTCTTTTACTTTTTTTCCCCATATTTTGCCCATGGTCAGTATAAGAATTAACTATTTGATTGCTTTCAAGGCTATGAAAATGAGCCGGAGATCAGCTGATGCCAGTCAGAGGAGTTTGGCATATAATCGAATAGTTGATGCACTAAATGAATTCAGGTACATTTTCTCCAGCCTTTCATAATATAGAATTGTTTCATGGTGTACACTGGAAAATTTACTTATTTTCTTTACTTACTCTGATAAAATATAATTCTTTAAACTTCTCTGTCCTATAGTCAAATGAGGGTGTAATTCAGTAGGCCACTGACTCCTTTATTATTAAATATCAAAAGTGCTTGGAATTCAAGCACACTTGGGTGGAGTCAGTAGTATGGTTGCTAGCATTGGACCACTATAACCAGAAGAGACCCTTGTTTTAGCAGAAATGTGCTTTATCCTTTGTTGGGCTCCTAGATAAAGGGACTGGTTAAGTGACGGTAATCACACATTCTTAGATACATGGAATACAAAAATATACATGGATATAAGGAATATGAACTTTGATGTTTCATATAACTTTGTTGCTTAATCCTTTCTCTAGCAGTATTTTCTGGCACAACAAAGCTTGGTCCCTGAAGCTCAAGCAAGTGCTGTAACTGCACTGTAGTTAAGGCAAGGAAACATGTTGCATGTGACCTTATATTGGGAATCATACTAAGTGACTGATGTGTTTCTGTCTCAGAGAGATTCACTTCAGTTTTACTTTGTCCTCTCATATTCTCAGTCTTTCTTCCTTTACACTAGGGAAATAGTATAACATGTAGGACAAGAACTCAAGACTTTAGTATCTGACAGAGAGACCTGTGGCCCTGCCTTTTACCTCTGATGACCTTGGGTGGATTTTTTTAGCCTTTTTTTGACCCTTAGTTTTCTAACATAAAATCTGTGAATTCAATTTAGTAATGATTGAATAGATTGTTGTAAAGATAGAATAAAATAATGTATGTAAAATACTTAGCAGAATGCCCAACATTGATGTGATCACTATTATACATGCCAAATATAAATATCAATATCAAATATAAATATAAATATCAGTGATTTTCAAAGGTTATTCATAGTTGATGTTCATAGTATTGCCAGATCTAAATTGATCCTGTTTTGCTACCTAAATAAATGTATTTAAAAATGAAACTTTATGCATTATTACCCTAAATGGGAAATCACCATCCTTTGCTATGATAAGTAAGCTATAAAATGTATGCATAATGATTAAAATTTAAAACATGTATCTGTGTACCACCTAAAGTTTATTATCTCCAGTAGTCTATGTACCTCGCTTTTGTTCATTGGCTCATCTTGTATGGCACCTTATTGGGTCAGGGATCTTCTGGATTGTTTGTTTAAATATGAGTTACTGCATTTTGAAGTAAAAGGCTGTTTTAGCTTGTGATACTGCAAGATTGCTCCTGTGAAACTGTAGACATGTCATGTGTGTATATATATATATAATTTTTTTTTAATGGAAATAGCTAGGAAGTCATGTATTTAGTAAATTTGACAATAAGAGAACTCGTTTGTTTTCAACTTTGATCCTTTTATATTCTTAATTTTTCTCTTTTTGTGTTAAACCACAGTGAAAGTAAATCTGGTGTCTTCTTTTGCTTCAGCCATATTCTAGAATCTTTGAATTTATGATGAAATAAAACATAAGATCATTAAGTTTCAGCCATGTTATGCTCTAGAAGTATTATGATTTCGCATTTACAATTTAGGTCTATGATCCTTTTTTATTTATTTATCTTCTGTGAAAGCTATAAGGCCTTTGTCTAGGTGCATATTTTTGCATATGAATGTTCACTTGTTCCAGCATCATTTGTTGAAAAGACTGTCTTTGCTTTTTATTGCTTTTATTCCTTTATCAGGTATCAGTTGAATATATTTCAGGGGCTCTATTTTTGAGCTTTCTGTTTTGTTTTATTGATCTATTTGTCTGTTCTTTCAGTAGTACCATGCTGTCCTGATTAATGTAACTTTATAATAATTCTTAAAATCAGATTATATGAGTCCTCCCATTCTTTTCCTTCAGTGTTGTGTTGACTATTCTGGATCATTTGCCTCTCCAAACTTTATCAAATCTCCCAACACATTGGTTTGTTGATATTTACAAAATAACTTACTGGGATTTTGAGATTGCATTGAAACTGTAGATTGGGAAAAGTTGACATCTTACTAATAGTAATACTTCCTGTCCATTAACATGAAATAGCTTGCTCTTTATTTGTATGTTCTTTGATTTCTTTAATCAGAGTTTTGTGATTTTCCTCCTGTAAATCTTATCCTTTTAAAAATTTATGCATAAATATCTCAAGGTGGTTATTTTGGTTGTTAATATTAGTGATGCCTTGTTTATAATTTCAAATTTCAACTGTTCATTGATGATACATAAGAAATCAATTGACTTTTATATATTAACCTTATATTATGCAGCCTTGTTATAACTTATTAATTCTAGGAGATTTTTTCATTTTTTTAAAATTTTCTGCATAAGTGCTCATCTGTGATTAGAGACAGATTTATGTCTTCCATCCCAATCTGTTTACCTCTTATTTCTTTTTCTTGCCTTACTGGATTAGCAAGGGCTTCCAGTATGATGTAGAAAAGCAATGATGAGAAGGTTCATCCTTACCTTATACCAGATCTGAATGAAAAAGCTTGAACTTTTTCACCATTAAATATAAAGTTAAGTTTCTTACACTGTCTATCAAACTGAAGAAGTTCCCTCTTTATTCCTGGCTTGCTGAGATATTATTAGTTATTGATTCAATTGTAAAAATAGGTATAGGACTCTTCAGGTTATCTATTTCTTGTGTGAGTTTTGGTAGTTTGTATCTTTCAAGGAATTGGTTTGGTTCATCTAAATCATCAAATTTTCAAGCATAGAGTTGTTCATATTATTTTTTAATTATACTTTTGATGTCCATACGTTAATAGTGATGGACCCTTTTTTATTTCTGATATTACTAATTTGTGTCATTTCTCTTTTTTACTTGGTTATCTTGGATATAAATTTATAAATTTTCAAAGAACCTTTGATCATTTCAAAGAACCAGGTTTTGTTTTGTTGATTTTTAATCTATTGATTTTTATCTTTAACTTCAATAAATTTTAATCGGATTTTTATTTATTTTTCCTGTTTGCTTTGGTTTTATGTTTTTCATCTTTCTCTAGTTTCCTGAAGTTAAACCTTAGATTATTGCTTTCAAATTATCTTTTTTCTCTAATANTTAATCTATTGATTTTTATCTTTAACTTCAATAAATTTTAATCGGATTTTTATTTATTTTTCCTGTTTGCTTTGGTTTTATGTTTTTCATCTTTCTCTAGTTTCCTGAAGTTAAACCTTAGATTATTGCTTTCAAATTATCTTTTTTCTCTAATATATGCATTCAGTGCTATAAATTTCCCTCTAAACACACTGCTTTTGCTGGATTCCACAGGTTTTGTTATATTGAATGAAAGTTTAATTCAAAAATTTTAAAATTTCTCTTGAGATTTCTTCTTTGACCGTTATGTTAAAAAATATATTTTTAAAATCTTTTTTAAAGTATTTGGAGATTTTCCACATATCTTTCTTCTGCTGGATCATGGANTCGGGATTGGGAGCTTGTGTGCACCTGTGGTGGATTCGTGTCGATGTATGGCAAACCCAATAGAGTATTGTAAAGTTAAATTTAAAAATAAATAAATAAATAAATTTAATCAATCATTAAAAAAAAAAAAAAAAACCCATCCCCAAGAAGAAGAAATGCGAAAAGGTAAAATGGTTGTCTGAGGAGACCTTACAAATAGCTGAGAAAAGAAGAAAAGCAAAAGGCAAAGGAGAAGAGGAAAGATATATCCATCTGAATGCAGAATTTCCAAAGAATAGCAAGGAGACATAAAAAAGCCTTCCTAAGTAAGTGATCAGTGCAAATAGAGGAAAACAATAAAATAGGCAAGACTAGAGATCTCTTCAAAAAATTGATACCAAAGGAACATGCAGAGACCGGCACACTAAAGGACAGAAATGGTATGGACCTAATAGAAGCATATGATACTAAGAAGAAGTGGCAAGAAGTATACAAAAAAGATCTTAATCACTCAGCTAAGCACGATTGTGTGATCACTCACCTAGAGCCAGGCATCCTGAACTGTGAAGTCAGGTTGTCCTTAGGAAGCATCACTATGAACAAAGCTAGTGGAGGTAATGGAATTTCAGCTGAGCTATATGAAATCCTAAAAGATGATGCTGTTAAAGTGCTGCACTCAATATGCCAGCAAATTAGGAAAACTCGGCAGTGGCCACAGGACTGGAACAGGTTAGTTTTCATTCCAATCCCAAAAAAGAGAAAGTGCCAGTCAGTCAGTCTTGTCTGATTCTTTGCAACCCCATTGACTATATATAGTCCATGGAATTCTCCAGGCCAGAAGGAGTGGATGGCCTTTGCCTTCTTCTTCCCAGTCCGAGATCAAACCCAGGTCTCCTGCATTGCAGGCGGATTCTTTACCAGCTGAGCTACTAGGGAAGCCCATCCCAAAGAAAGGCAATGACAAAGAATGTTCAAATTAGCACACAATTGGACTCATCTCACACACTAGCAAAGTAATGCTCAAAATTCTCCATGAGTAGGCTTCAGCGCTATGTAAACTGAGAACTTCGAGATGTTCAAACTGTATTTAGAAAAGGCAGAGGAACCAGCTACCATCCGTTGGATCATAGAAAAGGCAAGAGAATTCAGAAAATCATCTGCTTCATTGACTATGCTGAAGCCTTTGACTGTGTGGATCATAACAAACTGTGGAAAATTCTTAGAGATGAGAATACAACACCACCTGACCTGCCTCCTGTGAAACCTGATACAGATCAAAAAGCAACAGTTAGAGCTGGACAGGGAACAACTGACAGGTTCCAAGTTGAGAAAGGAATACGTCAAGGCTATATATTGTCACCTTGCTTATTTAACTCTAAGCAGAGTACATCATGTGAACTGCCAGACTGGATGAAGCACAAGCTAGAAGCAGGATTGCCGGGAGAAATATCAATAACCTCAAATATGCAGATGATACCTCCCTTATGGCAGAAACTGAAGAGGAACTAAAAAGCCTCTTGATGAAAGTGCAAGAGGAGAGTGAAAAAGTTGGCTTTTAATATTAAAACTCAGCATTCAGAAAACGAAGATCATGGCATCTGGTTCTGTCACTTCATGGCAAATAGATGGGTAAACAAATGGAACTGTGACAGTCTTTATTTTTATTTTCTTGGACTCAATGCAGATGGTGACTGCAGCCATGAAATTAAAAGACAGTTGCTCCTTTTAAGAAAAATGATGATAAACCTAGACAGCATATTAAAAAGCAGAGACATTACTGACAAAGGTTCATATAGTCAAAGCTGTGGTTTTTCTAGTAGTCAGTCATGTATGGATGTAAAAGTTGGACCATAAAGAAAGCTGAGCGCTAAAGAATGATGCTTTTAAATTGTGGTGTTGGAGAAGACACCTGAGAGTCCCTTGGACTGCAAGATCAAACCAGTCTATCCTAAAGGAAATCAATCCCGAATATTCAACAGAGGAACTGATGCTGAAGCTGAAACTCCAGTACTTTGGTCACCTGATGTGAAGAACTGACTGATTTTAAAAGACCATGATGTTGAGAAAGATTGAAAGCAGCAGGAGAAGCAGATGACAGAGGATGAGTTGGTTGGATGGCATCACCATGAATTTGAGCAAGGTATGGGAGTTGGCGATGGATAGGGGAGCCTGGTGTGCTCCAGTCCATGAGGTAGCAGAGTCGGACACGACTCAGCGACTGAACTGAACTGTAAGTGAGTTTGGTTTGGATCAGTTGTAGTCTCAGACTTGGGTTTTTAGGCCCTTCTTTCTTGGGAAACTGGGCTTCCCTGGTGGCTCAGAGGGTAAAGAATCTGCCTGCAATGCGGGAGACCTGAGTTCGATCTTGGGGTCAGAATGATCCCCTGGAGAAGGGCATGGCAACCCATTCCAGTATTCTTGCCTGGAGAATTCCATGACAGAGGAGCCTGTAGAGTCCACGGGGTTGCAAAGAGTTGGACATGACTGAGAAACTGACACTTCTTGGGAAACTACTGATGTGGGCTCATTTTCCAGAAAAAATAGCTTTTAATATCTTAGGCATGTGACTTTTGATTGAGGAGCTATAAAGTGAATTTCTAAAGTATTTTTTAAGCCTTTAAAAAAGAGATATGTTTATTTCATAGCAGTTTCCTCATTACCTGTTTAGGCATTTCCTTGTGAGGCTAGTAGATGGACTTCCATTGCAATTCTCATCTCCTGAAGATGCCCTCTGCTTTTGCAAAAATATCTTCCTTTAACAGCTTGTTTTCCACTTAAATTATTTAATCCTCTCTCCCACTGTATTTTTCTAAGAACAAAAGTAGTTACATTGAATATATATTCACTCTTGTTTCTTAAAAAATGTAAGATTTACCTTATCTCTTTACATGTATATACCATTTCCAAAATTATGTTTCAGTATTGAAGTTGATGAAAAGTATTATATCCTTGGTAAGAGTTGAATAAGAAATATTTAACTACCATTTATAAAAATAAATATAGAATTTAGAGTTCCATGGGAAGTCTTCACAGCGTTAGCTTTCTAGCCTCCTCCTTTGCATTCTTTTGTTTCCCACTTCTCAGTATCATTTTTCACAAATTTGGTTACATGCATCGACTTCTCATTTTGAGTCTTTTCATGGTGTTCCCCTTTACAGAATTATCCATAATCCTCTTCCATTTTTCATTAGGAATGCTATTCATGCTTCACTGTCATATCCTTGTGTTCCTTCTACTGTGTAACTTCCAGTCATACAGAACCCACTGTTGCCCTCCTTTGGTACCCCAGCACTTGGCGACTGTTTAATTTGTTACACAAGTATTTTCATAGCTGCATATGTATTTCTTTTTATCTCCCTCATAGGACTGTGAGCGCCCTTCTCTTTGTTTCCTTAGCATCAAGCAAAAAACTTTATTCTGGACCAGGAGATATCCCTGTTGGGGGGTGGGGTGGGGTGCCAAACTTGGGTTTTTCCAGGAGTAAACTTGTTACATTCTTGCTATGAAATTTTAGTAACAGTGAAAGTTATAAAGGAGAAAAGCCATAGGGTTTAAGTATTTCAGGTTGTAGTTTATATTTCAGTCTTACTGCCAATATGTTAATTCATATGGCCAATGGTGAAGAAAGCCTTACCTTTCTGAATACAAAAAGATGTATTGAGCATCTCTTATGTATGGTGGTACTATGTACTTAATTCTTTGTGGGTAAACCATGGGAACCCACATGCCTGTGGTTCTTTTATCCATATATGTGAGCTAAAAATGTTTTTCTCTCTATTTCTTAAATTTTCTTATTAAAATATCATTTAGGTGAATGCTTCTGATAGAAATTTAAGCAATATAAAGATATACAAAGCAAAAAGTGAAAATTCTCTATATTCTTAATATTTCATACTTCTTCACAGAAAACTTTATAATATATAAACAGTTTGATTTGAGTATTTTCTTTTTTCTATACATTTTCATTTAGATAAAGATCTGAATTTTTAAAAACATAACTGGGATATAGTGTGTGCGTGTGCATGCACATGCTCAATCGTGTCTGATTCTTTGCAACTCCATTGTAGCCCAACAGGCTCCTCTGTCTGTGGAATTTTCCAGGCAGGAATACTGGAGTGGGTTGCCATTTCCTCTTCTAGGGGGATCTTCCCAAACTAGGGATTATCTCTTATCTCTTGTGTCTCCTGCCTTGCTTGGCAGGTGGATTCTTTACTACCATACTACCTGGGAAGCTGCGTGTAGTGACTTTTCTCCCACCCATTTAACCAAGTATCCTGAGAAACATGTTAGTATGTGTTGATTTCCCTCCTTTTTAACTGCTGTATCTATACTCTGGATATGTATTTTTGTAAAATAGAAAAACCTAGCACACAAACCTAGGAAGAGAGAATCAAGGGATAGCCTCTGAGGTGCTCAGACAAATCAATGCCTGACTGGATGGGATAGTTAGCACAAAACCTTATCATTGACCTTTCATGTGAATTTATTTCCTTCCTATTTTTAAAATATTTAGCTCTTTCAAAGTAAAAGCATTTTCTTTCAGTTGTCTGGTACATAGTTAGCACTCAGTAAATCTGTTGAATGAATGATCAAAATACTGGTAAAATTCAAGTTCTGGATTAAAATTCTGGTAATGAATGTATTATGATTTCTATAAGATATCTCAGGGTATTTGTTATTGAGCTACTTTCTTCACCATCAAGGATTCTTTGGCAGTAACTCTCAGAAGTTTCATATTCTTGATTGTTTTGTTTTTGTCTAGTTTCTCTTCCTTGCCCACCCTGTTAACATTATCTTTGAAAACTTTTCTTTTTTTAAGATGATTTCTTTTTCTTTTTTTTTTTCCAGCATCCAGTATTGGATGAACCAATAGCAGAAGCTGTCTGTATTATAGCAGATATGGATAAATGGACTGTTCAAGTGGCCAGTAGCCAGAGACGAATGACAGATAATAAATTGGGAAAGGAAGTGTTGGTTTCCAGTCTTGTTTCCAACCTGCTTCATTCCACTCTTCAACTTTATAAACATAACCTGTCTCCAAATTTTGTAAGTATGTGTGAGGCTTGAATTGCTGTTGGCGCTGTGAGAGCTGACTTAACCCTATTGTTATTCACGTGCCTACATTGAATACTACTGTCATCTTCATTATTATTTTCTTGAAAGAAAGTGTTATGGACTCAATGTTTGTGTTCCTCTAAAATCAATATGTTGAAGCCATACTCTGCAATGTGATGGCCTTTGAGAAGTAATTAGGGTTAGATTAGGTTATGAGAGTGGGGCTCTGATTATGAGATTAGTGGCCTTAAAAGAAGAGGAAGAGAGCGATTCCATTTGCTCTACTATGTGAGGACACAGGGAGAAGGAAGCCCTCTGCTAGCCAGGAAGAGAGTTCTCACTAAAACTCAGCCATGCTGGCACCCTCATCTCAGACTCCCAGTTTTCAGAGCTGTGAGAAAATAATTATCTGTTATTTAAGCCATTGAGTCTGTGGTACTTTGTTGTTGCAGCTCAAGCTAAGACAGGGATATGTACATGTACTTGTCTACATAGTCTACTTCTGCAGTACCTGGCTTAGTATTATATGAAGTAATGACATGTAACAAGCCCTAAGCTCTGTGTAGAATGCCAGTGCATTGTGTACCCTCATTTTCATATTAGGACTTTGGATGATCGTGTTTTTTTTTTTTTAAATTAAGTATTTATTTATTTATTTGGCTGTGCCAAGTCTTAGTTGCAGTATTTGGGATTTAGTTCCCTGACCAGGGATTGAACCCAGGGCCCCTGCACTGGGAGTGTGGAGTCTTAGCCACTGAACCACCAGGGAAATCCCTGGATGATCTTTTTTTATAACACTGATAACCTTTTTCTGAAGATGCCATTTCCAAGATTTCAAGATTCTTTCATTTTTTGGTGAGGAGAACTGTAATACAGCATATTTAAAGACCTTTGTAGAGCAACAAGACAAAAGCTATGTATGATAGACCTAGAACTGGCGTTATACTCAGTGATTAAAGACTAATAAAAGTTTTATCCTTAAGAACAGGGAGAAGATGTGGTTGTTCACCTTCACCACTTTTTCTCAACATAGTATTGGAAAGTCATAACCAGAGCAGTTAGGCAAGAAGCAAAAGGTATCCTAATTGGAAAAAAAGAAAACTATTTCTGTTTGCAGATATGATCTTATAGGTAGGAAACTAAGATTCCACCAAAAAACCCTGATAGAGTTAATAAATAGATTTAGCAAAGATGTAAGATAAATCAGCCTGCAAAGATAGTTGCATTCACATATGCTAGGAATGAACCGTCTTCAAGAAGAAATGAAGAAAGCAATTACAGTAGCGTTAAATTACTTAGGAATATATTTCACCAAGGAGGCAAAAGACTTCTACATTGAAAACTACAAAACATCTCTGATAGAAATTAAAGACATAAATAAATGACAGTCATTTAACATTGTTTGGAAGACTCTAAGAATGAAACTGGGGGAGTTACTCCTCCTAATTTTAAAACTTTATATAAAGGGACAGTAATCAAAACAGTGTGGTAGTATCATAAGGACAGACATATAGACCAATTGATTATAGTATCCCCCAAATAAACCCTAACATATATGGTCAATCGATTTTTGACAAGGAAGCCAAGACTATTCAAGGGGAAAAGGAGTCTTTGCAGCAAATCCTACTGAGAAAACTGGATGTGTGCATGTCCCTAGAGAAGGGAAAGGCTACCCACTCCAGTATTCCAGCCTAGAGAAAAGTGGATATCCACATGCAAAAGAATGAAGTTGAATCGTTACGTTACACCATTAATAAAAATGGACTTTAACTTAAATCTAAACTTAAAAAAAAAAACACTAAATTTAAATATTAAGCTGTAAAACTAAAGAAAATATAGGGGATAATCTTCATGATACTGGAGTTAGCAGTGATTCCTTGGACGTGGCATCAAAAGGACAGACAGTAAAGGAAAAGTAGATAAATTGGGACTTCATCGAGCTAAAAACTTTTGTGTATCAACAGAGGGAAAAGACAACTGACAGGACAGGAGAAAATATTTACTAATCATACATCTGAAAAGAGATTGATATCCAGAATACATAGAGAACTTGTACAACTCAGCAAAGAAACAACTCAAAAAATAGGCAAAGGACCTGAGCAGACACTTCTCTAAAGAAGATAAACAAATAGCCAATAAATACATGAGAAGATAGTCAATAACATCCATTAGTTATTAGGAAAATGAAAATCAAAACCACACTGAGATACCATTTCACACCCATAAGGATGGTTTTGATCAAATAAACCCCCCAAATAACAAATATTGAATACAGAGAAATCAGAACTGTTATGCATTGCTGTGGGAATGTAAAATGGTGTAGCTGGTGTGGAAACAGTTTGGCAGTTGTCAAAAAGTTTAACATTGTATTAAATGTCATGTGGTCCAGCAGGTCTGCTTTTATATTTATAATCAAAATAACTGAAAGCAGGGACTGAACAGTTGTTCCCTGTTTTTCACAGCAGTATTACTTGCAATAGACAAAATTGGAAACAACTCATGTCCACCAGTAAATGATGTATAATACACAGAATGGAATATTTCAGCTATAAAGGGGAAGAAAATTCTGATACATGGTACAGCAGGGTTGGAACCTTATGCTAAGTGAAATAAGCAAAATACGAAAGGAATTTTGTGGTCCACTTACATACTGCTAAGTCACTTCAGTCGTGTCTGACTCTGTGCGACCCCAGAGACGGCAGCCCACCAGGCTCCCCCGTCTCTGGCGTTCTCCAGGCAAGAACACTGGAGTGGGTTGCCATTTCCTTCTCCAGTGCATGAAAATGAAAAGTGAAAGTGAAGTCGCTCAGTCGTATCCAACTCTTAGCCACCGCATGGACTGCAGCCTACCAGGCTCCTCTGTCCATGGGATTTTCCAGGCAAGAGTACTGGAGTGGGGTGCCATTGCCTTCTCTGCCACTTACATAACGTGTCTGGAATAGGCATGTTCATAGAAACAGAATAGATAGGTTACCAGGAGTGGGGGAAGGAGGGCATAAAGGGTTATTGTATACTGGGTGTAGAGTTTCTGTTTGGGATAATGAAAATGTTCTGGAAGTGGATAGTGATGATGGTGTACAACAATGTGAATATACTTAATAACATTGAATTGTGTGCCTAACAGTAGGTAATATGGCAAGTTTGTGTGTATGAATCCTATTATTAACATATGTTTTATAGATATTTTCTTTTTCACTTAAGGCATTTTCAGTCTACATGAACATTTATATTAATACTACCAAAAATATACCACAAAAGAATGTGTGTCAAGAAATCTATTCAGTTTTTTTTTTTCCTGAAGAAAAAGAAAATGTGTTTTTATTGGGAGCTTTAACAGCAGCCAGTTTTCATATGAGAGAAATACTCTGCAGGAATTTAGTATTTTAGCACCTACCCCTCATGCTTTTTCCTCAAATATGTATACTAACAATTCACATAAAAAGACACTTATTTTAGTGACTTGTGCAAGTTGATTGACAAGAAACAAAATGTATATGTTTTAGTTTTTAATATTCCAGCCTAGAAACATTTCTTCTAGTGAGGCCTAAAGAGCATTCTCTATGAGCTGCTGGAAATTTTTTTCTTTTGCTTTCCATAGGAGAATGCAGCCTTCTAATGTAAATATATTTGAAGTATATTAATTTTTAAGAGTGTTATAGTTACAAAATTTGGAATAAAAACTTTCAAAGTTCTGTATATGGATGGTGGTGATAATTTGTGTAACCTTTTGAATGTACTTAATGTCTCTCAGTTGTATAAAGTAGTTAAAATGGTAACTCATGTAAAATGGTTAGCTTTATATTATATGTAACTTACCATATTAAAAAAATAGTTCTGTAGAATCTAAATCTTTGATACAAACTAGTGAGTTTACACTCCTTTAGCTAAAATTGCATGCTTTAAAAATATGCTCCAAATTTTAGATTATGTTGGAATAGCTAAGTAAATTGTCAGAGTATAATGCTTTGGAATTTGCCATTACTTTGAGTTGTGCATTTTCTGACCTTGTTCTTGGTTCCCTCCTAACTGCAGTGCGTAATGCATCTTGAAGATCGGTTGCAGGAGCTGTACTTCAAGAGCAAAATGCTGTCTGAGTACCTGAGGGGACAGATGCGTGTTCATGTCAAGGAGCTAGGAGTGGTTCTAGGGTACGTTCCTGATTTTCTCTGGCTTTGCTTTTTTATTGCACTGTCTTTATTTAGTCAAGGAACATTCATCAAAATTGCCTGTTTCTTTTTAAATTGTCTTGTTAGAAGCTGTACAGTATTATCATCTGGGTTGCGCTCTACAATATAAAAGCAGAACCATGTCTTGGACTGATGTGAAAGGCACTGTCCCTGTGCAGTTCACTAGATTGAGAATATAGTTTAATAGAAATGAATTAAAATATAAATTTTCACATTAGAAAAGTTGAATATTCATTTTTATTTATTAAATATGTTATAAACTCATCATTCCCAGCATTTGCCCTGTCATCCAGATGAACTGATTGAAGAAGTAATGGCCCTCTGTGGATGGTGGTATATTATCTACATATTTATTGTTCCTTCTCCATTTTTTATATATTATATCTTAATACTCTGCAATTATTCCTGGGAAGAAGCCAGTTATGTAAAATGCTAACTGAAGAACAAAGAGGAAATTGGCGGGAGTCCTAGTATAGCCCCTTTCATTATGTTCTCTGGTCATTTTCCCTGTGTTCTTTGGCCACTTTTCGTGTGTGTGTGTGTGTGTGTGTGTGTGCACAGGTACATGAATTATTTCTTGAAATGCTGGTTGAATAAATTAAAAGCTAGAACTTTTGTCTAGTTTTAGCTTTTATGAAGGGAGAAACAGCCAATATTGAGCTACTACTGTATGTCTGAAACCAGATTAAATTCTTTCATTAATGTTATTCCTTAGCATCCAGATTGGAAATGGTTCTCTAAGCTTTTTATTTTTTAAAAGTTTAAACTAATTTTTAAGGTAATGTACATACAGTGTACATGCATTTTGGCATAAAGTAAAAAGTAAGTTGTATCATCTTTTCCACAATTTCTGTTTTCATCCAACACAGTTAATGATTGTTTCTTATAGAATTTTTAAATGTGTAGGGTTAAAAGTACAAATTTGTTTGTACTCTATTTGCCATTCTGCAATTTGCCTTTTAATGAATCTTGAATGTTCATTTAAGCACATCCCACACATACTGGTCTATATCATTTTTAAAGGCTATATTGCATTCCATTATATGGTGTTTAGATTATTTTCAGTAGTTTGCTATTACAGATCACTGCTGGAATCAGTATAATTCTTTAAAGTATATAGGATACATTATTTGAAGTAGAATTTTTGAATTAAAGGACATGTGTATTAAATTGTTGATAGATCTTGGTATTTATTTTGACAAGCAATAGTAAATTCTATTCAAAAAGTACCAGAATAAATTCCCACAAACAGTGGGAAGCACACTCTTCCTACTACTTTTATTACCAAACTTTTTAATTTTTGCTAAGCTACTTGTTGAAAAATGAAGTCTGATTTTATTCAGATTTATTCTCTAACCATGAGTGAGTCTACATAACTTATTTTGATATTTATTGGCCAGTTTTCTCTTCCTGTACATTATTTGTGGTAGATTATATTTTTAAGAGGCTTCCATTACTTCTTTCCAGTGAATCTTACTATAGAAACATTTGTATCCAGAACAGTAGGGCTGCATACTATCATTCTGTTATTATATAGTATTTCTTAGACATCATCACTTGCCCTGATGCATGGCCCATCAGCAGATCACTGAGATGGTTTTCTACATTTAAGACTTCGTTTCTGTTGCATTTCAGAGGTTTCCTTTTTAAAAAATATCTTTGGTTATGGTTTTTACTTATGGAAAAATTTCTTATTTTCATTATCTTGAGCTCTCTTCCCCTTTTCATTTTGACCATGGTGGCCAGTGTCCTTGATTGGAGATGTATAGTGATCTTACAGGTAGCAGTCTTTTGCCTGTAGGACTTACGTACTGGGCATAGAAAACCTGAACTGAGATTTTTTTTTTTCTAGGATTGAATCCAGTGATCTTCCTCTCTTGGCTGCTGTAGCAAGCACTCACTCGCCGTATGTTGCTCAGATACTCCTTTAACATAAAGGCTGTTGGAAATTAACTTCAGTGAAAAGTTAAGTAGAAACCAAGGAAGCAGTCACAACATGCATTTATGGCAATTTTTTTTCTCCTTCAGACTTTTATGCGAATGAGTCAGTCACCTTGGTATTCTGCATTGCAGTGTGTATCGTGTCACCATTGGATGACTTTTTCATTTTAATTGGACTTTTGGATGGTGGTAGATTTTTAACCAAGTGAAACTNTTTTTTTTCTCCTTCAGACTTTTATGCGAATGAGTCAGTCACCTTGGTATTCTGCATTGCAGTGTGTATCGTGTCACCATTGGATGACTTTTTCATTTTAATTGGACTTTTGGATGGTGGTAGATTTTTAACCAAGTGAAACTTAAAAAAAGCATTTGGGGGAAAAGCATTCGAAGAAGCCACATTGTAACTTAGAGAAGTTTCTATAAAATGAATAACATTGAAGAATTTGATTATGATCACTACAGTCTTGCCACAGCTCATAAGTAGCAACAGATATCTCACTAAATGGCCCAGAAATAATCATTTCACTAG
This sequence comes from Neotragus pygmaeus, assembly GCA_006410875.1. NCBI lineage: Eukaryota > Metazoa > Chordata > Mammalia > Artiodactyla > Bovidae > Neotragus > Neotragus pygmaeus. The sequence goes on along the minus strand of SJYV01052897.1, from coordinate 416,998 downwards.
TTTTCTTTGTTTCTAAGGTACAAAGATCTATAGAGTTGTGATTATTTGGTTTTGTTTGTTTTTCAATTCAAAATAGCTAATGTCTAAGTATTTCTCAATATTTTAAACAACTTTAAAATAAACTCAGAATAAAGTATATAAATTTGTGTTATGTTATCCACCCAAATGTACATATGTATCTATTTTTTAAAAAATCAGAGGTAGAAATACAAGATTGATAAACATGCCTTTTTAAAGATATATTTTCAACTAGTAGTAATTGTATATAGTGTTGAAATATTACTTTCCAGTGATTTTTCTGTTTCACACACCCTAAACTATAAGTAAAGCCAATCTTTTTTTAAGGTTGAGGACTATAGATTCCCAAAATAAAAATACTACTTTATACCATTTGTTTCGTTTATAAGTATAAGCTAATTCTTATAAATGTTAATATTTACATATTTGCATCTAATTTAATAAATTAAAATTGGGATTAAAAATTGCACCAAAGCATTGGCATAAATACTACTATTTTCTTTAAAAGTGCTCAGGTAGCCGAGGCCCTTGGTTTTCGGTATCAAGCCCTCTTGAACCCATAGGAACTGAATATTTGTTTCACTGCTTCATAATATTCAATTTACACTAACAAAACTCATTAATTCTTAAAATTTTCTTTTCTCTAATAGCTCCTCCCTTCCAGTAGCTATTTTTTTTTCAAAGATTTCAACTTTTCAGTTGTAACTGTTTTTGTATATACTGGGGAGGGTTGTTTTCGTGAAAGGCTAATATGGAACCAAACTCTTGTAAGTAATGTAAATAGATGGGTAGATAAAGTTTTCAATATGCTCTACTACCTCAGTTTACTTGAAATACTACATTATATTAATAGTTTATCCTTTACTTATCTGTTCTAAGATGTTCTTAATGTAAGAAGTGAAACTGGTTTCTGCTTTCATGAACTATTTTCATCATAATCAGCTGATTAGCTTAAAACTGAAAACCACTTGCTTATTCTGTTACTAAGTATCTTTTGTGTATAATGCATCCATTCTTGCTATTTAAATTTTCAGTAATTAAGGAAATTTCTGTGGTTTAGTTTTTGACCTCGAATTTATAGCATTGGGTCACATTTTACCTTGTTCTAATCTCCAGCTAGACTGAGATGAAATGGTTGTTTTAATTGAATGTAAACCTGAAACTGGTGTGCCTGCAGGCAGTTTGGCCCCTGTATCCTATCAGCTGTTTTAGTGCCTGAGTCTCCCATGGGCGACTTGCTGTCAAAGAGTGTTTGTGGATATATTTTCATTGGCATAGTTTTTTAAGTCTATTCATTAAATTATCTGATCTGTTGTTTTGAATTTTATGATTCAGTCTCTTTCTGAATTCAGAATATGGAAAAGATCGTATGTGGGCCACTTACATTTTTTCTCATTATAGTTCAGGATACGTAGCAAGTAAACAATGTCTGTTATGGTGTCTTATTTTTTAAATTAATCATCAAACTATTCACAGTCCTATTTATTTGAAATCTGTAATAAATTACCATTTTGGAAATCTGGTTTTCAACAAATGAATGGCTCATGCTACTGTAATTCTTAAAACTAAGTTTCGTATAGAATCATTAATCCTTACAGGATTCCTGAGTTTTACAATTTACTATCCTGTAATTTTTTGCTCTGTTTGTTATAGTTATTCTTTCATTACACAAAGCCCAAGGACTGAACTGCTGCTTCTTTGAAGTATGGTCATTATGATGAATGTGAAAAGAATTTTTACCTTTTCAAAATAATTTTTCAACTTCTTATGGTACAGACAGATATGTGGTACACATTTTAAAAACCTGTTTGTTGCAGCAGGAAATGAAAAAGGAATCTTTTATGTTATAGATTTAAAACTAATTTTTCCTGTATATAAACTAACTGTTTTGATTTTAAATATTCCTGGCTTTTATTANCAAAATAATTTTTCAACTTCTTATGGTACAGACAGATATGTGGTACACATTTTAAAAACCTGTTTGTTGCAGCAGGAAATGAAAAAGGAATCTTTTATGTTATAGATTTAAAACTAATTTTTCCTGTATATAAACTAACTGTTTTGATTTTAAATATTCCTGGCTTTTATTAATGTGTCTTAATTTTGAGTTTGAAAATGTTAAGTGCAATAAACATAGTAGCACAGATTTCATTTTGTTGCAGTTGGCATACACTGGGGATGATCACTTAAAAAAAACAAACATTTTATACAATGCCTACTTCTGCTAGATGTCTTATGAGACTGTTTTGCTTTCTGTAAGTTATTTAGATGGTGGGAGATGTAAAATGTAAATACGTGTTCCTTGTTCTGTATACATTTCTCAAATGTACGCCTGTATTATAATAACCTCCCAGTTCTAGGGGATATTTGTGCAATAAATACACATGTCAATTTGATGGATGATCTTGGGTCTTTTTTTCACATTTAATAAGGTATATGTAACATTATGGACTCTGCTGCCGGCCCATCTGGATTCTTTTCCCAAGTGTGACACCTATAGGCAGGGACCTTGTTCATAATGTCCTCTAAGTTTGTCCTCTAATCCAAAATTTCTGTATTGGTAACTTAGTTGAATCTACTTTATGAGGTGGTAAGAATCAAATTAAATAATGAATATCAAGAATTTATCTCAATGCTTGATGGTACACTCCAAATGCTCAGTAACGTTGGTATGTTGCTAGGTGGAGGAGGGCATGGCAACCCACTGCAGTATCCTTGCCTGGAGAATCCCCGTGGACAGAGGAGCCTTGTGGACTGTGGTGCATGGGGTTGCAAAGAGTCGGACATGACTGTAGTGACTTTGCGCACACACAGCACGGTTGCTAGGTAATCTGTCCAGCCTTTCCTGTACAGCCCCTATTTGTTTTACTGTGGGCAGAATTTAACATACATTCTTTTGAGTTAAAATATAGTAACCAAAAAATATGATATATTCTTATATTTAACCTAATCTTCATGATGACGAATTGGAAATTTCTTTAAATGCCTTTATGAAAACAACTGAAAATTACTTAAAACCTAGAAGAAGCCATGTAAACCTGGGGAATCTTCCTGACCCAGGGATCAAACCCAGGTCTCCCACAATGCAGGCAGATGCTTTAACCTCTGAGCCACCAGGGAAGCCTAATTAAAATTACTACTTATTTTAAATTCCTATCTCAGACCAGAATGCTTCCAACTAGGATGTGGTGACAAATGCATTGTAAAGCTATCTGAGATTTCTTTTGTTTGTCTTTGCCATTATAGGAGGTAGGGGTGGGATGGCAAGTGGAACCAAACATGAGCTGAAGGTGCACTGGGGGCTGGGGAATTGTAACTCTGAGTGAGAAGGATTTAGGCAGATAGAAAAGAGGGAAGTGGAGAGTTTAGTGCTTCCTGTTGTTGCTTTATAGTTCAGACTGTGGACTTGACTATGTTTGTTCTAAACTTCCCTAAAGAAAGAAAATACTGGCAATCCAAAAGATTTTTTCAAAGATTATTAAAGTTGTAAAAGAAATTTTAAACAGATTTTTAAGTGGATGAAATTTCCATCCTTTTTTCTTTTCAGTAGAACTTTTGGTCTTAAAACATATGCTCGGGTCAGAGGCTCCTTTCTTGCCCACACTCCAGGAGTTTGTCCTCTTATAACCTTTCCTTTAAAAGGAACTCCACTTTTCATAAAAGTGTGAGCCTAGACTGATTCCTTTATTAGGTTGCACACAGCTCTCTGCCCACTATCTGACTAGACCTCCCATAGATACATGTATATTTACTCTAAGGAGGATATTAAGTTGAAGAGGTTTGAGATGCCTTCCTTTTCCAAGTAACCATTGTATCAAGGAGGGTTCCAAAACATGTCTTTATATTTACCCCAGCACTCAAAGTAAGATTATTGATAAAAGCAGTGTTACCTAAATTTTCTGAAAGGGAATAACATTGTTGACGTGTCCTGTAAATATAAGGAAGATACTATTATATCCTCAAGAAACCTTTGATGCCATTTTTGTGTCACACATTTGGTTCAGCACTCAGAAGTCAATATCTTTCACTGATGGAATTAAGATGGGTCTGACTAGCCAGAACCTGATAGAATTTAAAGTCTTTAAACCTGGTTTCCTATGAGAAACATCTAGATGGTGCTTGGAAAGTATTTCTAGACCCCACCCTCAAAGATTCTTATTCAAGGATAGAAAGTGACCTTCCAGATTTAGGCCAGCAGATGCTCTTATTTTCCCAGTAGTAGTGACTCAGTCTCCCAGCAACCCCAAATCTCACTTTCTTAAACCATTTCTGCTGCTGCTTAGTCGCTTCAGTCGTGTCTGACTCTGTGCGACCCCATAGACAGCAGCCCACCAGACTTCCTTGTCCCTGGGATTCTCCAGGCATAAAACCAGTGCTCTTAACTTCTTTTTGTTGGTCTGCTGTTGTTCTGCAAAGATGGTAATATGATTGTGTATGCATTCAGTTTTACATAATAGAGTAGTTGCCTAGCCAGACATACATCTTTTCCATAGGAGAGCAATCAAGTTCCTATCTTTCTAACTGCAAAATCTCTTAATCACTTAGTCTTTAGATAATTCTATTCATTTAGCAGATATTGATTGAACACGTGTTCTGTGCTAGACACAGATCTGGGTACCAGGAATAAGTCAGTAAATAACAGAGTTTCTCATGAAGTTTACATATTTCCTGCAGGTGGACGAGACAGACAAAAATATTAAGCTGTCAGGTTGCGCTAAATATGACAAAAATTAAGATTGGGTAAAGAGTTAAGCTACTTTTTCTTTTTTTAAAGATTTGTTTTTGTTTCATAGCAAAGTTGTGTCTGACTCTTTTGCAACCAACCCCATTAATTGTAGCCCGTCAGGCTCCTCTGTCCATGCCAAGTTGTGTCTGACTCTTTTGCGACCCCATGGACTGTAACCTGCCAGGCTCCTCTGTCCATGGGATTTTTCCAGGCAAGACTACTGGAGTGGGTGGCCATTTCCTTCTCAAGGGAATCTTTTGAATCCACGGATTGAACCTTCCATCTCCTGCATTGGCAGGCGCATTCCTTACTACTGAGACACCAGGGAAGCAATATTTAACCATCTTTAAAGATTTAAGCACCTAGAATTTAATAACCATTATTTTTTCCTTTGAGATGTATGTAAATACTAGTGAATCCTGTCCTGGAGGTTGGCTTTTCTCTGAAAATAGTTATTAGAGCTCTCACTCTGTCTCTTCACTTTTTTTTAGCATACCAAAGCATAATACAGGATGGTAAAGGACAGTATAAACTTTGAAAATATGCTCAAATTTAGCTGTGTGTAGTTACTATGGATATTAATATAGTTTTTACTGTTGCTGTCTTATCACAATAAAGTCTATATTAATATGTATTTTTGTAGACAACTCATTTTCCTTGTCAAGTATGAGATGAATAAATATACACTATTGTAACCATCACTTAGATCAAGAAATAAATCCTTTTCAGTAACCCAGAATCCTACCCCCTCCATCTCCATGTGCCCTGTCCTGATCATAATACTCTGTCTTCTCATTTTGTGACTTCCAACCTGACTTTCATGAACATTTCCTTGCTCTTCTCTCTATAGTTTTACTTCTTTGTATGCATCCCTAAGTGGTATTCTTCAGATTTGCTTGTGTTTGAACTTTGTGTAGTGATACTCCATATTTTGCTTTTTTTTTTTTTTCCCCTGTGAGCATTATGTTGGAGATTCATTCTTGTGCTCTGTGGCTGGTATTCCATTGAAGGAATATACAGCAACTTACCCATTCTATAGTTGATGGACAAGTGGATTCAGATTTTTGGCTAATACGAACAGTGACCATTTCTGTTCATCTTTTCTGGGTGTTCTTTAGGACAAACATCAAGGAGTGGGCTTGCTGTCAAAGGGTATGTTAAATTTCAGCTTTACTAGATAACTTCTTTTTTCTAAATGGTTTCCCAATATACGCTTAACTGGCAGTTTGTGTGAGTTCCTGTTGCTCCACATCTTCATGAATACTTAAATGTGTTTCTGAATAGTTCTAGTGAAAAAAAACAACAGATGGAAAAAACCCTATCCAGTTCTTCAAATTTGAATTTATACTTTAGAGAAATCATTTCTTGGAGGTAAAGTAATAGAAATAATAGGAGTGCTTGGATTGTGCAGATTGTTCACGTAAATNAGTTCTAGTGAAAAAAAACAACAGATGGAAAAAACCCTATCCAGTTCTTCAAATTTGAATTTATACTTTAGAGAAATCATTTCTTGGAGGTAAAGTAATAGAAATAATAGGAGTGCTTGGATTGTGCAGATTGTTCACGTAAATTATCTCATGTATGTAGAAAGAAAGTTAAGTCACTCAGTTATGTCCAACTCTGCGACCCCATGGACTGTATGTAGCCTACCAGGTTTTCGTCCATGGGATTTTCTAGGCAAGAATACTGGAGTGGGTTATCATTTCCTTCTCGAGGAGATCTTCCCAACCCAGGGACTGAACCCGGGTCTCCCTCGTTGTAGTTAGATGCTTTACCATCTGAGCCACCAAGGAAGTCTATGTATGAAATCCTCAAAAAATTCCAAAGTAGTAGTTTTTTTACTAGTCCCATTTTACAGATAAGAAAACTGAAGTTCAGAAATAAATGACCAAGTTATTTAACTAGAAACGGCCTATTAAACACAAATATAGATGTTTGCCCTTAAAAGTCCAAGCTCATGGTTGTCATACTTTTAATTCCTTTTCCCTCTTTTCAAAATAACTGGTGTGGCTTTGGAAACATGCTTGAAAAATGGGGTAACCTTTGTGATCTTAGTAAGGTTTTTGAGAGAATATACACACACAAGAATGACGAAAGTGGGTTATTGCAATTATTTGTGACCAACTGGAAATTTTGAGTGGCTGAGCCATAACTTCTGTGATAAAGTTTTTGCCCTCTACTCAAAAAAGAAATTAAGTTGTTGTAAACTTCAACTGTTATGTTGTAAACTTCCAAGTTTGGGCAAACTGAATGACCAACGGAAAACAAAGCCCCTTAGCATCAGCCATCATTACTGGATCCCTGAAATGGTGAATGTTGCAGCCTGAACTCTTTTCCCTTTTGTTACTCTAAAATTTTCTTACCATGTCATTAAAAAATTAATGGGAACAACGTCATAATCTTAAATCAGAGTTAACTTAGTGAACCATAAGTACTGTAAAAAAAAAAAAAAAGCTGTATTCAGTGGAAAGGACATGATTATGACACTCCAAGGAAAATTGTGTGACTTAGTGTGGCCCATCTGTGCGCTGAGACAGGACTGTTAGAAGGATGGATTCTGGACTTCTGTCAGTGACGTTCCAGTGGAAACAGCCTCTACAGATGTCTGGCTGCCCTGGAGAAAAGATGTTTTTCTTACCAAGGTACTAGCTAATAAATGTCCATTTGCATTATTCGGCCTGTTGGTAAACAGACTAGGGTATAAAATGTAAAAAGCGCCCACTCCTGAGAAGGGGTTGAGCGGAGGGAGGGCTGGCCTCAGCACTGGTTATGTGAACGTAGTCCAGACTGACTTCGCCAACTAGCGCTTAGTTCTGAGCTGGCTGCAGACTCGGCGACTGCCCACTCCTGCTCAAGGCCACAAAGCTTCTATTTCTCTGCGCTGATGTCAGGGCGTCCGTCTTAGGGTAGGTTCTTCTCGGCGGGCCCCTTGCACAAGAGATTCGTTTTATTAGAAGACAGGGAGAGAAGACAGGGTAGCAACTTCCTCGTTTGCTGAATGGTAACTTCGACTTCCGCACATTCTCCAGAGGAGCGGTGTCCGAGCTGCAGAACTGGAGCTCGGCCCCGAGCCTGGCCACGCCCTGAACTTCCGGATTTTGGCACAAACAACTCTCCACCCAGAACGCCTACCCCACGGTTTGATCCTCCACACGCTATTTTCTCTCAGTCGGTCACAACCCGTTTCCGGTCCCGCCACCGGAAGCTGGAGCGACTGAAACCGCCACTCCTGGGCAGATGCAGTGACATGGTCAAGTGAAGTCTCGCGACGTTTCCTCAACTCTCACTGAGGGTTGGGAGCGGCTTCGGGGCACCGCCCCATTTTTACGTCATCGCGGAGTCACGCCCTTAGGCGTTCGTTTGCGCGCTTGCGCACGCGCATTCGCCTTCCCCCGCCCCCGCGCGGGCTTTCCTCTGGCCAGTCGCGCGTGGGCTGAGGCCCTGGGCGGGCGTTGCGAAGGCTTGTTTGCCAAAGCGCGGTCCCCGCGGCAGTTCGGAGTTCCCTTCTTCAGGGGAGTTGGGCGGAGGAGGGTGTAGCCACCCCCTACCTGGGGTAAATGGCCTGTCGCATGGGCTGCTAAGGGCAGGCTGGGGAGCACGGGGGCCGGGGCCGCGACAATGAACTCACCTGTGGACCCTGGCGCTAGGCAGGCGCTGAAGAAGAAGCCGCCAGAGCGGACGCCCGAGGTAAGGCCAGCTGACCCGTCGAGCCTCCCGCTGTCCAACGGACAGACAGCATCCCGCTGTCGGTCCGAAACTTGCTGCGACTGTCTCCTTGCCAGAGCCTCGCACCTGCTGCCAGGCTATCTATCTGTTCTCTGCGTTCCCCGCCCTAAACCGGGCCCTTCTAGCGGGCGGGTGACGGCCGTCTTTCCTCCTCGAAGAGCTGCCTTCCCCGCACACCTGGTGACTTCCCAGTGTTTTCGATAAGAAAGCACCATTACTAAATGGTATTTTTTCAGGGTAAAATGCCGGTTCTCGGAGTGAGATTGTCCCATAACTAGGCAGACTATGAAAAGGAGTTGGAAGTTGTGAGTGAAATGTAACTGCCGTGTCATTAACAATAACAACGAGAAAACCCAAGAACGTCTGTTAAAGTTACTTAAAGTTTAATAATTTCTCTTAAAGTTACCGTATAGGCACTTTAAATACTGTTCAGTTGCCTGAACGATGAAGTTTTCAACATCAGTTTAAAACTTTGCGTCCAGTTCAGGTGATGAACTCTAGTGGAGAATTCTGCGTATTTAAAGATCAGTTGAGGAGGTAATTTTTCAGACTGTCATTGGCAAATTTTACAGTATTTTGTGCTTGGATCCAAAACCTACTGTATTGAGTTAGCAGTAATGGGATCAGCTTAAATGGTTTTCATTTGACCTGCAGGCTAGTTTTCAGGCAAATAACTAAAACCTGTTAACCTTGCCGGTCGGTGTAGAGTGCTTAGGGGGCGGAGTGAGGTTTTCCTTGATTTGGAGAAATTTCCATAATAAGTGCTATGTTTCTTAAACCAAAAAGCAAAAACAATGTTGTGAATTATTGTTGGATTGTCTTGTGTGTAATTGAAATAAATGAAAGAAAGTGCTTTGGGTTAGTTCTTTCGAATTCACTTTTGTGTTTTTCAGGTTTATAATGTTTTGCATAGTAGATTTCAGTAATTTGGACTGACCTTTTATGACTTGACAGTCAAGCTGTAATTTTAGCTGATGGATCAGACTTTGTTGTTGGAGATCCTGATCTTTGCATAGAAACAAAGCAAATCCAACCACTTGCCACAGCCCTCTTTTCAAGACTTCAATTTGTAATTCTAGGTGTCTTAGTTTCCCTGATAATTCTTGAGGTCATTGTGAGTTAATTGAAAGCGTTCATTTTGAACAGGTGAACCTACCGTAGTTTCTATATCATTAAAAAGTTTCAAGCAGCTTCAGCTGCATGCAACAAATTCTGGTAATTTTTCTTTTCATTTTTATTCTGTTAAAAATATTTTCTGATTTTCCTTGTTACGGCTTCTTAGATATACCCATCATTTCAAAGTGGACAGTTAATTTTCAAATGCGTGAAGTTTCTAAAGTATCNAAAAAAAAAAAAAAAGCTGTATTCAGTGGAAAGGACATGATTATGACACTCCAAGGAAAATTGTGTGACTTAGTGTGGCCCATCTGTGCGCTGAGACAGGACTGTTAGAAGGATGGATTCTGGACTTCTGTCAGTGACGTTCCAGTGGAAACAGCCTCTACAGATGTCTGGCTGCCCTGGAGAAAAGATGTTTTTCTTACCAAGGTACTAGCTAATAAATGTCCATTTGCATTATTCGGCCTGTTGGTAAACAGACTAGGGTATAAAATGTAAAAAGCGCCCACTCCTGAGAAGGGGTTGAGCGGAGGGAGGGCTGGCCTCAGCACTGGTTATGTGAACGTAGTCCAGACTGACTTCGCCAACTAGCGCTTAGTTCTGAGCTGGCTGCAGACTCGGCGACTGCCCACTCCTGCTCAAGGCCACAAAGCTTCTATTTCTCTGCGCTGATGTCAGGGCGTCCGTCTTAGGGTAGGTTCTTCTCGGCGGGCCCCTTGCACAAGAGATTCGTTTTATTAGAAGACAGGGAGAGAAGACAGGGTAGCAACTTCCTCGTTTGCTGAATGGTAACTTCGACTTCCGCACATTCTCCAGAGGAGCGGTGTCCGAGCTGCAGAACTGGAGCTCGGCCCCGAGCCTGGCCACGCCCTGAACTTCCGGATTTTGGCACAAACAACTCTCCACCCAGAACGCCTACCCCACGGTTTGATCCTCCACACGCTATTTTCTCTCAGTCGGTCACAACCCGTTTCCGGTCCCGCCACCGGAAGCTGGAGCGACTGAAACCGCCACTCCTGGGCAGATGCAGTGACATGGTCAAGTGAAGTCTCGCGACGTTTCCTCAACTCTCACTGAGGGTTGGGAGCGGCTTCGGGGCACCGCCCCATTTTTACGTCATCGCGGAGTCACGCCCTTAGGCGTTCGTTTGCGCGCTTGCGCACGCGCATTCGCCTTCCCCCGCCCCCGCGCGGGCTTTCCTCTGGCCAGTCGCGCGTGGGCTGAGGCCCTGGGCGGGCGTTGCGAAGGCTTGTTTGCCAAAGCGCGGTCCCCGCGGCAGTTCGGAGTTCCCTTCTTCAGGGGAGTTGGGCGGAGGAGGGTGTAGCCACCCCCTACCTGGGGTAAATGGCCTGTCGCATGGGCTGCTAAGGGCAGGCTGGGGAGCACGGGGGCCGGGGCCGCGACAATGAACTCACCTGTGGACCCTGGCGCTAGGCAGGCGCTGAAGAAGAAGCCGCCAGAGCGGACGCCCGAGGTAAGGCCAGCTGACCCGTCGAGCCTCCCGCTGTCCAACGGACAGACAGCATCCCGCTGTCGGTCCGAAACTTGCTGCGACTGTCTCCTTGCCAGAGCCTCGCACCTGCTGCCAGGCTATCTATCTGTTCTCTGCGTTCCCCGCCCTAAACCGGGCCCTTCTAGCGGGCGGGTGACGGCCGTCTTTCCTCCTCGAAGAGCTGCCTTCCCCGCACACCTGGTGACTTCCCAGTGTTTTCGATAAGAAAGCACCATTACTAAATGGTATTTTTTCAGGGTAAAATGCCGGTTCTCGGAGTGAGATTGTCCCATAACTAGGCAGACTATGAAAAGGAGTTGGAAGTTGTGAGTGAAATGTAACTGCCGTGTCATTAACAATAACAACGAGAAAACCCAAGAACGTCTGTTAAAGTTACTTAAAGTTTAATAATTTCTCTTAAAGTTACCGTATAGGCACTTTAAATACTGTTCAGTTGCCTGAACGATGAAGTTTTCAACATCAGTTTAAAACTTTGCGTCCAGTTCAGGTGATGAACTCTAGTGGAGAATTCTGCGTATTTAAAGATCAGTTGAGGAGGTAATTTTTCAGACTGTCATTGGCAAATTTTACAGTATTTTGTGCTTGGATCCAAAACCTACTGTATTGAGTTAGCAGTAATGGGATCAGCTTAAATGGTTTTCATTTGACCTGCAGGCTAGTTTTCAGGCAAATAACTAAAACCTGTTAACCTTGCCGGTCGGTGTAGAGTGCTTAGGGGGCGGAGTGAGGTTTTCCTTGATTTGGAGAAATTTCCATAATAAGTGCTATGTTTCTTAAACCAAAAAGCAAAAACAATGTTGTGAATTATTGTTGGATTGTCTTGTGTGTAATTGAAATAAATGAAAGAAAGTGCTTTGGGTTAGTTCTTTCGAATTCACTTTTGTGTTTTTCAGGTTTATAATGTTTTGCATAGTAGATTTCAGTAATTTGGACTGACCTTTTATGACTTGACAGTCAAGCTGTAATTTTAGCTGATGGATCAGACTTTGTTGTTGGAGATCCTGATCTTTGCATAGAAACAAAGCAAATCCAACCACTTGCCACAGCCCTCTTTTCAAGACTTCAATTTGTAATTCTAGGTGTCTTAGTTTCCCTGATAATTCTTGAGGTCATTGTGAGTTAATTGAAAGCGTTCATTTTGAACAGGTGAACCTACCGTAGTTTCTATATCATTAAAAAGTTATCAAGCAGCTTCAGCTGCATGCAACAAATTCTGGTAATTTTTCTTTTCATTTTTATTCTGTTAAAAATATTTTCTGATTTTCCTTGTTACGGCTTCTTAGATATACCCATCATTTAAAAGTGGACAGTTAATTTTCAAATGCGTGAAGTTTCTAAAGTATCTTTGATAGTAATACTTTCTTCTGTCTTCTCATTCACCCTCTGTTTTTTCAGGCTTCTGACTTTTGAGGTTTTCAGTGGCTCAGTCAGATCTCTTCTGGCAACTGTCACATTGCACTTGAAAATAAGTGGGTTATTTTTCACATATATTTTGATATTGATTTCTAACATAATTCCACAGTAATAAGAGAGCATGTTAATGGGAAAATCCTAATTCTTTTTATTAACAAAATTACCCAGTTTGCTTATTTTTGAACCTTAGGAAGTTTTCTGAACTGTTCACAAAGTTATGTTGGCTAGTGTTTGCTGTGTTAAGTACTTCATCTTGTTTTACTGGAACAGCAGCATTGTTTAAGTGAATGAATGCTGAAACAGCTGCCCACAGTACACAGACTGGAGCTCTGACATCTAGCAGCATATAACACGTTAACTGCTTGATTCATTGGCAGTGCTTTTTAAACTATTTTTATTTATTTATGGCCATACCACGTGACTTGTGGGATCTTAGTTCCCGACCAGGGATTGAACCCTTTCCTTAGCAGGGAAAGTGTAGAGTCCTAAGGGAAGTCCCATCTTTGGCAGTGCTTTTGATTGAGTGTAGAATTTGTTTGGGGGTGGGGCACAGAAGTATCAATAAAGAAGTGATAAATTGAATTCTAGTGATGATTTATTTGTGATAATTTGATGAAATTCTCACAGGATCATTTCTGCTTTCAGAAGTTCGCTATTCTTTTTAGTGGACTGTTAAGCATCTATTATAAATATATTCAGTTATTGAAAACTTAACAATTCAAGGCATTATTTTGTGCACTAGGGTGTATCAGTGAACTAAACAGGCCTACCCTGGAGTTTTTATTAATATTCTAACTGAAGAGGGAGGGAGATGGACAGATATGTTAGCTGATAATTGCAAATTTTAAAAAGATCAGGGTAAAGGAATTGGAAGAAATGGACAAGGACTGGGTGCAGTTTAAGGTAGTTGGTGTCTTGATTGAGATGAATTTTTATTAAAGCTTTGATTCATGTGATAGAATTAGCCATAGGGATATATTGGGAAATAGCTTTCCAAGTAGAATAGTCATTGCAAAGGTCCTTAGATGAGAGAGTGTTTGGTGCATTCAAGGAATAGCAAGGAGTTCTGAGTGACTAGTGCAGAGTGGTAAGAGATGAAGTCAGAGAGGCAATGGTGATGTAAGATGGAGCTTATCATGCAAGACTCTCAATTGTATATTTTTGACTTTTATTTTGAATGAAAAAGAGTTCTGTTTTCCACCAAAATGTTTTGAAGCAGAGGAGCAATGTAATCCTACTTTTTAACGCATCCCCTGGCTGGTTGCTTGATTGGGAATAGACTGTGGAAGCAAGGATAGAAAGAATCAGGAACATCAGTTAGAGGTTATCACATTAAAGCAGGGAAGAGATGATAGATCATAGCTCAGACTAAAGGACAATAATGCTGGTGGTGGTGCTGCTGCTAAGTCGCTTCAGTCGTGTCCGACTCTGTGTGACCCCACAGACAGCAGCCCACCGGGCTCCTCCGTCCCTGGGATTCTCTAGGCAAGAACACTGGTGTGGGTTGCCATTTCCTTCTCCAATGCAGGAAAGTGAAAAGTAAAAGTGAAGTCGCTCAGTCATGTCTGACTCTTAGTGACCCCATAGACTGCAGCCTAACAGGCTCCTCTGTCCATGGGATTTTCCAGGCAGGAGTACTGGAGTGGGTCTCCAGCAGTTGTCAATTATGAAAATATTTTGAAAGTTTAGCAAACATGATTGCTAATGGATTAGATTTGTGCTTTGAGGGAAAGGAAAGCCATCAAGCATGATTTCAAAGTTTTTGTCCAGAATAACCGGAGTGTTGGAGTTAACAATCAAAGAGAGTTTGAGCTGTGTCAAAGAGCCCGGGAACGCTGCAGGATGAGTAGTTTGGGGAATAGGAATGGATCAGAAATTCAGTTTTGAACATGTCACATTTGAACTGTCTGTTAGAAATGTTGAGTAAGGAGTTGCATATACAATTTATAATTATTTCTAAAGAGAAGGCTGGGCTGCAAATAGAAGCTTTATAGTTATTAGCTTAAGGGTAAGGTTTAAAGTCATGAGACTAGATGAAATTGCCAAAGTGGTGAGCATACATGGGAATGGAAGAGGACCAAAGACAGTGCCCTGGGAGACTTGGTCATTACAAGGCCAGTGAGAAGAGCAGAGACCAGCAAAGGAGAATGTGTGGGAGCAGCAGTGCAGCCGAAGAAAAACCAGGATTGAATGGTGATGTCCTGGAAGCTAAGTCAAGAGAGTGTATAATAGAAGGGGTAAAATGCATTCACTCAGCTTATTTTTCCTTGAATACCTACTGGGTACAAAGCATTATGAAAAATATACAAATAGATTAAGAATCAGTGTCTTATAATCTTGGAATCAGATGTTTGCATCATATAATTAATGAATAAAGAATTCTTCTGTTTGTTTCTGGGCAAAATTAATGGTTCCTTTATTTTGAACCATCTGTTGTCCTTACATGAAACTATCAACTCAAGCATAATCCTAGTGAGCCAGACACTGAGAATGGAAAGTTTTGTGAAGAATGCCATTTAGAACTGTGTTCTAAAGCAGTTTTTACTTTTCTGGCCAGTTATCCTACTTTGTAGATTCAACTTCCATAGCACATTGGCTTTCCTGAGCTAGTCCTCTGATTTCCTTTTTCGCTTTACAAAGTTTTTTTTTTTAATGGAAAATTTTAGGATTAACTACTCCGTGGGAAGCTAAGTGCTCTGAAGCAATGAAAGCTGTTAAGGTACTCATTTTGAGTCCTTGTACCAAAATTAAAGACACCACAGTCAAAATTGAGACCTGAATTTGCGTTTCTCTCAACTCAGTTCATATTCAATGCCATTGTTTCTCTGTAATCTTTCTTTTCTACCTCAGAATGAGCACAATATTTCTCTTATATTTCCATCTCTAACGGCTTAATACCATACTTTGCACATATTAATCAATATGTTAAACAGAACAAAATTTAGAATTAATTTTGTAAAGAGCACATTTTAAAAGCTAATACTTTCTGTTCATTAGAACTGTGATTTTGTACACCTGGGTGGTCTCACTCAGCAGTGTGACTTCTGTTAATTTTTAATATGTTGACACATAAGTCTGTCACATCTTACCACCTTTCATGTGCTTCAGATTCATTATAGAACTACTAAATTGTCCTCCAAGTTCTTAAATTACTTGTCTGAAATAGAAACCATCATCGTTCTTACTCTTTAATATTCTTCTGGTGACTGCCTCAGTTTCTCAGTTCAGAATTAGTGACTTTACTCAATTTCCCCTGCTGTCCTCTTCTCTATATTTAACTGGTTACTAAACCTTATTGATTTTACATCTTGAGTCTCTCTCTACTTCCTGTCCAGCTCAACTACCCTAGTTCACACTTTATCATTTCACCCCTGAATTTTTGAGTCATTTTACTTATTGTCATATTTGGTTAGAGTGATCTTTCTAATANGAGTACTGGAGTGGGTCTCCAGCAGTTGTCAATTATGAAAATATTTTGAAAGTTTAGCAAACATGATTGCTAATGGATTAGATTTGTGCTTTGAGGGAAAGGAAAGCCATCAAGCATGATTTCAAAGTTTTTGTCCAGAATAACCGGAGTGTTGGAGTTAACAATCAAAGAGAGTTTGAGCTGTGTCAAAGAGCCCGGGAACGCTGCAGGATGAGTAGTTTGGGGAATAGGAATGGATCAGAAATTCAGTTTTGAACATGTCACATTTGAACTGTCTGTTAGAAATGTTGAGTAAGGAGTTGCATATACAATTTATAATTATTTCTAAAGAGAAGGCTGGGCTGCAAATAGAAGCTTTATAGTTATTAGCTTAAGGGTAAGGTTTAAAGTCATGAGACTAGATGAAATTGCCAAAGTGGTGAGCATACATGGGAATGGAAGAGGACCAAAGACAGTGCCCTGGGAGACTTGGTCATTACAAGGCCAGTGAGAAGAGCAGAGACCAGCAAAGGAGAATGTGTGGGAGCAGCAGTGCAGCCGAAGAAAAACCAGGATTGAATGGTGATGTCCTGGAAGCTAAGTCAAGAGAGTGTATAATAGAAGGGGTAAAATGCATTCACTCAGCTTATTTTTCCTTGAATACCTACTGGGTACAAAGCATTATGAAAAATATACAAATAGATTAAGAATCAGTGTCTTATAATCTTGGAATCAGATGTTTGCATCATATAATTAATGAATAAAGAATTCTTCTGTTTGTTTCTGGGCAAAATTAATGGTTCCTTTATTTTGAACCATCTGTTGTCCTTACATGAAACTATCAACTCAAGCATAATCCTAGTG
Source organism: Neotragus pygmaeus (assembly GCA_006410875.1). NCBI lineage: Eukaryota > Metazoa > Chordata > Mammalia > Artiodactyla > Bovidae > Neotragus > Neotragus pygmaeus. The sequence goes on along the minus strand of SJYV01052897.1, from coordinate 400,210 downwards.
AGCCAGACACTGAGAATGGAAAGTTTTGTGAAGAATGCCATTTAGAACTGTGTTCTAAAGCAGTTTTTACTTTTCTGGCCAGTTATCCTACTTTGTAGATTCAACTTCCATAGCACATTGGCTTTCCTGAGCTAGTCCTCTGATTTCCTTTTTCGCTTTACAAAGTTTTTTTTTTTAATGGAAAATTTTAGGATTAACTACTCCGTGGGAAGCTAAGTGCTCTGAAGCAATGAAAGCTGTTAAGGTACTCATTTTGAGTCCTTGTACCAAAATTAAAGACACCACAGTCAAAATTGAGACCTGAATTTGCGTTTCTCTCAACTCAGTTCATATTCAATGCCATTGTTTCTCTGTAATCTTTCTTTTCTACCTCAGAATGAGCACAATATTTCTCTTATATTTCCATCTCTAACGGCTTAATACCATACTTTGCACATATTAATCAATATGTTAAACAGAACAAAATTTAGAATTAATTTTGTAAAGAGCACATTTTAAAAGCTAATACTTTCTGTTCATTAGAACTGCTGATTTTGTACACCTGGGTGGTCTCACTCAGCAGTGTGACTTCTGTTAATTTTTAATATATTGACACATAAGTCTGTCACATCTTACCACCTTTCATGTGCTTCAGATTCATTATAGAACTACTAAATTGTCCTCCGTCTGAAATAGAAACCATCATCGTTCTTACTCTTTAATATTCTTCTGGTGACTGCCTCAGTTTCTCAGTTCAGAATTAGTGACTTTACTCAATTTCCCCTGCTGTCCTCTTCTCTATATTTAACTGGTTACTAAACCTTATTGATTTTACATCTTGAGTCTCTCTCTACTTCCTGTCCAGCTCAACTACCCTAGTTCACACTTTATCATTTCACCCCTGAATTTTTGAGTCATTTTACTTATTGTCATATTTGGTTAGAGTGATCTTTCTAATACTGAGATCTGATCATCTTCTATTCTTGCTCAGAATTATTTCCCATTGCCTAGATAGGTTAGCAGTATAAATTGTCATCCAAATTATTTTTGAGAATTACAAGAGGTGGATTAGTATGTGCACCCAGAAAACAGATTAAAGAAGTCATTTGTCTCCAGCAAACTGAGATGTTTGGTTACCGCATGCAGATGATAACATTACTTTATCCATTCAGTAAGCAGATATGTTAGAATATTAAAAGCCAAGGTTGTAGGGAGAAATTGGACATGGTCTGTCTTCTTCAGTGATTTAGGAGACAGTCAAGACGTTAATAAAACGTTAAGATTACTGGTAACGAAGATGTGAATAGGGCACTTTACAGCTGCAAGTGAGAAAAGGAAAGGCTCCGTGGAGGGCCTTTAAATTAAACCCGTAATATCATGAATAGCTTTCTTGATGATATCCAGAAGGGAGGTCATTCCAGGCAGAGAGCAGCAGGAGCAAAGGCACTAATGGTGACAAGCCAGGTACATTTGTAGAACAAGTAGCCAGTCTGTGAGCATGCATTCCCAGTGGGGATGATGGCGTTCCCAGTGGGACAAAAATTGGGTCTTTTAGGGGAATGAAAAAAAAAAACACTTAGATCTATGGTTTGTGTAGTAATATTACACGAAACTCATCGTTACTGGACACTGTCTTATTCCTTAATGTTTAATTGGAGATGGGGTGGCGATTAAGAAAAATAACTCTTTGGAGAGAAGTGATAATGAAGAAAGGTCGCAAAACACTGGACTAGTGTATGGTGGTTTGTGTGTTAAATGTTGAAGCTGCATATTATAGCAGGGTTGGATCATTTCAGGGATTTGGACTGGATGTTGTAAATAAAGGAGAACTGTTGGAGGGTTGAACAGCTATTTAGCCCAGAAATAGGGTCACTTTTACAAAGATTACTCTGTGGGCATTGTTGAAGGTTTAGGTGGAGCCAGGGGATGGGGTAAGAAGCGGTACAGGCTGGCTACAGTAGAGGCAGGTGGTTTTCAGTAGGATGAACAAACAACATTTTGTCCACACCGGAGTGTTTTTCAGTATGAAAGGCAAGACTGTTAATGATTCTATCAGGATAACCGGGAAATAAGGAGATATGGATCTAGTTATAGGAAACAAATGCAATAGTTTAGGAGTGAAATAAGGTAGCAGAATATGAGATAATGGAATAGTGAAATAGAGTTGTCTCAACATGGTCACTGATTGAAATGGGAGTTTGTACATCCCGCAGACTTTTTTTTTTAGTCTTTGAAATTGACTATAATACACATGGGGGCTTCCCTGGTGGCTCAGTGGTAAAGAATCTGCCTGCCAATGCAGGAGACACGGGGTTAGTCCTTGCATTGGAAAGATTCCCTGGAGAAAGAAATGGCAGCCCACTCCATTGTTCTTGAGTGGGAAATCCCATGGAGAAAGGAACCTGGCTGGCAACAGTCCTTGGGTTCACAAAAGTCAGCGTAATACACGTACGGTAAATTCTACATGCTTTCAAGTGTATATCCAGCTTAATTTTCGCAAATATATTTAGGTACCCTCCAAATCATTATTATAGAATATTACCAGGACTCCAGAAACTCCCCCTTTGCCCCTCTCACTCAGTACCTTTTCCCAAAGGAAACTTCTGATATCTTTCGCCATGAAAGATGTTTTTGCATTCATATGAGTGGAATGATACAGTGTGTATTCTTTCCAATAACCAAGAGAACTAGGAAACTATCTTGGTTCTTTGCATTTTAATCTCTGGGCTGGACTTTGAACCTCCTATCTTGGCTTTTCTTGATCTTCGTCTGCTTATCCTTTATACCTTGACTCACCTGACCCTTTTTGGAATGGCCACCTCATTCTTTCCAACCCTACTCTTGTGGCAACTGCTTCAAACTTCAGATGTTGCACTTCAGGCCAAGAGACACTCTGCCTTTATGTTCCTTTAAGTGTCTGTAGTAGCTCTGGGGCAAGTGTGGCAAACTTTTCTGTCTTTTGCTTGTTGGGACAGACTTGGATTGGGTCTGTTCAGAGCAAAGCAGAAGTTCAGATAATTTCTTAGTTTCTCATTTGGGTAACTGTGAATAATAGCACAATATTAAAAGAATATTTTAATATTAGGGTAGGAAGAGAATTCAGTTTTAGAGAAGGTTTGAGGCTCCCTGCAGGGGACACAGAGATGTTCAGAGAGCATTTGGAGCTTCAGATCAAACCAGCTAATGGTCTGAGTTGGTCTGAGAGTCTACAGGTTATGGGTCATAGGTGAAGTCAACTGAGAAAAGGAGGACAGACTCTGAGTGCTCTGATATTAAAGGGATGAGGGAAGGAAAAGAAAACTGCCAAAGATAATGAAAAGAAAGTGTTTATAGAGGTAGAAGAAGAACTTACAGGAAGACATTCCATAAAGAAATCCTGAATAATTAACATCAGGTACTATAGAGAGTTCAAGAAAGGTGAAGACTCCTATATTCTTCAGGTTGCTTCCATCAGAATGCTTTCAGTGGACTGAATACAGAGCCTGACTGCAGTGGATTAGAGAATAAGACCCAAAAAGTGAAGGCTGCAAGTTCATGAATTTGGCTCTGATGGGAATGGGAAAGATGTAGAGTCCTCCATTATCTTCTGCCTTGCACTCCAGCCTTATCATCCCACACCCCCAAACATGCAGTTTTTTGTTTTTTTTTTTGGAGTTACTTGAGTTTATTTTTATTTATTTTTAATTGGAGGATAATTGCTTTACAATATTGTTAGTTTCTGCCATACGTCAACATGAATCAGCTATAGACATATACATATGTCTGCACCCTATTGAACCTCTCTCACCTCCCACCCCATCCCACCCTTCTAAGTAGTAACAGAGCACCAAGTTTGAGCTCCCTCTGTCATATAGCAAATTCCCACCAGCTCCAGCTATCTGTTTCACATACGGTAATGTGTATGTTTCGTGCTAATTTCTTTATTCATCACACCCTCGCCTTCTCCTACTGTGTCCACAAGTCTGTTTTCTGTGTCTCAGTCTCCATTGCTGCCCTGCAAATAGGTTCATCAGCACCTTCTTTCTAGAGTTCGTTTATGTGCATCAGACGATCCTTGTTTTTCTCTAACTTCCTTCACTCTGTGTAATAGTCTCTGCGTTCATCCACATCATTAGAACTGATTCAAATGCACTCCTTTTTATGGTTGAGTAATATTCCACTGTATATATGTACCACAGCTTCTTTATCCATTTTTCTGTAAGTGGACATCTAGGTTGCTTCCGTGACCTAGCTATTGTTAATAGTGCTACAGTGAACACTGGGGTACATGTGTCTTTTTCAGTATGGTTTCTTCAGGGTATATGCTCACTAGTGGAATTCTTGGCTCATATGGTAGTTTTATTCCTAGTTTTTAAAAAGGAATTTCCATATTCTTCTCCATAGTGGCTGTATCAATTTACATTCCCATCAACAGTGCAAGAGGGTACCCTTTTCTCCACACCCTCTCCAGCATTTATTGTTTGTAGATTTTTTTGACCATGGCCATTCAGACTGGTGTGAGGTGAAAACCTCATTGTAGTTTTGATTTGCATTTCTCTAATAATGAGTGATGTTGAGCATCTTTTCCTGTTTAGCCATTTGCATGTCTTTGGAGAAATGTCTGTTCAGGTCTTCTGCCCTCTTCTGATTGGGTTGAAACCATGCATACATACACTACTGTGCGTACAGCAGGTAACTAATGAGAACCCACCGTATGGCACAGGGAGCTCCACTCGGGGCTCTGTCACGGCCTTACATATACATAGTAGTGCGTGTGTGTCAGTTTAAACATAGTAGTGCATGCGTTTCAGTTCCAGTCTCCCAGTTNTGCATACATACACTACTGTGCGTACAGCAGGTAACTAATGAGAACCCACCGTATGGCACAGGGAGCTCCACTCGGGGCTCTGTCACGGCCTTACATATACATAGTAGTGCGTGTGTGTCAGTTTAAACATAGTAGTGCATGTGTTTCAGTTCCAGTCTCCCAGTTCATCCACACCCGCCCTGCTCCCCTTCCTCTCTATATCTGTGTCTGTTTCTGATTTGCAAATAAGTTCATCTGTACTATTTAGATTCCACATATAAGTGATATTATACAATATTTGTTTTTCTCTTTCTGACTCACTTCACTCTTTACAACAGTCTCTAGATCCAGCCACATCTCTGCAAACAGCACTGTTTTGTCCCTTTATATGGCTGAGAAATATTTCGTTGTATATATATACTGCTAAGTTGCTTCAGTCGTGTCCGACTCTGTGCGACCCCATAGACAGCAGCCCACCAGGTCCCTGGGATTCTCCAGGCAAGAACACTGGTGTGGGTTGCCATTTATACTACATACTTTATGTCCATTCCTCTGTTAATGGATGTTTAGGTTGAGTCTGTGTCCTGGCCAGTCTGAATAGTGCTGCAGTGAACATTGGGGTATATGTATCTTTTTGAATCATGGTTTTCCCCAGGTATGCCCAGGAGTCGGATGGCTGGGACACATGGTAGCTCTGTTTTTATTTTAAGGAAACTTTGTACTGGTCTCTATAGTAGCTGTACTGTTTTATATTCCCACCAACAGTGTAGGAGGATTCTCTTCTCTCCACACCCTTTCCAGCATTTATTGTTTGTAGATTTTTTTTATGATGACCATTCTGACCAGTGTGAGGTGATACCTCATTGTAGTTTAGATCAATTGAACAGAATAGAAAGCCCAGAAGTAAGCCCATGCACTTATGGTCACCTAATCTATGACAAATGAGGCAAGACTATACGATGGAGAGAAGACTTACAGTCTCTAGTAAGTGGTCTTGGGAAAACTGGATAGTTCAGTTCAGTCGCTCAGTCGTGTCCTATCCTTTGTGACCTCATAGACTGCAGCACACCAGGCTTCCCTGTCCATCACCAACTCCTGGAGCTTGCTCAAACACATGTCCATCTAGTCGGTGATGCCATCCAACCATCTCATCCACTGTTGTCCCCTTCTCCTGACTTCAGTCTTTCCCAGCATAGGGTCTTTTTCAGTAAGTCAGTTCTTCGCATGGCCTTAAGTATTGGAGCTTTAGCTTCAGCATCAGTTCCTCCAATGAATATTCAGGACTGATCTCTTTTAGGATGGACTGGTTGGATCTCCTTGCAGTCCAAGGGACTCTCAAGTCTTCTCCAACACCACAGTACAAAAGCATCAATTCTTTGGCACTCAGCTTTCCTTATGGTCCAACTCTCACATCTGTACATGACTACTGGGAAAACCATAGCTTTGACTATATGGACCTTTGTCGGTAAAGTAATGTCTCTGCTTTTTAACATGCTGTCTAGGTTTGTCATAGCTTTTCTTCCAAGGAGCAAGCGTCTTTTAATTTCACAGCTACATGTAAGAGAATGAAATTAGAACACTCCTGGGGAGGGAGATGTGAGGGAGGTTCTAAAGGGAAGGTATATATGTATACCTATGACTGTTGAGGTTTGACAGAAAAGAAAATTCTGTAAAGTAATTATCCTTCAATTTAAAAAAAAATTAGAACATTCCCTAACACCATACACAAAAATAAACTCAGAATGGATTAAAGACTTAAATGTGAGTCCAGACACTACAAAGCTCTTAGAGGAAATCATAGGTAAAGCACTTTTTGACATAAATCGCAGCAAGATATTTTTTTGACCCACCTCCTAGAGTAATGAAAATAAAAACAAAAATAAACAATTGGGACCTAGTTAAACTTAAAAAGATTTGGAAGCAAAGGAAACCATAGATGAGGTGAAAAGCCAACCCTCAGAATGGGAGAAAATATTTGCAAATGAGTTGACTGACAAAAGACTAATCTCCAAAATATGTAAACAGCTCATGCAATGCAACTCAATTAAAAAAAAAAACTCAAATGAAAAAATGGGCAGAAGGCTTAAAGAGACATATCTCCACAAAAGACACACAGATGGCCAACAAACATGAAAAGATGGTCAGCATCACTGATTATCAGAGAAATGTGAGTGTCATAACACAGTATTTTTCAACCTGGGCTACATGTGTTTCTCAACCTAAGGAATTTTTTTCTTTTTTAATAATGCTGAGGCCCATCTTTCATTTCTTGAATTAAAATCTTCTGGAATGGAGTGTCAGGCATTGGTATTTATAGAAGTAATTCTATACTCCTTAAGTAATTATGATATATAGATAGCGGTTAGAAACGTTGTCCATTGTGCCATTTTCCCCTGTCTCTGTGCTTTTATGTAGGGTGGAAAAGTGTTTACAGTCATGGAATTTTGCATTTAAACAAGCCTACTTCAGATCTGGGCTATAGCAATGAGAATTTGAGTGTCCTTGGAAAAGTTACCTAATTTTAAGATTGAATATCTTTGGGGGATTGTTATGTGGACTAAATGAGATATGTAAAGTTTTGGTGCCCAATGAACTGTAGCCCCACCAGGCTCCTCTGTCCATGGAATTCTTCAAACAAGAATACTCGAGTGAGTAGCCATTCCCTTCTCCAGGGGATCTTCCTGACCCAGAGATCCAGCCCGGGTCACCTGTGTTTCAGCTGGATTCTTACCCTGTGAGCCACCAGAGAAGGCCCAAAGTAATTAATGAGGTGCCAATCATAATGAACACTCAGTAATAGCCGTACATGCTAGTTTGCTATTTCCTTTGTCTTGAACACCATCCTCTCACTTGACAGACGGCTCACTGAAATCTGATCTCCCACTCCTTCTCTGTGTCCCTTCCTGTCTCAGAGCAATTACTGTTCTGTGTTAGAATTGCTGGCTTGTTCTCCATGGCTGGATTGTAAGCGTTTTGAAGACGGTGACTGTATCTTTATCTCCCAGTTCCATCATGCAATACTTGTTACATGATAGGTAGCCAAATATTTGTAGAGTGAATGATTCTAAAAATGAAAAGAATCTGAACAATACTGTTTTTGTGTTTTTCTAGTAGTAATTTCTGTTGGTCTGATATTTGAAGTTCTGGGGGAAAAAGACTGAAGTTTGGCACAGAGCAAAATTTGCTGTTAATATTCTCTTATTAAGATGTAAATAATGTACGGTGACCATAAAGAAACTATGTGTTTTACCTGGCAGTTCTTCAAAGACAATTCAGATAGAGGAACTTAAGTCATACTTTGAAAGAAGAACTGCTTTTTTATATGGCTTTAAAACACATTTGCAGCTTTACCTGCAGTGCCAGTTTTAACTTTTCATGTGTTTTTAAGCATATGACTTTAAACTTTTGTTGGGCAAATATTTCATGCTCAGCTAGATGTTAATGTAATTGCCTATTTACAATCCAGAATATCGTTTAATAAAAAATCTACCTTGTTTGTATTACCAAAATTTAAAGAGGGGGCTTGGACTGAAAGAATATAAAATTTAGTGTTCTTGTAATTATTTATTAAGTCTTTTTCATAGTTTAGAATAATGGTCTTTAAATGTACAGTTTAGGTTTTTTTCCTTCTGAATTGGCAAAAGAGCACCATTGTACTCAAAATTTTTGAGGGAGTCACTGTGTGCATCCTTAAGGGTGGCAGAACAGAGATTCTGTTGTGCTTTTCTAAAACAGCAGGTGCACATTTAGAGAGCTCCTTGGAAAACAAGAACTTATTTATGCAACTGGGGCCCTCTGACCTTCGTTTGTAAACTAAACTTATACAAAGGGAATACTAGACTCGGATGGGGCCTTTATTGGATAATTGCTTTTCCAAGACACCTCATATATGTATTGGAGACCCCCAACGTGAGAAAAAAGCAAAAACAATAACAAAACTCTGGCCATTCAGTAGTTTCGTCACCATAAAATCTTGGTTTTGAGTGATAAAGAGCTTCTCTGAGAGAGAATTCTGCAGAGCAGTAGCAGCCAGGAGTGGTGAACTTGACTCTATGACAAAGTCATATTCTTGCGTGTACAGCTGTGAGCTCTGTAACATTGTAGTTGCCTTTTGGCTTTACCTTGAACTAGCTGGTGTGAACTGAGATCTGGCTTAGATAAAAACTGAAGGAGCCCCTTCATCGTTAAGAACTTGAGGTTGCGAAGGCATAAGCAGCCCTTGTTTGATGTTCTCCATTATTTGCCTCAAACTGAAACTTTGGCAGCTTTGACACGTGGCAGAGACCGCGGGACTTGGTGGATGGGGCACTTAGTACGTAGCAGCAGCAGCACCACCTAGCAAGTTTTGTGAATGTACGTATATATGGTTTCCAAAAGTACTTTAGTGACGGTTCAGGAGCTGGTGAAGTGGGTTACATACAGATAAAGGAACTAAACTTGAGAGAGGTCAGATGTCTTGCTCAGGGTCACATGATTCATCATTTACTTCCTTCATCCAGTAGTGCCCCAGTGCTTTCTCTTTATCAGTGAACTTTAGGTTACATTTTAAGCTTTGATCTTCTTTGTTTGTTTTTTATTGATATCTCTACAGAGCCTAATATTTTCCTAGATAAATGCCTCTTATTTAATCTTGCCTGTACTGTATGAAGTATAATATTTTAAGGTGCCTGTGTCTATTTAAGTGTATATTTCTCAAGTTTTATGTAGAATGAAAACAGGTGTGTTACATGAGTTTTTTTTATACCGTTCTGTTTTATAATGTGTTTTCAGAAGTTGGTAGTCTGTTCTAGTTTGGTTTCTTAAGAGCATTCAACTAGTACAAGAAGACTTCATCACAAAGAAGAGTTCCTAAGTGTCACAAATGCCAACTGAAGTGTGGATTGCTTATAAGCTCCTCAGATGACTCTCTGAGGCAGACTTGAAAGCATGCATTTTTGTAGAAGACTTCCTAATGAATGAATGTGTGATATGTATTTTTCAAGTCCTGTTTTTAAGTGCCAGGAATAAAAAGTTCTTAGAGGGGGAGATCGACAAGTACACAGACAGTTAAAATAGAGCCTGGTTAAGTGCTGTGACAGTTGCACATATCAGATGCTCAGGAGTTTGTAGGAGGGCTGTTGGGGGAGAGGAGTAAAGGCTAGGCAAGTGCCATTCAAATTATTTTAGAAAGGGAACCCTGACTTGAGTGAAAATTAGAATATATAAAAGTTAGGTGAAGAAGGAACTGTATGTTTTTCCAGAAAAGGGAGCAGCATTTTCCAGGGCCACAGATGAGCTTGGTATGAACATGCACATTGCCTGGGTAGCTGGAATATTGGGACAAGACTAAGTAGTAAAATAGATGAGGCTGGAGGCATGGTCAGAATTTGGAACATGAAGGACTGTGTTCTCTATGTTAAGTTTGTATTTTCTTTTCAGAAAGATCACTCAGTGCCCTGAAGAATGGATTATAGGGTGCCAGACTAGAGGCAAGAAGGCTGTTTTCTGTTGTGAATGAAAGTTGCTCAGTTGTGTCTGACTCTCTATGACCCCATGGACTGTGGCCTGCCAGACTTCCTGGTCCATGGAATTCTCTAGGCCAGAATACTGGAGTGGGTTGCCATTCTATTCTCCAAGGGAATCTTCCCAGCCCAGGGATTGAACCCAGGTCTCTCGCATTGCAGGTGAATTCTTTACTGTCTGAGCCACCAGGAAAGCCCAAGAATACTGGAGTGGGTAGTCTATCCTTTCTCCCACAGACCTTCCTGACCTCAGGGTCTCCTGCATTTCTGGTGGATTCTTTACCAGCTGAACTACCAGGGAAGTCCAAACTGTGCTCACTGAGGTTGGAACTCAGGACCTTCACATTATGAGACTGAAGTGCTGCCTTCTGTGCTAAGAAGGCAGATAAACATTTGATGATGTATAAACATGGACTGTAGCCCAGCAGGATCCTCTGTCCATGGAATTCTCCAGGCAAGAATATTGGAGTGGGTAGCCATCCCTTTCTCCAGGGAATTTGCCTGACCCAGGGAAATTCAGACCCAGATCAAACGTGGGTCTGCGGCCCTGCAAGCAGACTCTGTTGTCTGAGCCACCAGGGAAGGACTATATAAATCACTTCAGCTGAGATGGTGCACAGAGATGTTTAGAAAGTAGAGTTGACAGATTGCTCACATGAGCCGTTGAAGGTGAGTACTGTCACCTAAATCAGGGAACCTAGGCGCAAGACACAGCTAGGGGATAGATAATCAGTTTAGCTTTGGATATATTGCATTTGAGGTGCTGAGGGGTCACCAGGTGACAGTGTTCAGTGAGCAGTAGAAAGTGTAGGCTGTTTATTTCTTCCCTCCATTTATTAGCTGATGTTCTGTTTGGAAGAACTTTTCCTACTTTACACTCTCCTCCTCCTCCTCCTGAGAACTTTGACATGATCCAGTAGTCTTTAGGACTTCCCAGGTAGCTCATTGGTAAAGAATCTGCCTGCCAACAGAAGACACACATTCGGTCCCTGGATCAGGAAGATCCCCAGTGTAGGAAATGGCAACCCGCTCTAGTATTCTTGCCTGAGAAATCCCATGGACAGAGGAGCCTGGTGGGCTACAGTCCATAGGATTGCAAAAGAGTTAGACACAGCTCAGTAACTAAACAACAACAAGAAGTAGTCTTTAAGTAATACCCTACTTTCTGGCCCAAAAAGGTGTTCCAGGCTTTTACTTTCCATGCTCTACTACTGAAATTAGCCATATATCTAGGAACCAGGTTCATTTTAGTAGGAAATGGCATTTAGAATCTGTGGTGTGAGCTTCAGGTGCGAAAAGTGTTAACAGCTTTTCATTGCCATTTTGCAGAATATATTTACACCTTCATGGATAATAAAACCAATGGAATGGAATTCTACACTTAATGTATGGGCATGTTAACTTGGAGATATTACCGAAAATCTTTCAAATAGTTTTAATAGTCTGCTGATATAACTTAACTTTTATAGTTTCATAATGAAACATATACAACATAAGACTAATATTTGTGTGTCTGTGTTACACATTTAGTGATTTATTTTAAAAATTTATGTTTGAAAAGAAGCTATTTACATTCCCGATTGTACAGAAAATAAATGTTAAGCAGATTATCTATTGTTATATGGTTAATAACTGATAGAGACAGGATTTGAAACACAGCTGTCTCCAAGTTTTTAACTGCACTGTTAGGCTGAAGGCAGCCTAAAAATAATTTGGAGAAGATTCTTCAGCATTACTTTTGATTATAGAACTATAGCTGCAGAATATATATATCTTGAGTTTGAATTTGTATTGACCGTAGAGATCCATCCTGAGAGGGTGTTTTGTTTTGTTCTTTAGTGTTTATTTGCTTGGCTGCATTCGGTCTTAGTTTTGGCACACAGGATCTCTAGTTGTGTCACGCGGGATCAGTAGTTTTAGGGCACAGGCTTATTAGTTGCTTCACGGCGTGTGGGATCTTAGTTCCCCAACCAGAGACTGAACCCATATTTCCCGCATTGTAAGGCAGATTCTTAACCACTGGGCCACCAGAGAATCGCCTGAGAGTTTTCTTTTTAATTGCTGAGATAATGAGTAAAATATGTTGGTTGATGACTGTTTTAGATAATTGATGTATTGAATGTTGCATGTGATCACAAGCATTTCATAGATAAGAAATTCACTAGATTTAGACTTTGAGAAATAGAAAAATTCAAAATTTCTCTAAGCAGTCCAATTTGAGTTTTCCAAGTTTAATGAGTTTTATAAGCATGTGTGGAACAGCTGAGTTGAGATATACAGCTGTTGAGAGCAGCACACTGCTTGGTACAGCATTGAGGAAGGGGATCAAAACCCCAAAGTGCCTAGCTAGAAGTCCATACATAACAGAGATGGTGACTGCAGCCATGAGNTTAGTGACGGTTCAGGAGCTGGTGAAGTGGGTTACATACAGATAAAGGAACTAAACTTGAGAGAGGTCAGATGTCTTGCTCAGGGTCACATGATTCATCATTTACTTCCTTCATCCAGTAGTGCCCCAGTGCTTTCTCTTTATCAGTGAACTTTAGGTTACATTTTAAGCTTTGATCTTCTTTGTTTTTTATTGATATCTCTACAGAGCCTAATATTTTCCTAGATAAATGCCTCTTATTTAATCTTGCCTGTACTGTATGAAGTATAATATTTTAAGGTGCCTGTGTCTATTTAAGTGTATATTTCTCAAGTTTTATGTAGAATGAAAACAGGTGTGTTACATGAGTTTTTTTTATACCGTTCTGTTTTATAATGTGTTTTCAGAAGTTGGTAGTCTGTTCTAGTTTGGTTTCTTAAGAGCATTCAACTAGTACAAGAAGACTTCATCACAAAGAAGAGTTCCTAAGTGTCACAAATGCCAACTGAAGTGTGGATTGCTTATAAGCTCCTCAGATGACTCTCTGAGGCAGACTTGAAAGCATGCATTTTTGTAGAAGACTTCCTAATGAATGAATGTGTGATATGTATTTTTCAAGTCCTGTTTTTAAGTGCCAGGAATAAAAAGTTCTTAGAGGGGGAGATCGACAAGTACACAGACAGTTAAAATAGAGCCTGGTTAAGTGCTGTGACAGTTGCACATATCAGATGCTCAGGAGTTTGTAGGAGGGCTGTTGGGGGAGAGGAGTAAAGGCTAGGCAAGTGCCATTCAAATTATTTTAGAAAGGGAACCCTGACTTGAGTGAAAATTAGAATATATAAAAGTTAGGTGAAGAAGGAACTGTATGTTTTTCCAGAAAAGGGAGCAGCATTTTCCAGGGCCACAGATGAGCTTGGTATGAACATGCACATTGCCTGGGTAGCTGGAATATTGGGACAAGACTAAGTAGTAAAATAGATGAGGCTGGAGGCATGGTCAGAATTTGGAACATGAAGGACTGTGTTCTCTATGTTAAGTTTGTATTTTCTTTTCAGAAAGATCACTCAGTGCCCTGAAGAATGGATTATAGGGTGCCAGACTAGAGGCAAGAAGGCTGTTTTCTGTTGTGAATGAAAGTTGCTCAGTTGTGTCTGACTCTCTATGACCCCATGGACTGTGGCCTGCCAGACTTCCTGGTCCATGGAATTCTCTAGGCCAGAATACTGGAGTGGGTTGCCATTCTATTCTCCAAGGGAATCTTCCCAGCCCAGGGATTGAACCCAGGTCTCTCGCATTGCAGGTGAATTCTTTACTGTCTGAGCCACCAGGAAAGCCCAAGAATACTGGAGTGGGTAGTCTATCCTTTCTCCCACAGACCTTCCTGACCTCAGGGTCTCCTGCATTTCTGGTGGATTCTTTACCAGCTGAACTACCAGGGAAGTCCAAACTGTGCTCACTGAGGTTGGAACTCAGGACCTTCACATTATGAGACTGAAGTGCTGCCTTCTGTGCTAAGAAGGCAGATAAACATTTGATGATGTATAAACATGGACTGTAGCCCAGCAGGATCCTCTGTCCATGGAATTCTCCAGGCAAGAATATTGGAGTGGGTAGCCATCCCTTTCTCCAGGGAATTTGCCTGACCCAGGGAAATTCAGACCCAGATCAAACGTGGGTCTGCGGCCCTGCAAGCAGACTCTGTTGTCTGAGCCACCAGGGAAGGACTATATAAATCACTTCAGCTGAGATGGTGCACAGAGATGTTTAGAAAGTAGAGTTGACAGATTGCTCACATGAGCCGTTGAAGGTAAGTACTGTCACCTAAATCAGGGAACCTAGGCGCAAGACACAGCTAGGGGATAGATAATCAGTTTAGCTTTGGATATATTGCATTTGAGGTGCTGAGGGGTCACCAGGTGACAGTGTTCAGTGAGCAGTAGAAAGTGTAGGCTGTTTATTTCTTCCCTCCATTTATTAGCTGATGTTCTGTTTGGAAGAACTTTTCCTACTTTACACTCTCCTCCTCCTCCTCCTGAGAACTTTGACATGATCCAGTAGTCTTTAGGACTTCCCAGGTAGCTCATTGGTAAAGAATCTGCCTGCCAACAGAAGACACACATTCGGTCCCTGGATCAGGAAGATCCCCAGTGTAGGAAATGGCAACCCGCTCCAGTATTCTTGCCTGAGAAATCCCATGGACAGAGGAGCCTGGTGGGCTACAGTCCATAGGATTGCAAAAGAGTTAGACACAGCTCAGTAACTAAACAACAACAAGAAGTAGTCTTTAAGTAATACCCTACTTTCTGGCCCAAAAAGGTGTTCCAGGCTTTTACTTTCCATGCTCTACTACTGAAATTAGCCATATATCTAGGAACCAGGTTCATTTTAGTAGGAAATGGCATTTAGAATCTGTGGTGTGAGCTTCAGGTGCGAAAAGTGTTAACAGCTTTTCATTGCCATTTTGCAGAATATATTTACACCTTCATGGATAATAAAACCAATGGAATGGAATTCTACACTTAATGTATGGGCATGTTAACTTGGAGATATTACCGAAAATCTTTCAAATAGTTTTAATAGTCTGCTGATATAACTTAACTTTTATAGTTTCATAATGAAACATATACAACATAAGACTAATATTTGTGTGTCTGTGTTACACATTTAGTGATTTATTTTAAAAATTTATGTTTGAAAAGAAGCTATTTACATTCCCGATTGTACAGAAAATAAATGTTAAGCAGATTATCTATTGTTATATGGTTAATAACTGATAGAGACAGGATTTGAAACACAGCTGTCTCCAAGTTTTTAACTGCACTGTTAGGCTGAAGGCAGCCTAAAAATAATTTGGAGAAGATTCTTCAGCATAACTTTTGATTATAGAACTATAGCTGCAGAATATATATATCTTGAGTTTGAATTTGTATTGACCGTAGAGATCCATCCTGAGAGGGTGTTTTGTTTTGTTCTTTAGTGTTTATTTGCTTGGCTGCATTCGGTCTTAGTTTTGGCACACAGGATCTCTAGTTGTGTCACGCGGGATCAGTAGTTTTAGGGCACAGGCTTATTAGTTGCTTCACGGCGTGTGGAATCTTAGTTCCCCAACCAGAGACTGAACCCATATTTCCCGCATTGTAAGGCAGATTCTTAACCACTGGGCCACCAGAGAATCGCCTGAGAGTTTTCTTTTTAATTGCTGAGATAATGAGTAAAATATGTTGGTTGATGACTGTTTTAGATAATTGATGTATTGAATGTTGCATGTGATCACAAGCATTTCATAGATAAGAAATTCACTAGATTTAGACTTTGAGAAATAGAAAAATTCAAAATTTCTCTAAGCAGTCCAATTTGAGTTTTCCAAGTTTAATGAGTTTTATAAGCATGTGTGGAACAGCTGAGTTGAGATATACAGCTGTTGAGAGCAGCACACTGCTTGGTACAGCATTGAGGAAGGGGATCAAAACCCCAAAGTGCCTAGCTAGAAGTCCATACATAACAGAGATGGTGACTGCAGCCATGAGATTAAAAGACGCTTACTCCTTGGAGGGAAAGTTATGACCAACCTAGACAGCATATTAAAAAGCAGAGACATTTGCCAGCAAAGATCCATCTAGTCAAGGCTGTGGTTTTTCCAGTGGTCATGTATAGATGTGACAGTTGAACTAGAAAGAAAGCTGAGTGCTGAAGAATTGATGCTTTTGAACTGTGGTGTTGGAGAAGACTCTTGTGAGTCCCTTGGACTGCAAGGAGATCCAGCCAGTCCATCCTAAGGGAGATCAGTCCTGGGTGTTCATTGGAAGGACTGATGTTGAGGCTGAAGCTCCAATACTTTGGCCACCTGATGCAAAGAGCTGACTCATTGGAAAAGACCCTGATGCTGGGAAAGATTGAGGGCAGGAGGAGAAGGGGACGACAGAGGATGAGATGGTTAGATAGCATCTTCGACTCGATGGACATGGATTTAGGTGGACTCTGGGAGTTGATGATGGACAGGGAGGCCTCATGGGGTCACAAAGAGTCGGACACGACTAAGCGACTGAACTTAACAGAATTATTAATTCCTCATAACATACAGAGCTACAAACATGAATTGAATATGTCATTTTACAGTGAAATTGAAAAGCCATAGAATATACCTACAGGGAATGCATTAGGTGTGGGTCGTTGAAGGGCAGCTTGTAGGATGACATTGGTCTCACCTACCTCAGCTTGCCCACCTTCACTCACTCACATAACTGACTGGCTGAGAGGGTATTGCTGTTGTGTTTTATGACGTGCTGAGTCATCACCATTTCCTCACCTTCTTTTTGCCCAAATGGAACTAATTATTTTTATTCTTTAATCTGAGTTGGTATTCGTTCTTCTAATTTGTGTGCGCTCAGTTGCTCTGTCCTGTCTAACTCTTTGTGACCTCATGTCCCTGGATAATTTCTTCACTATTTTGTAGTTACAGAACCAGGGTCTGATGTAGGTGTTACTCATTTGGAATGTCATAAATTCCTAGTTTTCCATCTTCTTCATGATTTCCCTTTTCGAGGTTCATCAGAGCAACTTTGAAGTGCACAATGTAAATAACATTGCTTTAAATATAGCATTTACATTTTTGTTACCAAAAAATGTCTGTAAGACTTCCAGTCTGCCTCTGTCGGGGTTGCTTTCGGTATCTATAATAGGTTTTATTGATCTTGGACACACCAGGAGCCTCACAGACAATGCAGTACCTTAAGCCTGTGTCAACAACTATACATACTTATTGTCCCATGGAGACCAAAACCCATAACCAACCACATCATATGAGAGAATTTATCAGTTCGCTATTAAAATCATCCTTTCTTCTGAAAGATTATTTTCTGTTGTTTCATAAATGCTTAGCATCTTGTGACCCTAAAACCAGGTGCTCTGGAGGGACCAGGGTTTACTAGACATCTCAGTGCTTGTGTCCCTCCTCTTTAATAGGTTATCAGCTAGATAACCCGGAGTGGCGTGTGTGCACGTGTGTTCAACCGCTAAGTCACGTCTGACTCTTTTTTGACCCCATGGACTGTGTTCTCCAGCCTCCTCTGTCCATGGTATTTTCCAGGCAGGATTACTGGAGTGGGTTGCCATTTCCTGTTCCATGGGATCCTCCCAACCCGGGAATCAAACCCATGTCTCTTGTGGCTCCTGCATTGGCAGGCAGGTCCTTTACCACTGGGCCACCTGGGAATCCCCCAGAGTGGCATAAATCCTATGAATAAACCACTTGTTCTAAACTTTAATGTGTATCAGAACCACCTGTAGGTCTCATTAAATCACAGACTGCTAGATCCTGCTCCAGAGATTCTGATTCATTAGGTATGGAAATTCACATTTTTGCCAAGTTCCCAAGTGATGATGATGGTGCTACTGTAAGAGTCTTTTAGGTTGTAATTTACAGGCAGAAAAACCCAGTTCAGGTCAATTTAGAGAAAAGGAATTTATTAAAAGGATAGTGGGTAGCTATAGACTTGCTGGGAATGCTGGAGAAATAGACGTGGAGCTGGACAGTCATGATCCATACTCCTTATCGCATATTTGGTGAAGACATACTGCTGCTGGCATTGAACACATGGATACCAGAGCTTGCAGTGCTGAGCGTGTGTGCTGTGCACTGCGCGTGTTGGTAGAGCCTCAACCACAGTCCTGCTTCTTGGTATCACTCGATTAAAAGTCTGTGATGGGTATATCTGATGGATAGCACTTGAGTCATTTGCCTGTGCCGTAGTTTTATGGAAGCTTGGAAAAGTGGAAATCTGATGTTTGCAGTTTCCACCTCATTCATGGCTTGACTTCCTTGGTAGATGTTTTTGACCATATGCATTAGAAGTTGGGCTTCCCAGGTGACACAGTGGTAAAGAATCCTTCTGCCAATGCGGGAGACCGAAGACATAGGTTTGATCCCTAGATTGGGAGGATCCCCTAGAGTAGAAAATGGCAACCCACTCCAGTATTCTTGCCTGGAAAATCCCATGACAGAGGAACCTGATGGGCTACAGTCCATGGGGTCCCAAAGAGTCAGACACGACTGTATGACTGAACACACAAATGCACATTAGGGCTTTACAGAGTATTCCCTTGGGACCAAATTTAGCCTACCAGGTATTTTGTAACTAAAGTTTTGTTGGAATGTACCCACCCCTACTCATTTACCTTTTTTTTTTTTTTTTTTGTACTTTTTATGCTGCAAAGGCACGGTAGGTTAGTAGTAGTGACAAAAACCCTATGGCCCAGAAAACCTAGAATGTTTACTATCTGACCCTTTATAGAAAAAGTTTGCTAACTCTTGATAGGAATAATCCTAATACTTCCCTTCAAATCCTTGTGGACACCATTTATAGATGCCATTGGAGAACAGAATGCAAAGTGACCAAATTGTTGAAGAGAAGATTGGAGCCAAATAAAGGATGAACTTTTAGATATTTGAAGAAGGACTTGCAGAATCTAAAGTTCAGAAACTTTGTCAGCCTTTATTCAGGCAGAGAACTGGAGAACCATATGTATTAAAAAACTTGTGAATTATATTCTCACAGACTTTAAAATTGAAAAGTGAATTCCTAATTGTCAGCTATTGATGTACCATCACCAGTGAAGTACCAAAGATATCCTCTGACTTGAAAACAGGAAATTATATGACATAGTTCATTTGAGAATCTCAGAAAACTCGGGGACTCCTGGACTCTAGTCTGCCCTCATCTGGCAGATCAGGTTTTGGGACTTCTAATTTTGTTTGTCATGACATAACCTTTTGTGTTACAGTTTTGGAAATTTGTTTGCCACTAAAAGTTGTCTTGATGTCAGAAATTAACAAGCACATTTCCATGGGATAGGCATTTTGTGAGTGTCTAGCCAGGTTATGATGACTCTTAACTAAAAGGGTGGGGCCCCAGCAGCTGTGTTTGTAGTATATGACCACACCTGCCAGCCATTGTTTTGGAAGCCCTAGCTCATGCATTAAAGCTAGGGGAAAAAAATTACCGGCGTTATATATATGGAGGAGGAAACAATACGTTCTTGTTCACAGGAGATTTTATTGTATAGTAAAAAATCCAAAAGAGTCTGCAAACTATCAGTTTTGTTAAGGTTTATAGTATATATCTTAAACTTACCACAACCTTCAAGTGATATTATACTGTTTCTCATATAATAAAGAACCTTTCAATATTATACCTACATTTTTAACTCCTGCCCTTTGCTATTGTGATGCATTTTACTTGTACGCATATTATAAACCTCATAATACATTGTTATCATTGTTTTGCTGTTTCTTTAAATAGCCAATTTTTTTTAATGAGGAAAAAGATTTATATTTGTAGTTACCATTTCCAGTTTTCTTCATTCTTTGTATAGCTCCAGGTTTCTATCTGGTATTGTCTTCCTCTTTTATGGAAATGACTTTAATTTTTGTAGATCAGGTCTGCTGGTGATTGATTGATTCAATCTTTGTATATATGAAAAATATTTGCAGATGTGTATAAGAGACAGCNTCACATTACATGATTCTATTTGCATGAACTGTCCAAAATAGAAGTCTGTAGACACAGCAGATTATCGTTTACCTGGGGCAGGGGTAGACTGTAAACAAGGCATGAGGGGTCTCCCTGTGAGGATGTTTGCACAGTCCTTTTCAACTTCATAAAAAGCATTGAATCATACACTTAAATGGTGAATTTATGGTTGGTAGATTACACCTCAGTTAAACTGTTTAAAAATTAATATTAAGAATTATCCAAATCTATATCTGGCTAATCATAAACTAAAGAATTTTTAGAAAAACCAATGTATAAATTAAAGAGTTTAAATTCAGAGATTAGTGGAAACAGAGAAAAGAATGCATATAGTTGACCTTAACTGGGAAGCAGCATGATAGAAAAAGTGAAAATAAACCCTATGCTCAGTGCCACCAGCAGAGAGGAGGAAATGGGAAGAGAGAGATCTGGAGAGAGGTAGGTGGAGGCCACCGTAATAGTTTTTTTTCTTTATTTTAGGAGCAGTGTGAAGCCTTTGCAGGAGTAAAATCTGTCAAGATTATGTATGGCTCCCTTTGCCAGTCTAGGTTATTCTTAGATTTATTCACTTGCCAAAAGAAAGGAGATAGGTGGACCTATGTTTAAAAACTTTCACTTTCCTTATGTTTACTCATCAGATACAGTGCCAAACTGTGCTCGAAGGATGGGGTTCTCTGCAAGGTCTGAACGTTTTCTGATTGATGAGCTGGCATGGCTGTCTTGGTATTAGGAGAAGAATTTACTGACAACTCTGTGACTATTTCAGTAAAGAGATAAAAATTGGAGACTTGTGGTAGCATTTAATCGTAATTTTCTTCTGTGTTGATTTTGGGCAAATTTTTCTTTTATTGATTTTAATTCTTTTTTGATTGTACGAAAGTCATATTTCAAAAGAATTAGAAGGAATTTCCAAACAAAGAACTTTAAGTAGGAGATTTTCAGCCATTTGTATTTTCCATCTAACTTTCTTCTGTGCTGATTTTGGGCAAATTTTTCTTTTATTGATTTTAATTCTTTTTTGATTGTACGAAAGTCATATTTCAAAAGAATTAGAAGGAATTTCCAAACAAAGAACTTTAAGTAGGAGATTTTCAGCCATTTGTATTTTCCATCTAACTTTCTTCTGTGCTGATTTTGGGCAAATTTTTCTTTTATTGATTTTAATTCTTTTTTGATTGTACGAAAGTCATATTTCAAAAGAATTAGAAGGAATTTCCAAACAAAGAACTTTAAGTAGGAGATTTTCAGCCATTTGTATTTTCCATCTAACTTTCTTCTGTGCTGATTTTGGGCAAATTTTTCTTTTATTGATTTTAATTCTTTTTTGATTGTACGAAAGTCATATTTCAAAAGAATTAGAAGGAATTTCCAAACAAAGAACTTTAAGTAGGAGATTTTCAGCCATTTGTATTTTCCATCTAACTTTCTTCTGTGCTGATTTTGGGCAAATTTTTCTTTTATTGATTTTAATTCTTTTTTGATTGTACGAAAGTCATATTTCAAAAGAATTAGAAGGAATTTCCAAACAAAGAACTTTAAGTAGGAGATTTTTAGCCATTTGTATTTTCCTTCAGTGAAGACAGAGGGGGAGGGATATTAAGAACTTTAAAATATCTCCTGGAAAGTTGATGATAATTTTTCCTTCTCATGGTAAGCAATAGGATTTACCTGGAAAGCTCACCCTGGGTGTTGTGAGGAATGGTTTGGATGCTTAGATTTCTGGACAATGGATGGTATTATTCACTGAGAACAGAGAACCCTAGAAAAAAATTAAGCTTGAGGGAAATCATAAGTAGATTTTGAACATGTTGAGGTTGAATTGTATGTTATATATGCAAGTTGACATATCAATAGCTAGGTAGATATACAGTTCTCCAGCTCAGAGGGAATGTTTCTTTTATATAAAATTAAGAATTGTCTACATATTGGAATTAGTTGAAGTTGTAGGTATGGTAAATTAAAAATATATGAAAGACAAAATGATTAGATTATGAACTTAACATCTAACGGTATTCTGGGTTTCTGTTGGTGATTTAACTGAACTAAAACTGATGATAGACTCAAGTCATCTGATATTTTTTACCCTTCAAAAACACATACAATGAAAGGTTGGGTAGACATTTTATTTTTTTTATGTCAGAATTTAATTTAAGTGAAAGAAGTAGATCATTATGACCCATATTATAGTTGAACATGAAGATGGAACATTGATGAATGTGAATTCCAAACAATACTGTCCTTAATATACGTTAAACTTATCAGAAATAGAACTTTTTAATATGTACATCTAGTACAATATTTGAGTTGATCTTCATCAAATGTGGTGATCCAGTACACAAAAATGAGGAATGGGAAGTTACTGATAAAAGTTAATGATGAAGAACCAAAAAAAAAATGTGTTTCTGAAACCTGTATCTTAGGATAGTTATTATGTAAGATGGGAACATGGTCTGTATGAAACCTTCAGCAACAAGCGAAATTTCCAAGGACTGTTAATTTTTAACTGCTTATAATAATACTTGAATTTTTTTCATGTTTTGTATTTTGTATTCATATATACATGTGAATATGTATATTTATTTACTCATCTATTTATTCACTTAAACAGTTCAGAAACTATTGCCAGATGTTGGTATATCCTGCTTTCTGGATCTGTGCTTATGAAAGACTCCATGGTTTTGCCTCCTTGCAGGTATGTTTACATTGTCTGCTTAGTGTATTTGATAGACAAAGTTTACAAATGTTTTATTTCTTATGTTAAACTATTTTATGTAGAATATGTATTTTCTCTTAGTAGATGATACATTTTATAGATGTCTTTGCCTTTTGGTACTACATGAAGTACTTGGCAGGAATCAACTGATAGTTCATATTTCTGGAGTATATTGTTGTTGTTGTTCAGTGGCTCAGTTCTGTGACTCTTTGTGACCCTGTGGACTGTAGCACGCCAGCTTCGCTGTACTTCACCATCTCCCACCCGGAACTTGCTCAAATTCATGTCCATTGAATCAGTGATGCCATACAACCATCTTACCTGTTCTCCTCCTGCCTTCAATCTTTCTTAGCATCAGGGTCTTTTCTAATGAGTTGGCTCTTCGCATCAGGTGGCCAAAGTATTGGAGCTTCAGCCTCAGTCCTTCCAATGAATATTTAGGATTGATTCTCTTATCAGATTGGGCTTCCCTGGTGGCTCAGAGGTTAAAGCGTCTGCCTGCAATGCGGGAGACCTGGGTTCAATCCCTGGGTCGGGAAGATCCCCTGGAGAAGGAAATGGCATCCCACTCTAGTACTCTTGCCTGGAGAATCCCATGGACAGAGGAGTTTGGTGGGCTATAGTTCACGGGGGTCGCAAAGAGTCGGACATGACTGAGCGACTTCACTTTCACTTTCCCTATCAGATTGACTGGTTTGATTTCTTTGCTGTCCATGGGACTCTCAAGAGTTTCCTCCCACACCACAGTTCAAAAGCATCAATTCTTCACCACTCAGCCTTCTTTATGGTCTGACTCTCACATCCATACATGGCTACTGGAAAAACCATAGCTTTGAATAGATGAACCTTTGTTGGCAAAGTAACGTCTCTGCTTTTTAATATGCTGTCTAGGTTTGTCATCGCTTTTCTTCCAAGGAGCAAGCATCTTTTAATTTCATGGCTGCAGTCACCATCTGCAGTGATTTTGGAGACCAGGAAAATGAAGTCTGTCATTGTTTCCATTGTTTCCCCATCTATTTCCCATGAAGTGATGGGACCAGTTGCCATTATCTTAGTTTTGTGAGTGTTGAATTTTAAGCCAGCTCTTTGACTCTCCTCTTTCACCTGTGTCTGGGGTGTAATTTTTAGTTTATCCCATGACGTATTATTGTATTATTTGAGATTTGATATCATTTATCTGATGTTTCATGGATTCACTGCTCTTAGTTATAGGGAGGCAATATACCTTTATAGTTAAGAAATCAGCTTTTAGACTAACGGGAGTTTGGCTAGTATCTTGATTCTTTCACTTATTAGATGTTTGAGTCTGGACAAATTTTAGTTTTCCTATGTAAATAAGGATACTAATAGTATCCACTTATGTGTGTTATGAGGTTATAGCAAGCTACTACTCATACTTCTCAATGGAAGTTTGTACAAGTTGATATTTTAGAGCTGGACTGCTTGAGTTCATCTCTTTGCTTTACTGCTTTTTGGGATAATTACTTAATCGTCTTGTGGCTCAGTTTCCCTACTTCTAAAATAGGAACAATAATAAGATGTATTTCATAAGCCAGTTTTGGGAAATAAGTGAGTTTATATATATATAGCTCTTAGAACAGTGCCTGGCTTTTATAAGTAATTTTTAATTATCACCAGAATTATTAAGTAAAAGAAGAGTCGTTGGCAAGATGATTAGATATAATACTCTTAGAGAATGTGGTCTGTTAGTTAAGATTTGGGGGCCTGAAATTATAATTTGGTGACATAAAAATACAACTTTTTGTTGACTTTTCCCTAGTAATGTTGAGAAGAGATTTTTAGGCTTTTAAGGTAGGACTTCTAATTGCAGCTCAATTAATTTAGTTTTAAAAATATTTTAAGTATCAGGGTACATTCTATTAGATAGATAGTACGGAACATCTCAGTTCTGAGGCCATTTTTAAAGCTATGTCTTTAGTCTTGAAACTTTATCATCAATATTTGGTTAAATGAAATATGTACTTCTTGACTAGTAGTATAAAACATATTGTTGACTATTTTTACAAATAAAATAACATAATAATTCTTGCTTATTTAACCCTTTTGGCTGTTGTTCCTTTCCCCTATCTTTCTGAAAGACACTTGAGTGCTTTGTAGTGAGTGAATTAGTTCATGAAACAGAAAAAGCTTGGTTGATGTGGATTACAGTTCTATTTTAGGATTATCAGTACTGTTCTTTTGAGTATTTTATCACTCTTTTCTGCTGTTAATGAGTGGTTAAGAATTTGTTGTAATCACTTTATGAAGCCATTAATCAGCCACACTGATTCACTGTTAGTTTGTAATCAAGACATTGAAGTTTGCTTTAAATAATGGATAGTATGAGGTTTTCTTTTTTGTTAGTGTTTTGTTTTTTTGTTTGAAATTTTTTTTTTTGGCTGTACCACTCGGCCCGTGGGATATTAGTTCCCTGACCAGGTATTGAGCTTGGGCCCATGGCAACGAAAGCACTGAATCCTAATCATGGAACCACCAGGGAATTCCCAATAATATGAGATTTTTAAAACAAAGTTATGGTATGCTTTAATGTAACCATCATGAACTTCACAGCAAAGATGATTATAGAAGTGTATTTAATTGTCATTTAGAGAACAGTACCTGGGTAGGAGATTTATATTTTGTGTTTGAGAGATGCTTGTTTGAGAAGTTATTGGACGGTGATTGTTAGAATTAAATGTCAATACAAATAAAATACCTAGATTAATATTTAGCATATCAGTTCAGTTGCTCAGTTGTGTCCAACTCTTTGCAACCTCATGGACTGCAGCATGCCGGCTTCCCTGACCGTCACCAACTCCTGGGGCTTGCTCAAACTCATGCCCATTGAGTCGGTGATGCCATCCAACCATCTCGTCCTCTGTCGTCCCCTTCTCCTCCTGCCTTCAGTCTCTCCCAGCATCAGGGTCTTTTCTAATGAGTCAGTTCTTCCCATCAGGTGGCCCAAGTATTGGGGCTTCAACCTCAGTCCCTCCAATGAATATTCAGAAGTGATTTCCTTTAGGATTGACTGGTTTGATTTCCTTGCAGTCCATGGGACTCTCAAGAATCTTCTCCAGCACCACAGTTCAAAAGCATCAATTTTTTGTCACTCAGCTTTCTTTATGGTCCAACTCTCACATCCATACATGACTCCTGGTAAAACCATAGCTTTGATTAGGTGGACCTTTGTTGGCAAAGTAATGATTTTGCTTTCTAATATGCTGTCTAATTTTGTCATAGCTTTTCTTCCAAGGAGCAAGCATCTTTTAATTTCATGGCTGCAGTCACCATCTGCAGTGATTTTGGAGCCCCTCAAAATAGTCTGTCACTGTTTCCACTGTTTCGCCATCTATTTGCCATGAAGTGATGGGACTGGATGCCATGATCTTAGTTTTTTGAATGTTGAGTTTTAAGCCAGCTTTTTCACTCTCCCCTTTCACTTTCATCAAGAGGCTCTCTAGTTCCTCTTTGCTTTCTACCATAAGGGTAGAGTCGTCTGCATATCTGAGCTTATTGATATTTCTCCTGGCAATCTTGATTACAGCTTGTGCTTCATCCAGCCCAGCATTTCTCATGATGTACTCTGCATATAAGTTAAACAAACAGGGTGACAATATACAGCATTGATGTTCTCCTTTCCCAAGTTGGAACCAGTTTGTTCCATGTCTGATTCTAACTGTTGCTTCTTGATCTGCATACAAATATCTCAGGAGGCAGGTAAGGTGATTTGGTATTCCCACCTCTTTAAGAATTTTCCACAGTTCGTTTTGATCCACGCAGTCAAAGACTTTGCTAAGTCGCTTCAGTCGTGTCCGACTCTGTGTGACCCCATAGACAGAAACCCGCCAGGCTCCCCTGTCCCTGGGATTCTCCAGGCAAGAACACTGGAGTGGGTTGCCATTTCCTTTGCCAATGCATGAAATTGAAAAGTGAAAGACTTTGGTATAGTCAATAAAGCAGAAGTAGATGTTTTTCTGGAACTCTCTTGCTTTTTCTATGATCCGGCAGATGTTGGCAATTTGACCTCTGGTTCCTCTGCCTTTTCTAAATCTAGCTTGAACATCTGGGATTTCATGGTTCACGTATTGCTGAAGCCTGGCTTGGAGAATTTTGTGCATTACTTTGCTAGCATTTGAGATGAGTGTAATTGTGTGGTAGTTTGAACATTCTTTGGCATTGCCTCTTTTTGGGATTGGAATGAAAACTGACTTTTTCCAGCCCTGTGGCCACTGCTGAATTTTCCAAATTTGCTGGCATATGAGTGCATCACTGTCACAGCATCATCTTTTAGAATTTTAAATAGCTCAACTGGAATTCCATTGCCTCCACTAGCTTTGTTCACAGTGATGCTTCCTAAGGCCCACTTGACTTTTCATTCTAGGATGTCAGTGAATGATCACACCATCATGGTTACCTGGGTCATTAAGATCTTTTTTGTATAGTTCTGTGTATTCTTGCCACCTCTTCTTAATATCTTCTGCTTCTGTTAGGTCCATACTGTTTTCCTTTATTGTGCCTGTCTTTGCATGGAATGTTCCCTTGGTATCTCTATAATTTTCTTGAAGAGATCTCTAGTCTTTCCCATTCTATTGTTTTCCTCTATTTCTTTGCTCTGATCCCTGAGGAAGGCTTTTTTCTCTCTCCGTGCTATTCTTTGGAACTATGCATTCAAATAGGTATATCTTTCCTTTTCTCCTTTGCCTTTCTCTTCTCTTCTCAGCTATTTGTAAGGCCTCCCGAGACAACCATCTTATGTTTTTGCAGTTCTTTTTCTCCTGTCGATGGTTGTTCAGCAGCCATTTGCAATTTTGAGGTTCTTGCAAGAGAAAATGAGCACATGACCTTCTACTCTGCCATCTTATGATTTAGCATATATTAAACATCAAATAATTTTTGGCTTCTGCAAATATCATATGGCATTGAGATGTCATCATTATTATAATCAATAGAATATAGCAGTACCTAATAGAAGAAAAGACTCTGATGCTGGGAGGGATTGGGGGCAGGAGGTAAAGGGGACGACAGAGGATGAGATGGCTGGATGTCATCACTGACTCAATGGACGTGGGTTTGAGTGAACTCCTGGAGATGGACAGGGAGGCCTGGTGTGCTGTGATTCATGGGGTTGCAAAGAGTCAGACACGACTGAGCGACTGAACTGAAAATAAGAAGAAGAATAGTATTGTTTATAAAAATATAAACTGTTTCTTTAGGTATTAAGGTATCTGTTACTGTTTTATCAGTGAATAGACAGAAACCACATGGTAATTTGAACAGGGACCCTTTAAAGAATTATTAATTTTCAAGAAATTAGTACTAAGAAGGATAAAGGTGCTAAGAGAGTACCCCAGGAAGGAATAAACTTGAAAGGGGAGCTTTCTCCCAAAACTGAAATTCAGAACTTTTGTTGGTGAATATGTTGCTTGTAGCCTAGTAGCTAATGACAAAGTTCACTTGGTTGCTCTGGGCCAGAGCTGTCCATGGTTATTGGGTCAAGGCTGTCAGGGAGAGAAAGTCTGACTAGGGCTGGTAAACAGTATAGTCCTTCCTGACCCCCAGCCCGCTCAGGGTGCAGATGGGTCCTGAGGCTGGAGATGGGACCTCCCTTTGCCTTACACACACCTACCCTGCCAAGCGATAGGAAAGTATTCCCCTTTTCTGACGAAGCTTTGACATTAACAGCCAGCCAAAGGAGAATCTTGATTAAATCCAGATCCTTTATTATAAAGTAAATTTGAAACTGAGAGCAAATACATTTGAACTTGGGAGGCAGTAAATAAATGGTACAGTGCAATGCTTTCCAACCTTTTTAGCACCAGAGACAGATTTTGTGCAAGACAGTTTTCCCATAGACCAGAGTGGAGAAGGTGGTTTCAGGATGATTCAAGCATATTACGTTTATTGTGCATTTTGTTTCTATTATTACATCCGCTCCACCTCAGATCATCAGGCATTAGATGCCAGAGGTTGGGGACCCCAGTACAGTCAACTCCCTTGGTTACTCAGTTTTCATATGAATGCTTCTGAACACATTTGAGCTTCTACCCAATTCTCTTTTCATTTAACAAGATACAGCTATCCTTCATATAAGTAAAGACATTCTTACCATCTCCCTGAAACAAGGGGATGCACAGTCCCAATCGTCAGTGTTTGCTGTATTAGTTACGCTTTTCATCACAGTGCCTCTGAATATTCTTTTAACTCCAGACTACCTTATAAAGTTCACTTCCAACAACTTATATATAAAATAGATATGGGGAAGAGAGGGAAGAAGAAAATGGTTAACATATACAACCCTGGACCTTGTATACTACATATAGTCCTGTTTCCATCATTGGTCACAAATCTGTAGTTGATCTTGCTTCCTCTTTTTACCACCCATTCAGTGCTTCTGCCTTCAACCAGAATTTCAGCTATTCTGGGTTCTTTACCTGATGATGGGCACAGAACCTTCCCTGCCCCCGCCACTTGGGATTGCTGTTACTTTTTCCATTAACTTTAATAGTGGACTTGAAAGCAGTGCACAGAGTCCAAAAGAACCTCCTGGGCTTCAGATGTAGTTCTGCTTGCCTCCACTTTATGCAGCAACTCAGTTTCTCCTTGGTGATTGTAATCAATCACTCAGGCCAGTAGAATAAGCCTCTTTTCTGCCTTTCAGTTCAATGGCCAGGTGGAAGTCACTAATTCATTGGAACCATTGCTGTGTTTCCTGCTAGAAATAATCTAAAACCAACAGAGCTCAAAGTTTTAGGAAGAGGAAGTACAAATTTTGGGAATGAGTTATTAAGTATAACAGTGAGAAGAACCACTGTTACTTCCATGCCTTGAATATGAAATCCATGTATTCTGCCTGTTGGGGCAGACACAAATTATTTCTGTACGTCTGCTGCTGCAAAATGAACACCTTGATTGAAAATAATGCTATCTAGAGTGCTGAGGCTATAGATGGCATTTTGTGAGCCTGTGGATAGTGCTTCTGGCAGAAGCATTGTGGATGGCAAAAGCCAATCATATCCAGAATATGTGTCTGTTCCAATGAAGACAAATATATTCCTCCTCCATGATAGAAAAGGTCCAGCATAAATAATCTGCAGTCAGCCTTGAACAGTGCTGGGAAGTCCCTTGTTAACAGCAGTCTGAGTAGTACATCCACCCCATGGATGAGACTTCAAATTGCAGCTTTGGGGGCTTTGATTTATCATCTCAGGCCACGAACTGATATCATTATCAGTTTACAAGCAAAACTGCAGCTCTGCTTTTACTTTAACCTTGTTACAATGCTGTATGTTTAATCTTACGAGTCACAGGATTTTGATATTCACCAGGGATGTTGGCCAGACTTCCAGAGGCTCAAGAATTCCAAAACCCACTCCTTTCTTATCTAAAGTGCCACCTGACTTTCTGTACTTGTGGGCAGGCACAGAATATGGGCATTGTCCAGGAAGATCAGAAGCAGGTCAGAGGTCTGCTCTCTCGCTTCTGAACAAGACTACCTCCATTTTAATTTCTTTAACAGATGGCCTCACGGTTGTTTAGGCTGAAGAGCATAAAAATAAGCAAAGTAACATGAGCAGTCTCCTTAATTCTGTAAGTCAAATAACAGTTCCAGAGAGTCAGTAGAAATAAAGTGATCAGAGAAACAAGTAATGGGTTAAGTAATGCAGAAAACAATTTTTGAGCAGTAGAGGCTTTAGTAAAGAAAAAGTTCGACCGTGAATGAGAAGTATGTTTTTGTGCATCAATTCCTACATCCATTAACTTACTGATAGCAATAGTAGTAAGAACAGAATGTTCTATCAAGGTATGATTATGTGTATCTGTGAAATTTTGTAACTATTTGGTTCCTTGCAAAATCTTACATAATGGTTCTAAGAGGAAGCTAATATTGGGAACCGAAAGAGTAGGGAATAACATTTGAATCCATAATACTTGAGTTCTCATGAGGGGAAAGTAGTAGGTGGTCCTCTTCCAATACAAATGATCAGCATGTGTTAGGCGTCTGGAAACAGGGGTTCCTAACTGATAGGTAGTAGCAGTTTCTACTTCATTGGTTACAGTACATACAAATTAAGGGGCTATTTCAAAAACCATAAGATTTAGGGAAGATAGTCCATTCACAATAGTTGATGGAGTTCTCCTATAATTAGGGCTCTCAAATGCAAGATGCTGATCCACATAGCAGTCCCTTGCTAGCCTTGTCATACTGTATTAGTAAGTGGGTATGACTAATAAAGTCCAGATAATTTCCAGTAAAATATGTCAACCAGTACTCTTCCCCAGATACAATGGATAACATGTGAAATTAGTGTGATCTAGTAGACATAAATTTTGTCCATAAAAAGTCAAAGTTAAGAAAGGACAGGCCTTGCTTGCAGAGCAGGCAAAGTTACCTTGAGTTGAGGTCTGGTTCACGTTTCTCCAGCTATAGGTTCCCCAGTGACTTTCTTTATGTTTTCTTAGCACGGTGGCCAGAAGTTCAGACGTGGATGACATTCCACATTATGGTCAGACTTCCAAGAATATCTGTTCACAAGAATAGTAGTGGGTTAGTGGCACGTATTTTTATTTTTCTTGTCCAGGAATCATTACTAATATGGTATTATCCTTCCCCTGCTCAGTAAAATCAGCAGGTAAGGGAGAACTGTTAGGCTGGTTTACTCAGACTTTAGCTTCAATTACATGTATTTCATTTGTGGATCCAAACCCTCCATCACCTCTGTTATTAAGGAGGAACATTCTCCTTTTTGTACTTTGTGAGTTACACGTGGAAGAATGAGCAGTTGGTAAATCATGTTTATAGTAAATCATCTTTTCCTTCATTTTGTAGAATTACTCGGATTTCTCCTTGGTAGTAAGGAGAAATGGGGTCTGTAACTTGGGTCTGTAACTGCCCCCATGGACACAGATCCCTTTTAACAGTAAACTGAAGTGTTATTTTTATTAATCCAACGTGCCCCCAAGGCATTCTAATTCCTATACCAGTTGAAATAGCCCATATCAAAACTTTAATAAAGCTATGTTTAGATATGGAGTCAAATCCAGTCCAGTGGCCTCAGGAGTAGCTCAGAAAGAAGCTAATGCCCCTGGGATAATTTCTCAGTACTCAGTTGTTTCAGGATAAAAGTCTGTTCTATGAATTTATAAGTTTGGTATAGTCATCTTCATCCAAGGAATTTATGATTCTCTTATAGATCTGCTACTTGAAATATTGAAGTCAGTATTTACGTTAGTCCTCCGGTTTTTATAAGAGCCCTCTCCAAGTTTAATAAGTTGCTGTGTAAGCAGACCATTCATTCTTTCAAACCAGCAGCTTGAGGATAGTAAGAAATATGAAAGATCCATTGTATATTATGTTCCCGGGCAACTCCTGTATTAACTTACCTTTAAACTGTGACCCATTGTCATTCTGAATTTGAAGTAGTTAACTGTTCAGTCTCTCAGTCATGTCAGACTCTGCAGTCCATGGACTTGCAGCATGCCAGGCCTCCCTATCCTTCACTGTGTCCCAGAGTTTGCTCAAACTCAAGTTCATTGAGTAGGTGATGCCATCCAACCATCCCATCCTCCATCACCCCCTTTTCTGCCCTCAATCTTTTCCCCCATCATCAGGGTCTTTTCCAATGAGTTGGCTCTTTGCAAGAGGTGGTCAAAGTATCGGAGCTTTGGCATCAGTCCTTGCAATGAATATTCAGGTTGATTTCCTTTAGGATGGACTGGTTTAATCTTTCTGCTGTCCAAGGGACTCTTAAGAGGCTTCTCTACCACTGCAGTTTGAAAGCATCAATTCTTCAGTATTTTTCCCAGATTATGTCTTGCCTTTTTGTTTTTCAATGATAACTTCTTTAAGTGTGAGAGGTCCAAAGTACTTAAGTGTTCTACTAATTTATTTGAAGTACTTAAACGTGTTCTACTAATCTTTGCCTATTCTTAGACAATTTTCTTAAACTAGCTTTACTGGTGTATAATTTACATACCATAAAATTCACCCATAAGTTTTTACTCTAATAATTTATGATTAATATATACATTGGTACACCATAGTTTTAGACTTCCTTTACCTGAAAAAGTTCTGCATGCTCTTTTGCAGTTAAAATCTGACAGACTTTCTGTTTCAGTATCTACCTTGTACAGATATTTAAAAGTAGTCTTTGTTTTGGCATTTTTCACTTAGCATAATGTTTTTGAGGTTCATCGCTGTTTTTGACTATAACAGTTGTAGCATGTGTATTTTTTTCAGTTGTTAAAAGTTTGAAATTTTATTGTTTTAGGGGCTTTTATGAATAATGCTGCTATAAAGATTCAAATACATGTTTTTACATGGGCTGTGTATTTATTTTTTCTTTTGTAGATATATAGGAGGGGATTGCTATGTCATATAAATATATATTTAATTTTTGAGGAAAGGTCCAAATTGCTTAAAAGATGACTATTACGTTATATACTGACCAAGAACATACCATGGATCTCATTTTTTTGCATCCTCTCCTTTACTTGGTATTGACAGTCTTTTGATTATTACTCTTCTAGTATGTGTTGAACTATCTCAGTGATTTTAACTTGTATTTCAGTATAGTGACTATTACTGTTGAGGCTCTTGTGTGCTTATTAAGCATTCCTGTACCTTTGTTGAAATGTCTATTCAAAGCGTTTCTCCATTTTTCATTTATATTATCTGTCTTAAGTTGTAAGAATTTATGTTTTAGATATAAGTTCTTCATGAGATGTATGATTTTTAATTGTGTTTGTTTTTACCAAGTTTTAAGAACTTAGATGTTTTAGATACAAGTTCTTTGTCAGATATGATATGCATGTATTTTCTTTTTTCTGTGGCTTGTTTTTTCCTTTTCTTAATAGTGTCTTCTGAAGTACAAGTGTTTTATATTTTCATGAGATTCAGTTGTTGTTTTTTTTCTTTTGAGGACCTAGATTTTGGTGGTGTATCTGAGAAATCTTTGTTTAGCCTACTTGCAGTTTTCTCTTATGATTTTTTCTAGGTGGTTTTCAGTTTCAGCTATTATATTTTGGTCTAGTCCATTATGACTTCATTTTTGGTTTTGTTTTTGTTTCTCTGTTTTGTGTTTTTGCTTAAGAATAGCCGGTTGACCCAGTGCCATTTTAGAAGCCATTGAATTGCTTTTGTTGAAAATCAGTTGACCATATGTGTGTCTGTTTGCTTACTTTTGCTGAACTAATGTTAACTCTGTTTCATTTTAACTATTTTTCTATTTTGGTACTAATCTTCTGCCTTAATTATTGTGGCTTGTTGTAAGCTGTCAAATCAGTACCGTGAGTCTTACAGCTTTGTTCATTTTTAGAGTGATTTTGCTTATTTTAGGTTCTTTGTTTTTCCATATGAATGTAAGGATATGCTTGTTTTATAAATCCTGATAGGATTCTCATAAAAAATTATTTATTGATTGTTTCATAATAGAATATTTTTATAGCAATTTTAGGTTTATACCGTGGAGTGAAAAGTATACATATTTTTCATATACTTTCTTCCCCTACTCATGCATAGTGTACACCATTATGAGCTACTCTCACAAAAGTGTTACATTTGTTAGAGTTGATGAACTTCACCCAAAGTACAGTTTATGTTACGGTTTACTCTTGGTAGTGTACATTCTTTGTGTTTGGACAAACATATAAAGCTATATTTTCACCATTATAGTATTATACAGAGTAGTTTTCCAGACCTCAGATTCCTCTGAATTCCACCTGTTAATTCCTTCCTTTCCACCAACCCCTGGCTTTTTTATAGGTTTGCATTTTCCACGGTGTCATATAGTTGAAATCATACCATGTATAGTGTTTTCAGATTGGATTCTTTCACTTAGAAATACATAATACGTTTCCTCCATGTCTCTTCATAGCTTAATAGCTCATTTCTTATAGCACTGAATAATAGTCTGTCATCTGAATGTACCACAGTTTGTTTATCCATTCACATGCTGAAGAGTATCTTGGTTGCCTCCATATTTTGCCAATTATGAATAGTTGNTCCTCCATGTCTCTTCATAGCTTAATAGCTCATTTCTTATAGCACTGAATAATAGTCTGTCATCTGAATGTACCACAGTTTGTTTATCCATTCACATGCTGAAGAGTATCTTGGTTGCCTCCATATTTTGCCAATTATGAATAGTTGCTATAAACATCGAGGTACAAGTGTTTCTGTGGATATAAATTTTCAACTCCTTTGGGTAAATACCAGGGAACATGATTACAGAATCATATGGTAAGAGTATTTTTAGTTGTGTAAGAAATTGCCAAACTGTCTTCCAAAGTGGCTGTACCATTTTGCATTATTAGCAGCAATGAATGAGAGTTCTTGTTCCTCCACGTCCTTTGCAGCATTTGGTATTGTCAGGGATCTGGATTTTGGTGTTTCTGATAAGGTGTTGTGGTATCTTGTTACTTTAATTTGCATTCTTTGCTTGAGTCTCTGTTAAGGTCTTTCACCCATTTTTAAATTATGTTGTTTGTTTTTGTATCTTTGTTTTCAGAGTTATGTTTTAGACAACGATCTTTTATCAGAACTCAGTTCAGTTCAATCACTCAGTCGTGTCCGACTCTGCACACCAGGCTTCCCTGTCCATCACCAACTCCCAGAGCTTGCTCAAACTCATGTCCCATGAGTCAGCGATACTCAAGTAGTTAAACACATACTCTCCTCTTTCTCTTTCATCAAGAGGCTCTTTAGTTTTTCTTCACTTTGTGCCATAATGGTGGTGTCATCTGCATATCTGAGGTTATTGATATTTCTTCCAGCAGTCCTGATTCCAGGTTGACTCAGTGCTAATTCTCAGAGCCAGTGGGCTCTGAGAGCCACCCTGTTCACCAGCGCTTCCCTGTAGAGAGGCTGGGGGAGCACAGGGCCCTCAGCAGCGGAGGTGGGAGGACCCAAGGGTGGGTAGGAGACCTCTTAGCTGGAGGGTGAGGACCATGTGGGCTGCCCCGACCCACTAATACTTCACCATTAGTACCAACTCACCCTCCCGGGGACAGCCAGAGGCTCTACCAGTGGGACAACGCTGGAAATGGGCCT
This sequence comes from Neotragus pygmaeus, assembly GCA_006410875.1. Taxonomy (NCBI): domain Eukaryota; kingdom Metazoa; phylum Chordata; class Mammalia; order Artiodactyla; family Bovidae; genus Neotragus; species Neotragus pygmaeus. Next base: position 364,286 of record SJYV01052897.1, on the reverse strand, counting down.
CGAACGCTCACGCCAGCTCGGCCCCACAGAGAAACATTTAATGAAGCATTATTATTAAGATTAATACATATGTAAACTTTTTTGAGAAATGGAAGAAGGAACTTTTCAATCTCCTTCATGAATATAGTATTATCATGATGATGTACTATTGTAAAAAACCTGCATTTCTCATGAACATACATGTAGAAATTAACAAAATAATAGCAGACCAAATCCATGAATATATTAGAAGTATTAGACATTTGTGATCAGGTTGGGTTTATCCTAGGAATGCAAGGAAGTTTAAAATCCATAAAACAATTAATGTAGTATTCTCCGTTAGTAAAAGAGTGGACAGAAGGCTACATGATCCTTTCGGGTAAGCAGGAAAAAAAAATGTTTGACAAAACTCAAAACTCGTTCATGATAAAATTTTTTAAATTTAGCTATATGGAGGGAAACTTCCTCAATAACCCTTGTCTAGGACATGTACAAAAATTCTGTGCGGTGAGAAGTTTTTAATTTCCATTTTTCATTTATATCTCTGATCCATTTCTAATTTTTGATTATGGTATTAAAATCTTCCTTTTTTCTGTATTGATATGTGGTTGTTTTGTCACTGCTGCTATTGCTGCTGCTAAGTCACTTCAGTCGTGTCCAGCTCTGTGCAACCCCATAGACGGCAGCCCACCAGGCTCCCCCGTCCCTGGGATTCTCCAGGCAAGAACACTGGAATGGGTTACTACTTGTAGATAATATCTTTCCCCTCATTGAATTCCCTTGGCACTTTTATACAAAATCAGTTGAACATATATGTGTGGGTCTGATTTTGTTCTCTCACTCCTGTTTTATTGATCTGTAAATTAATCTGATGCCATACTGTCTTGAGTATTCTAGCTTTATAAAATTACCATTAAAAGTAAAATAAATATTCCATCTTCTTGTTCTCCAAAATTAGTTTAGTTATTTTAGATCTTTTACATTTCTATGTAAATTTTATAATCATCATGTCAGTGTCTCTAAGGCAACTTGTTGATTACATTGAGTTTGTAGAACATTTCCACCCATAAATGAGGTATATCTTATTTAGGACATCTTAATTTTCTTGTCAGTGTTTTATAGTTTTTTTAGTTGTCAGTTTTATAGAGGTTTTGTGCATGTTTTTATAAACTTCTCTCAAATATTCTATGTTTTCATTCTATTTTAATGGAATTAAAATTTTTTTCAGATTGTTCATTGATAATATACAATTAAAAACATTAATTTTGTAATATTGAGCTTGAATCCTTCAATCTTGGTAAATTCACTTGTTTCTTTAAAAAAAAAAAAAAA